>CP092877.1:85485964-85959843 GCA_030710605.1 Cordylochernes scorpioides
GAACTGACGACTGAGGAGATACAAGAGTTACAGTCACAGCAGCATACTGAGGTTATGCAAGTAATTGGGTTTGAGGAGTCAGAGGAGGAGGTTATTTCTACAAGTGAGATAAAGGAGATCTTAGGAATGTGGGAGAGAGTTTCACAGAGTTCGTGGAAAAAAAGAACACCCAGAAAAAGTTGCAACAGGTCGTGCATCTGACCTTTTTAATGACACTTGCCTAACTCATTTCCGGAACATTCTGAGATGGAGGAAGAAATAAACGGCCTACAGGTGAAAGCGAGAAAAATGTAGCGAAAAAGGCAAAGACCAGTGAGGATATCTAATTTATTTCTTTACATTCTCTTTTTTGTTTTTGTGCAATAAATATTTGATATTTATAAATACGTTTTTATTATTTAAAACCACGTAACAAAAATAACTGGGGTGACATTTTGGAGGTTGGAACGGATTAATGGTAGTTCAATTGTTTTGTATGGGGAAATTTGCTTCGAGATACGAGTAATTCAAGATACGAGCAAGGTTGCGGAACGAATTAAACTCGTATGTCGAGGTACCACTGTATATAGAAAATACAATTATTAAACATGAATGTTTCTTTTACAAATGAAAAAACTTTATAATTGTCCTTATTACGATGAAAAATAGTAGTAGGGCTCATCAATGGTGAACCCTCACAGCGGTTTCGCCAATTTAATCTACCAAACTGATTTTTAGAGGTCTATGATAATACGGCTTGGTGATTTCATCGATGTTAAAAATAAATCTCTTTCTGTTTGATTACATCATTGATGATACAGAAGGAACTCGGATTGATGATGATACCAATGATGATACAGAAGGAACTCGGATTGATGATGATACCAATGATGATACAGTAGGAACTCGGATTGATGATGATACCAATGATGATACAGAAGGAACTCGGATTGATGATTATCATAACAATGATGAGATACAGAAGGAACTCGGATTGATGATTATGATAACAATGATGATACAGAAGGAACTCGAATTGATGATTATCATAACAATGATGATACAGAAGGAACTCGGATTGATGATTATCATAACAATGATGATACAGAAGGAACTCGGATTGATGATTATCATAACAATGATGATACAGAAGGAACTCGGATTGATGATTATCATAACAATGATGAGATACAGAAGGAACTCGGATTGATGATTATGATAACAATGATGATACAGAAGAAACTCGGATTGATGATTATGATAACAATGATTTTTCAATCTTTTCGTTGATTAAGAATGTTATCTTTCAGTTATTCTAAAACTAGACAAGAGTGATAACTTTTCACCTATCTCTGTGCGTGAACAAAATTATCACCAGAGATCTAAAAAACCCGAACAGCTCGGAAGATCCTTGTCAACGAAGTTTTTAGCAAGCTTCCCAAAAATGTGGCGTGGCAAACTGCAGTAGCAGTGAGACTAGCAGAAACAAACTGGAGAGAGAAAAAACTTGAACAGCACATTCTGGAGCAAAATCCTTAAAATATGTCTTCCCTCCGACTTTAGCACGGCGTAGAAAGTTGAGAACGACAACTAGAAGTTTTAAAAAAGTAAAAGAATTTAAAAATAAAAAAGGGTGCAGGTATTTTGGTGCGTGAAGTGTCAAAAGTTGCTATAATGAGCCTCCACTTACCTGGCATTCTGGGGTCCCACGCTGGTCTCGTCGTGGGAGGAACTGGCGGTCAGAGCTTCGTCGGGGATGGCGCCCGTGCCCAGGCCGAGGGTGTAGTTGCAGGCCTCTGTACACACGCTCTATTTGCATATACTGCTCGCCGCTCTATGAGGGATATACAGCGTACTGTATCAAGTTGCATATATTGCATATTGAATCTAGTTGCATTAACTACACCTTGATTCCTACACACATAAAGAATATTGAATACAATTTCAAATAAAGCATGCTGAATAAAGTTGCATATACTGCATGCTGAATTAAGTTGCACACATATATCGCATATTGAATCTAGTTGAATTAACTAAACCTTGGTACACACACATGGTACATATAAATAATATTGATAATTACAATTGCAAATACAGTATATTGATTCAAGTTGCATATACTGCATACTGAATCAATTTGCATATTGAATCAAGTTGCATATACTGCATACTGAATCAAATTGCATTTATTGCATATTGAATAAAGTTGCATATATTGCATATTCTATCAAGTTGTATTAACAAACACCTTGATTCACACCTGGTACATATAAAGAACATTGAATTAAATTGAAAATACCGCATACTGAATCAAGTGTTGCATATACTGCATACCTAATCAAGTTGCAAATATTGCAAATGGAAATAAATTGCATTTAATGCACCCTGATTTATGGTGCATAGCCGGTATACAGATAGATCATAATCAAGTTATATATGCAACATACAGAATCAAGTAGAATATAGCTATACTAAACTAATTATCATATATTGCATACTGATTCACGCCAGCATACCGAGACAAGTTGCATATACAGAGTACTAAATTAAGTTGTATCGAGTTGAATATAGAAAATGTTGTGTGCTATATGTGTATGCCAATCAAGTTGCCTATACAATCTACTCACTCATGTTGCATAAAGGGAATACTGTAAAAGGTTGCATATAAACATAATGAATCAAGTTGCATATAAAGCACGCTGACTCAAGTTGCATAAACAACATATTAACTCAAGTGCATATACAGTATATTAACTGAAATTAGTTGAACAGCGTGCATTATGGGTATATACAACAACCTGATTCTTGTTTCAAACTGAATCAGAATACAATCACAAAAATTTTAAAGGGAAAATATACTTATTGTTCTAGACTACATTTGATATCAAGTTGCATATAATGCGTACAGACTTAAGTTGCATATAGAGTTGTCTTTTACACGGCAAATGGCATCGGCCAAAACGTAAACTATTTAGGGTAACATTTCAAACAAATTTATAGGTTTTATATTTGTTTATCGTTTTTTAGTACTTGTTCCAGAGACATTTCAATCCAAATAAACTGCATTTTTATAAATAAAAAATACATTTTATAGCTATGTACTGATCTCATTCTTGATAAGCAAAGGCCTAGTATAACTAAACTTAAATAATTCTAACAAAGAAATATAAATTATGAAAAAGGCATTTCCTTATCGTGCAAATGAAAGTTGCTGATGGCTTGCGTCATCTATCGGAATAAATATCAACTATTCTCGTTGATTTTTAATTATTCCAGAATTGGCCAAATACCCATTCTTGATTAATCAAGAAGAGATAACCACGGACGCGTTTCGGGCTGTTGGTCCTCATCAGCGTGGTGTAAGCTGTACCTCAACTACCAAAAAAATAAATATAAATAAACTCGCCCATATCTTCAGGTTTTTATAGGATGGAACGTCACGGGATTCTGCGGCAACAAAATGGTTATATTTGACCATCAGGGGAGTAGTAAACTTGGCCATTGTCTCTTTTCAACTGGTCCCCCTTCTTTTATTGTGTACTGTACGTTCCCGGATGTTTGAGCGCATCTTTCTTGGAAGTTTATTGGTTGAACGCTCATATAGAGGATCCGTTACTGAATGAGTACATCCTGCTGATGGTTTTGTTACTTGTTTGTGGTTGGTTCACTTTTTGAATACATGTTGGTTTCATCTTTCTCAACGGTTTAAATATATTTATATACAATTTCTCTTGATTTATCAAAACAATGGGTTGGCCAAATATCAGGAAACAAGTTAAATCAACGTTTAGTTGATTTCTGTTCCACTAGATGGTGCTCTTCCATCTAAAAAGCATATATTCTCGTGGTCAGGATATGACTTCTTTATTTTTAATATATACATCAAAAAAGGACACTTTTCTCTTAAATTATGCATCTGAACGATATACTATTCATCACCCTAGTAAAAAACTCTTTTTTTTTTTTTGCTTATCCCTAGTACACGTGGTACAGGCCATGATAATCATGATGGGTAGAAGTAGTCGACTGCGCTTACTGCAAGTGCACCACATGTCTACACATGTTAAAAGCAGTTCGAATTTGCAATTACAAATGTGCCAGAGCCCCGTAAAAAACTACTAGCGATGATAAATAATTATCCGCAACACCAGTTATGACAAATTCAGACAAAGGCGGCTTCGATTCCATAACATGCTAAGAGAGATGGTATCATATGGGTAGAGTTTTGAAATCTGTCAAATTTTCCAGCAAGGTGTTTTAGTTGATGAAACGGTAGGGTTAATATAGGTTTCAATTTCTCACTATTTAACACAGCGCAGTGGTATATCTTCTGTTTATCTTGTAAAATGCATCAAACTATGCGTAAACATGTCGATGGATTCATTATGTAGCGCCGTTATTTCTGATATACGGAGGTCAGCCATCTTAGAAACGCTAGTTCACCTTGTTCTAATCAATTTCACTTCAAATTTACCTTCATTGGAGATTCCATACCATTCTATTAGAATATTAAACCAATCCTTTTAAAATTACAAAATATTTTCTCACAATGAGTTTATTTTTATTACAAAACGCTAACTTTCAAGTGATAATCTCTCTTCAACGGGCTTAATAAAACATCGACTATATCTTATAAGAAATATTCGATGTTTTATTAAGCCCGTTGAAGAGCGATTATCACTTGAAACCTAGCGTTTTGTAATAAAAAGAAACTCATTGTGGGCAAATATTTTGTAATTTTAAAACTTTTTTCACAATTTTATCATGAATCGAAACCAATCCTTGTTTACAATACGCTTTCCTTCATTTTTCAATCACTCCAATATTCACAACATCCTGATTGATCATATGTGTGCATATATATTCTCTTAAATTTTACATATTCATTTTGATTATTTTATTATGGAAAGATTTAGTATATCAAAAAGTTGATGGTAGTACAAAATTTAAAACGAATATGACCTTTTGTTGGATCGTTTTACCTAATAATCATCTAATTTACATACATCGTTCTAACCAGATTCAACTTGTGCAAAGCAGACGACAAAGAAAAAAATAAACAAATTAATAGTAGAGAGTAAGTTCCTATTTTTACAAGCTTTCACACTCAGAGAATAATCATTTTCTTGCTTCACATTTTTTATAATTTTTTTAGAACTACAAGGTAATAAGACCAAATCCAAATAAATTAATAAATATGTTATGTTACGGCATCAGCGTTGTTACCATCATCAGACAAATGAACAACTCTATTACCGAAACGTCACATACTATTAATTTATATTGATTTGATCTTATTACCTTGTAGTTCTAATCTATAATTCAAATTGTGACTTATCATAGAAATTGATTCTATAGTTTTGAGTATCCATTAGAGACCAAAAATACTCAAATATCGCCCACAACACAATCGCTGCAAACCTATATCAATAGATTACAATGTCACCCACCACAATGACCGCAGAAAAAATCCATTTAAAGAGCCGACACCCCCAGCAAAGATAGCTAGTTGATAAGACAAGAGGAGGAATATACTCAGAACCACACTCTATTTCCCTCCACAGAAGTATTACTGTAAGATAACCAAACTTATTAATTTTTTCAGAGGGATGTTTGGGGGAGATAGGGGAGCAGGTTGGGGGCCAACACAGGGGACCGACCGTCAAACAGGTGGAGACGGGGGGAGGAATCAATGTGGGAAGCCTCACCTGATGTCCATCATTAACCCAACTCGCTTCATTAGCTCCCCCTTTCTTCTGATTCCTTCTCAACAAAACACATTTCCTTTAGCGCAGAATTTCCACGCTTTTTTTTAACAAAAAAAAAAAAGTTTAAAATTAATTTTAAGTTTGGGAGGTTTCTCTGTGTGTGTGGAATATGGTGTCACGGAAGTCTGCGTGCATGAAACTATCTCCACAATCGTCTGCAAATGGCAGTTTTCCAAACAAACAAAATTCTATCTTCATTTTTCTCATTTAACTCTAAAAGGTGGCGTTTCACCAAACATAATCATTTATCCAAACAACAGTAAAATATATACAAGGGTTTTTCGTATATATGACATATATACATTATACATAAGGGTTATATGACATGTATATATATAAATAATGAATAAGATAAGTTTATAATATTATTTTGAGGTGATTATATTTTATAAATAAGTATTTAAATTGTTTGACGGCAATATTTAACAACGGAACCAAGCTTATAAATCGGCTTTGACACGTCATGTGATTGTCAAAAAAAAAATGGAGTAAAGAACCAGATAGAGAGATATTCTTTAATCAAATAGAAAAAAAAATTTGAAAAGTGAACTTTTTATTTTATTTATATATACAGTAGAACCTCCCTGTAAAAGACATCTAATTGCAGAGCCAAAGTGTCCTTTATGGAGAGGTGTCCTCTTAACGGAGAGTTGCTAAATAGTAAAAATGATAATTTTACAAATGAAAACAGTCCTTTATAGAAAGTTGTCCTCTAGCATAAGTGTCCTCTCATGGAGGTACTGCATATATATATTGTATTTACATATTTACTGACATCGCTCTTGTTATTAGCTCTACAAGGAATTTTATGTTGTACATATTCCTATGTTAACTCAATCTTCCTAAACCTGTCATCCCATAATATTAACCTAAGACAATGTTCTTCGTGATTTGAAAAAATATAACAATATTTATAATTATCTAACGAGATATTCATTATTTTATAAGAAAATATTGCTAATTTCAATATTTTGCTACATTTGCCTCCCTATTATTTTATGCAAATAAGATTTATTTGTTTGAATCGAGTTGTAGAGAATATGTTGCATATTATTCAAACATATGTAAATAGTGTGAAAACAATAGTACACATGTGATATTGTACTGAGATCATAAATTATGAAAAAGGCATATCCTTATCGTACAACTGAAGTTGTTGATGGCTTGCGCCATCTATCGGAATAAATATCAACTATTCTCGTTGATTTTCAATTATTCCAGAATCCTTTCAGTTGCACGATAAGGAGATGCCTTTTACATAATATGTAAATAAGATTAAAAAAAAAAGATAAAAACAAACGACGATTGAACATATGAAATGTTCTTGGTTGAAATATAAATAATAGGTTTATAAAAGTGTGTTCTTGAAAGAAAGAAAGAAAGGAGGAAGTATAAAATTGGAAGAAGCGGGACAATACTCTCTCAAGGAGAAGTTGTCAGATCTGAGATCAATCAATAAACGGGTCTGTTTAGTGGGGGATATTGGTTTCTCTACGGCCTTTATTTACTCGTGTTTTTTTATCTGGCAACACTGTGTTCCTATTTATTTTGTAATTGTCTTCTGTCACGTGGAATCGTTGCGTTAGTTTAGAATGCAAGGTCCTTTTTTGGTATAGGGAGCTCATGAAAATTCGAAACTATTATAGACGCGTATGATTCGTTTAAAAATAAAACAATTTCTACTGCCCTTACTGCAATGGAAAAATTAATGGGAGGGCCTGGCTCATCAGTGGTGAACCCTCCCAGCGGTTTCGCCAGTTTAATCTGTGGAGCTCATATTTAAAAAAAAATCTCGTAAGATTAATTTACAAGAATTATATTGAATTTGTGTGAAAGTTGAGACTTTTACTTTTTAATGTTATATTTATATATCATGTATAATATACAATTTATTATATATATAGCTTATATTTATATTAATAATATTAAACGCTTTTGCGACCATGATCAATTATTTCACTGTTATCTTTAAAAGTAAAAATGCTTCAATGGCCCCCGATTCTTGCAAAAGTTCAACCCCACCAGCAAGTGCAAGTAACCAAACGGGACTCTGAAAGTGCAAAGTCGAACTGCTTTTCACATGTGTAGACATGTGGTACACTTACAGTAAAAGCAGTCCCTAACATACCTACCATGATTATCATGGCCTGTATCATGTGTACTAGGGATACTAAAAAAAGATCTACATATCACCAGATTCTGATCAAGGAATACAGAGAGTGAACAGTATATGTACTGTAAGTATGGAATGGCTGTACATGACGTCTGTTCCTCGTGACAAAGATGGCCATTTATTCGAGGTACCGATGCCATGTCATATGTAGACATGTGGTGCACTTACACAGTAAAAGCAGTCCCTAACTACCTACCATGATTATCATGGCCTGTACCACATGTACTTGGGATAAGCAAAAAGAAAAACTGTTATCTTCCGATATTTGAACGAAGCAAATCAACCATTTTCTTCCTCTTGGAGAGCGGCTCTAGATTTCTTCTATTAGTGCATTCATCCAGTGTATAATGAGTTTAATTCTAATCAAATGAAGAGTTAAGAAGTTAAATTAGAATTCTACAAGATTTCATAAAAGTAGTGATTTCTTAAGTTTCCTATTCAAACTGAATGTTATCAATTATCCAACATGTGAATGCCGCTTAGATGTTGAATCACCAGAGCATCTTCTTTTAACTTGCCCTCTGACTAATCAAATTGTATGTAGATATTTTGAAACATTACCAAATTCTCTTTGTGTATATACTCTATCTTATGAGAACTTTGTTAAGTTTAGAACTATTTGTACAATAATTTACAAAACAATACTAATCCATCGTGTAAATAATTAATCATATATATGTAAATAATACTAGCACAGCACAATAGTCCTTTGGACTTCGTGCTTTTGTAACAATAAATTTAAAAAAAATCACTTTTAATTACAGAATAATTTGTTTTTTAAGAGAATGGAGAGTCACCGTGACTCATCACAAGGGAGGGATGTAAATAAAGAAATATTGTCGCAGTTCCCGAGGGTGATCAACAAGTTCATTAAGTGAGGTGTGTTGCATTAAAGTTGCATGATCTCACGTCATTCAATGGGGGTGCAAGGGTCAGTGCGTGTTCCTCCATTCTCCCCACCGTGACGGCCTCGTGTAGCGTTCTGTGAGACCGGAATGTAATCACAGAGATTAACGAACTACTATACGAATTCGTGTAAAGATATTACCTTTCTGTGGATCAGGAATAACAACGGAGATGTTGCACTACTTATTTGACTGTGCTGCTCTGTCTGAGGAAAGACGAAAACTAAATGATAAAACGGGGCAACTTTGTCCTTCATTTCCGGCACTAATTAATGAAATATCAAATAATAGGTATATAGCGATGGCGATATTTGGATTCCACAAGACTATATCCCGGAAAAAGGCCACACAGTGTTCTCCCCATCCATTGTGAACTGGCGAATCCTGTATAGGGCGAGAGGCCCTAAATAAAGACTTTTTTTGTTGTTGTTGTTGTTGTAAAGATATTACATAGGATAGACTGAAATCGTACAACATTCGTCCAGTGGCAAATAAACAACACCAATGTTAAACGTCAACCATCCACCAACTGAAGACTGATTTACCTCAATTCATATTTATAAACTAAATAATATAAAATGAAAGGATTTAAAAGCACGAATGTTTCTTTTATACATAAATCAAACTTCTACTGTCCTTACTGCGATGAAAAAATATATTGGGAGGGCTTGGCTCATCAGTGACCTTGTCTTTATAGTTTGCTGAAGAGCATTGCTCGAAGCAAATATTTGAATATAATTCTACTGTCCTATAAGCTTATGTCCATAGTTTACTTGAAAACCATTTCTAAGATTCCATCCTTCAGTGTAGCATATAAAAGCAGAATGATCCAATACAATATTAGAGCTCTGAGAAGCGGTCTGGTGGATTAAATTGGCGAAACCGCTGAGAGGGTTCACCACTGATGAGCCAAGCCCTCCCAATATATTTTTTCATCGCAGTAAGGACAGTAGAAGTTCGTTTTATGTATAAAAGAAACATTCGCGCTTTTAAATCCTTTTATTTTATATGTATAGATGGCGCGTTATTGCTTTGTGTTAAAGAATATATAATGAAAGTATTTAAAAGCGCGAATGTTTCTCTTATACATAATACAAATTTCTACTGTCCTTACTGCGATGAAAAAATATATTGAGAGGGCTTGGCTCATCAGTGTTTAACCCTCCCAGCGGTTTCGCCAATTCAATCCCAAGCCCTCCCAATATATTTTTTCATCGCAGTAAGGACAGTAGAAGTTTGTATTATGTATAAAAGAAACATTCGTGCTTTTAAATCCTTTCATTTTATATGTATAGATGGCGCGTTATTGCTTTGTGTTAAACTAAAGAATAATTCAACATGGAAAATTAGAAAAGTCAAACTTAACAATATTTCTTAAAATTTTTAAAGAAATAGGAATGCCGGCCAGGCTCCTCTACTTCAAGAAAACTTAATTAAGGAAGTGAAACAATAGTACAAATGTGATATTGTAATGGAATAAGGTGCATAAATTATGAAAAAGGCATCTCCTTAACGTACAACTGAAGGTTGCTGATGGCTTTATTCCGATAGATGGCGCAAGCCATCAGCAACGTTCAGTTGCACGATAAGGAGATGCCATTTTTCATAATTAATTGAGGTTGTCAAAGCAATTTATTTAGTTCAAAACAAAACAAAAAAATATTGAAAAAAAGAGTTTAAAAAGTGAAATTGTACAGTAATCAGGTTGATAAATTTACAGATAACATTCCGACACGCGTAGATAATTAGCATTACTTGATTAATCACGAAAGGATATTTGGCCAATTCTGGTATAATTAAAAATAAATGATTATAAAACGACACTTGAAGTTACACCGCATGAGTTTCTTTTCAACGAAAAATAAATATTTTATTTCAAGGTGAAATATCGACTATTTCTATCCTTTTTGGATGAGATATGAAAGGAAATTCACCCTTTCATACCTCATCCAAAAAGGATAGAAATAGTCAATATTTCACCTTGAAATACAACAACAACAAAAAGTCTTTATTTAGGGTCACTGACCCTATACAGGATTCACCAGAGGTATGCATAAGAACAAAGCAGTGAGACAAAGGAAATAACGATATAGACAGAAGAAAAAGAGAAAAAGAAAAAAAAAAACAAGAAATAGATTTCACCTTGAAATAAAATATTTATTTTTCGTTGAAAAGAAACTCATGCGGTGTAACTTCTCAAGTGTCGTTTTACAATCACAGGCCACAGTGTATTATATTGTAATAAATGATTAGTTGATATTTATTCCGAAGATGGCGCAAGCCATCAGTAACTTTTATTTGCACAATGAGGAGATAGATTTTCTTAAATTCAATATTATATAAACACAAGAATAGAGAGGCAATGAGAAGAATTTGTTGAGAAAAATATATTGAAATTATTAAAATTTTGATTGAATAGATATTCTGTTACAAGGTTTTTTTTTTCTTATGGAAACTCTGACTAACAGATTGTAAATTTTGTTTTTATTGCACTGTCGTGTTTCTAAAATGTATTTCCTTGGAGTCTTTTAAGTTTGTTCCTAGTAGCTAGGCTTCTAGCAGAAAGTTTAAAATGGAATTAATATTTACATATTTACATATGATACACCAAGCTATACAATTTTGCGAAAGCCAATAGAATCTGAATATTAATAGGCTAATCCCCTAATAGAATGTTCAAATCAATAAGCTTGAGGGATAAGTATCTTTCAAATATTGAAAGATACTTATCCCTCAAGCTTATTGATTTGAAGAATCTGAATATGTTACGCATTGAAAAATATTCATTTTTGACACAAATATTTTGCTGCTTGATTGGTTCATTGCCACAGTTCATTTTGATCGTTCTGCTTGGTACAGCCCGTTGGTAGGACTAGACGACCGTTCTATAATGGCCAATTAGTTGAGCAAAAGAGTGAGTGACACAAAAATTCACCTATTTCGATTTGTGCAGTGTTATATATTTTTTGTTTCTAATAAGGTTTATTTTTAACTTCAATAAACAGCCTACAGAAATTTTCCCAATAAAAATACTTAGGCAAATATTTCCCACATAGAATCAGAATATGTTACGCCTTGAAAAATGTTCATTTTCGACACAAAATTTCACCTATTTTGATTTTTACAGTGTTATATTTTTTGTTTCTAAAAAAAAAAAGTTTATTTTTAGCTTCAATAAACAGCCCACAGAAATTTTCCCAATAAAAATAATTAGGCAAATATTTCCCTCATAAAACACGCGCCGAGAAAAATTCTTATTTAGCTTCAAGTGTGAGTTACGTCGTTAGCAGACGAAACTTTTAAAAGGTGGAAACTTGGGCTAATTAACTTTAGTCTGGAGCGCTCAAGTAGGAGGTTTCAACGAATCATAATTAGTGCTGTTAAAAATAGACTTAATAAAAATATTTCTCTCAGGCGTGCAAAATGGAATTATTATTTTCAGAGAATTAAAAAAAACATGAAGAAACTATATATATAGAAATGTTTATAACAAACTATGAAAATTGTTTAATTTCTAATTTTGTAATTATATATAATTTGTAATTTTTAATTTATTTTTAACATCGTTTAATTGGTTTTTAAGCCATTATGTAAATTAATTATATGTAAATATAAACATAAATGCTTCAAGTATATTGAAATTTCTAAAATTAGTTATACTAGGAATATTTTTAATTTTAATTAATAATGGCAAAAATTCACATTAAATCATCTTTATAATTGCTTTGATTGCTAATGTTTTATTTTTGATCAATTTAAGAAACTTGTAATTTTGATTCAACACTTTGTAATGAAATATAATTTAAGATATTTATTTCGTTTTTGTTCAATATTCATAAGAAAACTTCTTAATACAGAATGGCTATATGTACATTAGATTATATGTATATATGTAGATATGTACATATGTATATTAGAGTGGAAATAATTTATTTATCAATTCATTTATCATAAAGATGTGATTATTGATAAAGTTACTTCTTGCTTATAATAGATACTCGTTAATATATTTTTTGATAAATTTGACCGATTTCACAACCCCTCTCGTAGGATGTGATGTCCCTGTACTGATGAGGGTCATAGCCCATGGTATACTGGTTGTTGGCTGTTGTCTGAATTTTCCTAAACTGGTGTTGTGGCTTATTCTTTATTACTACATTTTACTTACTTTTACTGGAGTGATAAACATAATAAATTGTTCTAATGCATATTTAGAGAGGAGATATGCATTTTTGGTGGCGGTCAATAGATGGCGTCTGGTTTTAGACGTCTATTTTGACGGGAGAGGCGACCCTTGTCTCTTTAGATCAATTTCCTCCCGGCAAAATTCACATCTATATATATATATATATATTAAAAATAAAGAAGGCATCTCCTGACCACAAGCACATGTGCTTTTTAGATGGCAGAGCGCATATAGTGGAGCAAAAATAAACTAAATGGGTTGGCCAAATATCTCGGAGCAAGCTAAATAAACGTTTAGTTTATTTTTGCTCCACTAGATGGCGCTCTGCCATCTAAAAAGCACATGTGCTTGTGGTCAGGAGATGCCTTCTTTATTTTTAATATCAACACCTGACCCACTTATCTTTTATTTTTTTTCTATTGTTTTTTCATATATATATATATATGTCATAAAAAAAACGTATATTCTAGATACTTTACCTTTTATGCAGTCGTGGATTAAAAAATGAATAATAACCTTTTATGTCTTAAATTATATTTATTTTCCTTATTTCTCAAAGCAAACAGTTTTACATACCAAGAGCAAATTAGGTTATATTCTTTTTGTTCGGCATTCCTTTACATTTTAAAAATTAACTCTGTGTTTAGTTCTTATTTTTAATTTTATTATTTAATTTATAATATCAGTTATATTAGGAAAACAATTTTAATAAATATTATGGTTATGTAATTATTTTGTTCTAGAATTTTAATTATATTATGAATAATAAAAATCATATTTTTATTATGTCATATATATATATGTAGTAATATATTACAATATACACTATATTTTCATATGTACCATAATTATAAATAGCGTAACAGCCCCAATATGTAGATATAATTCAACTCGCCAGCTTGGCCATCATGTAAACCTAAACAAAGAAATAAAGTTTTATTGAGAGTCCGCCGCACTCAAGACAGGACCTTCCGAGGAATTGAATTTCGACAAAGATTATTTATTTACTCCCAAGATACTTCCAGTAAGTCTACGACCGCCACTGGATACCGACAAACTGCCGGACTACAACAGATCATCTCTGTCTCTCATGTAGATCACATTCTCCTGGACCTTGTCTTTGGCGCTGGTCTTTTTCTGAGGTGACATCCAACCTGCCTTGTCCTTTGTGTTACCCATTGACTCCTGAAACCACCTTGACCCCATGACTGCTAGTGCTTGCAATACTACTACATATATATATCTGCAATACCACACATATATATATATAGATGGAAAATTTGCCGGGAGGAAATTAATCCATGGAAGCAATGGTCGCCTCTCCCGTCAAAATAAACGTCAGAATCTGACGCCATCTATTGACCGTCGCCGCAACTAGCGGCATCGGGTCGGTGACAAAGCCACAACACCAACTTTGGCAAACTGATAAGCGTCCACCTAGAGACCATGGTTTCGGGCTAATGGCCCTCGTCAGTCTAGGGCGGACTTTATCCATGAGATCCACACGGGATCTAATGGAATCCTCACAATCTGGGACGATCTGTGGACGCTTATCAGTTTGCCAAAGTTGGTGTTGTGGCTTTGTCACCGACCCGATGCCGCTAGTTGCGGCGACGGTCAATAGATGGCGTCAGATTCTGACGTTTATTTTGACGGGAGAGGCGACCATTGCTTCCATGGATCAATTTCCTCCCGGCAAATTTTCCATCTATGTTTTGCCAATAGATTTGGCCCAGCCACATTGCCAGCAAAACACCTCTTTGGTAGATTGTGAGGATTTCATTAGATCCCGTGTGGATCTCATGGATAAAGTCCGCCCTAGACTGACGAGGGCCATTAGCCCGAAACCATGGTCTCTAGGTGGACGCTTATCAGTTTGCCAAAGTTGGTGTTGTGGCTTTGTCACCGACCCGATGCCGCTAGTTGCGGCGACGGTCAATAGATGGCGTCAGATTCTGACGTTTATTTTGACGGGAGAGGCGACCATTGCTTCCATATATATATATATATATATTTAAAATAAAGAAGGCATCTCCTGACCACAAGCACATGTGCTTTTTAGATGGCAGAGCGCCATCTAGTGGAGTAAAAATAAACTAAACGTTTATTTAGCTTACTCCGAGATATTTGGCCAACCCAATTTCTCGATAAATCAAGAAAAGCCATCCACGAACGCGTTTCGCGCTGTTGGCGCTCGTCAGCGTGGAGAAGGCTGTAACCATTGCGACCAAAAAGATTTTTTTTTGGACCCAATGGCTTCCCGAGATATCAAGAAATGGGTATTTAAGGCCAAATTTGCGTAAAGACGCTTAACACATGAAAAAACAATATAAAAAATAAAAGATAAGTGGGTCAGGTGTTGATATTTAAAATAAAGAAGGCATCTCCTGACCACAAGCACATGTGCCATCTAAAAAGCACATGTGCTTGTGGTCAGGAGATGCCTTCTTTATTTTAAATATCAACACCTGACCCACTTATATTTTTATTTTTTCTATTGTTTTTTCATATATATATATATAATTTGAATGTTAATATTCTTTATATAATACCCACATAAGAGAATCCAATTTATTTACAATACACAGTGAACATTGCTAATAGAACCAATGTTTACATATTTGCATATTCGCATATCATCTTTACTTCTGGTTTCCCGAACAATTTGCATATTTATATACATATGTAGACCTTCAAAACTAAACTATTCTAGTGAATAAATTCAAAACACTATTATATTATTCTATTAACCATTTAGTGACCCTACAGTTTACATAAGTTCGCTATATTTCACTTTTTAGGAGAATAAAATTTATTTCAAATGATTTGCATATAAATTTGAAAGTATGTAAATATATTTGTTTAAACATATATCTATACTGCGTTGATATAGGGTTTCTCTAAATGATATTTACATATCGGATCGCTTTCTAAATAGATTATGCAAATAGTCTCAGTTTGAAATTACATTTTTGCTTTTTATAAAAAAATGCGAAGTCAATTTCTCTCTTGATACTCTAGAGAATAAAATCGCGACTATTATATATATACTAGCCGAATGACCCGGGCAACGCCCGTGTTTTACCCGATTGAATGTTTTGAATCAAATACTATTTGTTACAATTATAAATTGGCGCCTTAAATAAATGCATATTTTAGTTAATAACTATAGCCTATGTGCTTTATCTGTCTATGTACTGTTGGCTTCCGTAGGCGTCTCTTACAGGGAAAAAGAAAGAGAGGATTCCATTTGGTTATTAACTAATATATGCCTTTATTTAAGGAGCGACCCGCTCCAACACAATAATTACATAAACGAAAAGGCGAGTGGGGGGGGGGCATGATGGGGGGGAGGCAAAGGTGGCGTGACCGTAGCCAACCAATAGGAGGGCGCCATTTAAAAAAAAGCAAACGGTGACAGAGATGAAAACTGATGACTGATTGATTAGGAGATGAGGAATGACGCTATATACATATGGTGGAAACTTTCAGTAGACATGATGTTGATGGTTGTTAAGACCCAGGTTCAATTCCCTCTATAATATAGGATTTTTTCTCCTATAAAACAACCAATAAAAAAAAACTTATTTTTTATTGACCTCACATCCATATTTATAAGAAATTGAAACTTTTTTAGACGCGTATGATTCTTCTCAAAATTAAACAATTTCTACTGCCCTTACCGTAATGATAAATTAATGACTCATCAGTAGTGAACCCTCACAGCGATTTCGGCAGTTTATCATACCGCATATCCACATTTATGTAAATTTAAAATTTACGTTAAACACAAAGAGAGAGAGCTAGAATTTCAAATTAAAAAAATATATATATATTAACACAAAGCAATAACGCGCCATCTATATATATAAAATGAAAAGATTTGAAAGCACGAATGTTTATTTTATATACAAAACAAACTTCTACTGTTCTTACTGCGATGAAAAATATTTTGGGAGGGTTTGGCTCATCAGTGGTGAACCCTCACAGCGGTTTCGCCAATTTAATCTACCAAACCGTTTTTAGAGCTCTAATACTGTATTTGACGATTCTGCTTATATATGCTACACTGAAGGATGGAATCTCAGATTTTTTTTTTCAAGAAAACTATGTTGCCTATATACAATACATATATACTTTCGAAGCTATTATAGAAGCGTATGATTCCTTTTTTAAGAATAAACAATTTCTACTGCGTGTACTGCAATGGAAAAAATTAATGGGAGGGCCTGGCTCATCAGTGGTGAACCCTCCAAGCGGTTTCGCCAGTTTAATTGTTTAATTTTTAAAAATAATCATAGGCGTCTATAATACAGTTAAACCTGTCTAAAGCGCCCCCTCTTGGGACTCACCAAAATAGGGTGCTATAGAGAAGGGGTGCTATAGACAGGTCACCTAATGTAAATCGCATCGTACTACGTATTTAAAATCTGGTGCTATAAAGAGGGAGGCGCTATTTAGAGGAGGCGCTATAGACAAGTTTAACTGTAGTTTCAAATTTTCATAACAGATGGCGCACTAATGCATCATTAACATATATACTTAAAGCGGAAAAAAATATTTTATTAATTTTAATAAAATTTCATAATTTGAGCTTAAATCGTCTATTTCTGTTTATATTATCGAAGCAGAAGATAGTTGGAAGAGTCGGCTGATCGACCAACCAGAAGACGTCGATGCCAGCTCCCCCCCGGGCCACGATAACGGCCAAACTTTTAATTCCCGGCGTTTGACCCCTCGGGCACCCAGATCCCGAGGCTGAAAGAAGAAAAAAAAAAGAAGAAAAAATACGGAAAAAGTTACTGACAAGAAAACGTACACCACAGATTTGCAATATCTGAAACCAGTTTATAAAATCTATAAGTAGTTTGAAAATCGAATTTTTACATATTATATACATATTGTCATGTTTGTCAATTTTATAATTAATTATTTCTTTTCACTGATTTTTGTTTGTATATATATAATTTTAAAAATCATTTGTTATCATCATTACATGCAATGTATGTTTTATACAAGCGATAATAAACAACAACAACAATGTAATTTGCATCTTCCTTATTATAAAACAACAACAAACTTAAATTAACAATGTAAAAAACATATTTTAACATTTAAAACAAAAACGTTACAATATAAATATAATAATTATTATTATGATTATTTTTATATTAATAACTAGCGGACGTACCCGGCTACGCCCGAGGTTTTACCCGAGTAAAGGTTTGTCTAACGAACATTTGTTAAAACAATTCTCTAAAAACTTATAAAAAAAAAAAGATATATTTTGATAATTTGAAACTCGTAAATTTGAATCTCTCGATAAAGTGAACATTTTTTTCCCGGTCCCTGTGTGCCGTGTCATCCTGAATTTTGTCTTTCCTAATTTTCTACATTAGAAAATCATAGTTTTATCTAGTGAACATTTTTTCCCGGTCCCTTGAAAAATACTCGATAAGTTGAATAAAATCAATATTAATTGGTTCCCTCGGTAATTGGAAGTTAAAGGAATAGTATCTTCGCCTTGGAATTGTATCATTATTCTTGTCTCAAATAAATTGCCGTGTCATCCTGAGATAATCTTACTTTTGATAAATAATATTTAAGATAACAAACTTAGTGATAAGAAAACTTGTTATCATCGTCACAATGGGGGCGCTGCTTGCGAGTTAAATCTACAAATCTGCAAATAACTCTAAGGATATTCAATATATTCATGAAATTATTTTTCAAAAACCTTCCCGGTGATAAACCTAATTATATCCCAAAATTTCACGGCGATTGGATGTATGGTTTTTGAATCTATAGAGTACAGACAGACAGACATTCAATTTTATATATATATAGATTAGAAAAACTAACATTTTTAAAATTTTTATTAACGCTTTCGAGAAACTTTCATTTTTTAAAATAATTTGATATTCTAAATATTGAACACAAGATCTAACATAGAATTTTTTTATTATTATCCCTAGTACACGTGGTACAGGCCATGATAATCATGGTGGGTAGTTAGCGACTGCTGTAAGTACACCACATGTCTACACATGTGAAAGCAGTTCGACTTTGCACTTACAAATGTGCCAGAGCACCATTTGGTTACTTGCACTCGTTTGGTGGGGTTTGGACTTTTACAAGAATCGAGGGCCATTGGAGCATTATTTTTTTATTATTATAAAAAAGTGGCCAATGAGGGAATCGATCCCGGGTCGTAGCGGTCGAAAACCAACGGTTTAGATCATCCTTCCACTGACCCCCTAACATATAGATGTCACTACTTATGTATGTACGAGGTGTGTTCAAAAAGTATCGCGACTTTTGTGTTTTTTCAAAAATTATTTATTTATTCATGAATACCTATTTTGTCCCCTTCAAAGTAATCCCAATGAGATATTATACACTTGTGCCAACGGTTTTTCCAATCTTCGAAGCACTTCAAATGTATGTACTTATGTACGTATGTACTTATGTGTATATGTAACAGAGTTTTAAATGTGAAAATAGAACAAAAGTTAAATTGTACTGAGAGATCAGATGCTTAAATTAAGAAAAATCATCTTCTGATCGTTTTTGTGGCCACACACAATATTCTATTAAAAAAAAAAAAAATTCAACAATTAGTTGATATTTAATACGACAGGTGGCAGCATTAGCATCTTTCAGTTGTACGATCAGAAAATCCTTTTTTAGAATAAAAATATTTTTTTTTTCTAAAATTAAAATGTTTTAAAAGCTAAATTAGAACTATTTTTAGCGTAATTTATTATTATTATTTCAGTGATATGCAAATATAGAAATATATCTTTTGACCATAAAATTCTAACCAGACGAATGTCATTAAAATCTAAGCACGTTAACCCATTTCCAAAACTTCCGTCTGTTATTTTTAAATTATAAGAAGGGAGGTGGAGAGGTTTTGAATGCAGGGAAATAACGTGTTTTTCAAACATTTGAATTTTTATTTCTACCAAGTATTTTATTTAGCTAATTAACAAGCGCCGTATAGTGTTTTTTTTTTTTTTTTGGTAATCGTGTCCCTAATTAGGCAGGTTATTATGGGATGGACAACATCCTCCTTTCTAAATCCAGCAACCCTGCTTATTAAGGTTAAACTATCTGGGAACACTATTTTCCTCTTTTAGCTTTTTTTCTACAAACTTTTTTTTGAAGTTAAAAAGTTACATAATCTTGATTTAAAGCAACTATTTAATAATATTTCTAAAATTAGATTTATTATAAAATATAATGTGAGAAAAAAGGTCAAAAATCAAAATTAATTTTATTGAATTAAAAAAGAATTACATAGATTAAATTTTATTCATATATGTGCTCAACAAATTTACATATAATTATTTGCATAAAACGAACCTATTTTCTATTGCATCAAATTCTTTTGTTTCTTTAAAGCTAACTGTCTTTAAATCTCCTTAACCTACATCATTATAAGAAATAAGAATGATTTACAATATTAGATAGTGATATATGCAAATATATAATTAAATTTGCATAGCTATTTTTAAGCTGAATATCTAAGCTAATCGTAAACGTTTTAAAATGTGCAAATTAGGCGTCATTCGAAAAGTTAAACACAGGCGAATATCGTTTATTATGAACTTATATTACAAATCATTATATATAAATATATTGCTAATTTACATATTTTAATTTATTAATTTAAAAAAATAATTCGATAAAATCATATTGTTTCCTACATTTTGAACATAACTTATTATTATTTTATTTCAACTTAGAGCGCTATGTCCCCCTAGGGACACTTGCACTACAAAGGTAAACTAAACATCGAAAGGAAAGAAAGATGTTTGAAAGATGTAAACAAATTGAAATATGTACAAAGGTTTGGTATGCAAATATAGTTAAATGAAATCAAATATTGAAGTATTGTGTGTATTGGTGGAAAACACTAACTTAAGTAATATTGCTCCGTAGCCACTGATGGGACAACAAGGATGGAGGTAAGGATCTGTGTTCTCTTTGTTTACCTTCTTGTATTATGGAATAACATACATCATCCTACAACAGGGACTTGTCTGTTGGCTAGCTTGTCTTCTTCTTCCTGATTGGTCCATCTGCTATATTAAAACCATCACTAAGATTCCACCCTTCAGTGTAACATATATAATCAGAATCGTCCAATACAGTATTAGATCTCTAAGAAGCGGTCTGGTAGATTAAATTGGCGAAACCGCTGGGAAGGTTTACCACTGATAAACCAAGCCCTCCCAATATTTTTCCATCGCAGTAAGGACAGTAGACGTTTGTTTTATTTGTGAAATAAAATTATCCTGCATAAATGATTTTTATTTCATATACAGGTGTATTTGTATATATAGATGGCGCTTTATTGAATTATAATTCATTTATGACTAGCTTTGTTCTTATTGTTTACGGAAGAACATTGCTGGATGTAAATATTTAAATGTAATTCTACTGTCCTAAAAGCTTATGTCCATAGTTTGCTTAAATACCATTTCTATGATTCCACCCTTCAGTGTAGCATATATAAGCAGAATGATCCAATACAGTATTAGAAGCTATAAGAAGTGGTCTGGTAGATTAAATTGGCGAAACCGCTGGGAGAGCTTGCCACTGATGGGCCAAGCTCTCCCAATATATTTCCATCGCAGTAAGGACAGTAGAAGTTTGTTTTATGTGTATTTTTTGCTTAAATACTTGGCGCGTTATTGCTTTATATTAATCTAGATGTTTGTTTGATGAATTTGGTTCTAAAACATAAAAGGCTTTTGAACATCATCTAGTACCATAATTTTTTTTAAATTATTATCCCTAGTACACGTGGTACAGGCCATGATAATCATGGCGGGTAGTAGTTGGCGACTGCTTTTACTGTAAATGCGCCGCATGTCCACACAAGTGTAAAGCATTTCGACTTTTGCACTTACAAATTTGCAAGGACCCCCGTTTGGTTACTTGCACTCACTGGTGGGGTTTAACCTTTTCAAGAATCGGAGGCAATTTGAGCATTTTTTTTAATTAGAAAAAGTTCCCAATGCGGCATTCAATCCCGGGTGATAGCGGTCAAAAACCAACGGTTTAGATCATCCTTCCACCGACCCTCCAGTACCATAATAAAACACAAGTATCCCAATATGTAACAAATTCTATAATACCAAAAATAAGATCGTATTTTGATTTAAAAAAAACAGGAAGAATGTATAAAAACGTTTTTTAAAACCACATCACTCTCAACAAAGGGCGCAAAGATTGGGGAGCAAAAAGTTGACCAAGGAAAACCTCAAAAAGAAACCCGGCTACAGTGTGGCAAGCAGTCGATATACACAAAAAGTTCTCCAGGACATAAACATTAAAAAAGATGGCGTCCTGGAAAGTAAAAATGTCGTAAAAAAGTTCAAATTTGACGCAATAAACAAACATGAGGAAATTCTCCTCTTATAACAATATCTATCTACTTTTAAAATATAAATATTCATTGAATTCTTCTTTAGGGATCGTTTTAGGAAATTATATATCTGGCAACCCTGGAATAATCAATGATAGAGAAAATTTTATTTTATTAATCATATGAAAATTATTATATTCTAAAAATTAATAATAATTAACGTTTGTTTTTTTTCAAATAGCAAATTTAATATATTTACGAATATGAGAAACAGTGTTTTTGTTTATATTTGAAAAGTTTTAAAAAAATATGGCTGAAATCTCCATTTTAAAGAATCAGTTTAATAAACGATTTTATCACTGAATATTTTATTTTAGAACAATTAAAATGATGTTTTGTAAGATGATCAAATTTGAAATAATCGTCTTCATCATTTTTTAAAAATATAATATCAGAGCAGTTATTTGTTCATTAAGAGAATCATCTAAATACTAAATTTACCAAACACGATTAGATTCAGGAAAATTCGCAAAAGCTTATCTGTGTACCGTGGTGTTTCGAGCTTATGGCCCTTACCAGGTTAAGAATGATTTTTTGGATTGTTTAACCTTCAAAAATATACTAATAATAAATATTCCTAAATATATATTATACGGATTATATATATATTTTTTGTATTGTGTTTTCATATATATATATAAAGATAAAGATATAGACATATTATAATAATTAACTCAATAACAATACTAGGTTATCATTGTTATCATGATATATAAGAAAAACACTAATTGATTATCGAATAAATCGAACGAATGTTTAAAAATATCTTCAATTATCGAGTTAGCACATATTCGATAATTATCTGGCAACACTGATATAAGGTAAATATCAATTTATCATTGATCAAACGATATTTTGTAAGACTTAGAATCCAAACGACAGAATTAACTGCTAACGATTCATAAATGATCGACGAAAAGATCAATTCGACAACACTGATAACGAGATATCAATGAATATATTAATTTATTATCCATATCACAGAGTGTGTCATTCATTTATGGAAAATAGCTAGAGTATATAATACTTGAAATTTGATTATTGTCGATAATACAGAATTTAATAAAAATTCACAGATAGTTTATCAAAGATTTAAATATCACACAACAGAATTTTTAATAATTTCCCATATATATCTTCTAAATAATATTAGAAGCATAATGTAAAATTTATAACAAAAATAAACCCAAAAACTTAAAACTTCAATTCAAAATCTTTGGAAGCTGTTGCCAATAAACTTGGTACCACTGTAACTCTATGAATTTAAAAATATGTTATACATTTTTTCTACTATAAAAAGACTTTTTGTATAGTAGAAATGTAAAACAATAAAACTAATTGTAATATGCAAATAATTATATATGAACTTAAATATATATGGATTATAAATAAAAATAATAATAGTCAAACTTCAATGTAAAAATACAATTCTAATTTTTGTATAGGCGCTTATATTTTTATTTAAAATGGTGATGAAAAATATTGACATATTCTTGGCAACGCTGGTAACTCGATGAGGAAAAAAATAATACAAATTCAAAATCTAATATTAGAGAAGAATAATTTACTCATTTTTACGCAAAAAAGATGACAATATTAATATTAATATCCGTAAACGTTTTATAAATTTATATATACAAATGTATACAATCAATTTGGCAACACTGTAAAAACTCTATGAGGAAAAAAAATTCAAAATCCAATATTAGGGAAGAATATATTTTCTTATTTTTTATCAATTACAAAAAAAAAAAGATATAAACAATTAATATTAATATCTATAAACGATTTATAAATGTAGATACAATTGTATACAATCAATTTGGCAACACGGCAATAGATTGAGAAAAATTATCATCATCACATCCTCATCCCCAGGCGATGGTCAAATGGATGACCTGGTCTCATTTGAAAGGTTAATTTGGCGTGAGGTAATTTATCTAATTTGGAAATTTGAAAAATGAGCCTCCGCGACAAAAAGCGTTGATAGATTGTGTTGGCCACAGGTTGCCATAGGCAATGCCATGGGAATGGCCATATGGTCTGTTGTCAATTTGACAGAGTGGCCAGTCCGAAGTTGTTGTCAAACTGTCATAGCTGTCAGGTGACATTCTCAGAACTTCTTTTGGTTAGTTCATTTCATATTTATCTCTCTCTGTGAAATATTTTATTTTATTTTTGACCCGTTGTGTCCAGCAATGGAGGAATTGATATTTCTACGTGAAGTTTACAAACTTTGGTGAATAGAGAATGATTCTAATTCAGCTTTGATTATTAATTTTTTTATTATTTTTCTATATTGTGATATTTGAAAGATACGTCGATATAATAATATTTGAATCATATTTATAAAAATGATAGAGATAAAAATTTTATTAAGAAAAAATGAAAAAATTGAGTGTATTTAATTTTTATTCGATGTACTAGCAAATCCTTTTGTTTTTAGTCGGGATTTTCTCCGAGTTAATGTTTTCCAAACGAAATTTTTGTTTCGAGAAATGTTTTTAATCAAATATAAGAAAATTGTGATTTAAATACACTTCTTATACTATTCATGATAAAATTGTGAAAAAAAGTATTAAAATTACAAATATATTCTCACAATGAGTATCTTTTTTATTTAAAAAACGCTAGCTTTCAAGCGTTAATCGCTCTTCAACGGGCTTACTATAATATCGACTTGATCCCACCGGAAATATTTACAAAAACAAACGCGCGCAGCGTGGATATTTCTCATACTACTTATATGTAATTCTAGTGTCCTAAAAGCTTATGTTCATAGTTTTCTAATACCATTTCCGAGATTCTACCCTTTAGTCTAGCATATATAAGCAGAATGATCCAATACTGTATTAGAGCCCTAAAGAAGCGGTCTGGTAGAATATTTTTCTGATGAGCCAAACCCTCCCAATATATATTTTTTTAATCGCAGTAAGGACAGTGGAAGTTTGATTAATGTATGAGAGAAACATTCGCGTCTTATTGTTTTCATTTGCTGTATAGAAATATTTAATCTTAGAAAATTTAATAGAAAATTCAAAACATTCCCGAAATGGCTCAAATGCTATTCCCAAACAGCCAGTCTTGAACATCTATTGAATTGTATCAAATCCTCCAAAAAAGACCTCTGGGAAAACCCCAGGACTATAATAGAAAAGCTGAGACAATGGAACCTAATGGAGATCGTTTAAACACCTTGAGGAATAAGCAACAACAACAAGAGAAAGATTTAAAATAATTAAATACAACTTATCGCAATAAGCTCTCATTTTTACTTCTGTAGATGGGAAGAAATGCTTGAAAGCTCGGGAAAATAAAAAAACCTTACAAAAAACTCTTCGCCTCACTATTTTGTTCCATGATGATATAGATGACATTATAATATTCAATTTAAATGGTTAATCTTGTTTAATGTGGTCAACTCACAAATACATGTTGATACTGAATTTCCCTGAGGGGAGTGATAGCGAATCATTGAAACGTAGAGAATTAAATAAACAATTGGTTGATATAGATAAAGAATTCTTCCTGAATTGAAATTAGACGAAAAACATGGTGAAGGAAGACGAGTTTCTTTTATTGATGCATAGGTGCAAGCTTTCGGGTAAAAACCCTTCAACAGGCGAGTAATGAAGCGCGACTTATAAGAAATATGGTACAAATGGTTGATGTAGCTGTATTTACTCCAAACCAACTTATACCAACAAATGATCTTCAAAAATAGGTATACCGTCAGGTATTACTCCAAATTGAGAGATAAGGGTTAGTCATAAGCCATTGAACTTGTGTTCTGTGGGCAACTTGTGTCCATCTCCATTACCCCATGGGGCTATGAGCGTGTGGACAAGCGCTATTAGGTTTTGTCACGAATTTGCCATTAGAGCACAAGCAGCTCTTTCCCTATGGGACATCAACGATCCTCGGTAAATCCATGGCACATACTCAAATTTTCTTTATCCCTCGTTGGGACAGAGATGGACTCAGTAAATTCAGCAATTTGCATGCAAAGTGTGAGTTGGACTTTGTTTAATTGGGAGGACTGTGGTGGGACTGTCGTTGGACTTTTGCCAAATTGACAAATTTAAGGACTTTAGGACCGTGATGGTTGTGCGAAACGACATATAAATTTTCGATTAAAAGGTAATTAGGCGACCAACAAAAGAAAGCTTAGTAAAGTCTAGGAAATCGTAAATCAGAGGTCACTAAATTGCAGTAGTGTATAATCTTTACTCATCCTTTGATATTTAAGCTTCAAATTCATTAAAATTACCTTTGAAAATCTTAATGAGATGATAGAAAAATAGATGAGAAAGCTTGGCTCATCAGTAGTAACCATCTTAGCGGTTTAGTTAAATGAATCTGTCCCCTACAAATCAATAAGAGAGCGGTCCTGAGAATAATATAGCGAAACCGCTGAGAGTTCACCACTGGTGAACCAAGTCCTCTGATATTTTCTATCATCGCAGAGTAAGATCTATAGAGGTAGATTTGATTATATGCAAATACGATACCTAATTGCCGAAAATATGCAAATTTGATTCGATATATATCGTTCTAATATGTTTAAACAATATATTGTATATAATGGAACTCTCATTGATTAATCTATTATCATCATAGTTACTAATACGTTATTTACATCAAAGCTTTATTATGTAAATAAAGTTGTTGGATGTCAAAATAAAATTGTCTAGTTATTTTGACGGGGTTGTTTCCCCTTCTCTTCTAAGTGACATTTTGGTGAAGACATGTTGAGTTAAAAATAAACCTGTTCCATTCTTTGTTTTATTTTACTTGAGGCTGACTTGTCCATGCTGAGTCATTCTGTCAAAGAAGATGACAGTTTCATCGACACGTCTAAGTGACTTCCACGACGCAAGAAAACGGAAAACTTAAGATGTGCGGAACAAACCTTGCCAAGACGCAATAGAATTCTAATAAAAAACGTCAGATTCATGTCAGGATTTACCCTATTTATAGATTTTGAGTCATATCTCCATTAAGAAAGAAACCATTTCAAAAATTCTAACATAAGTGATTGATTCAGTTTTCTAATTCTTTTCATCTTTTCGATACCCATAGTTCTTCATATACATATAAGTTATAGAGATTCATCCATGCCAATATGCAACGTTTGGAAACGTGCAAATAAAAGATCCTATGCCTACAACAAATAGTATCTCCACTATTCGATTTCCAGATCCCTGTTGCCAAAAAAACTTTATTACACTAATTCACTTCATGCCAATATGTAATATTAGGGAACATGTGCAAATTAAAAGAACAGATGCTAACATCAAGTAGTATCTTCACTATGGAATTTCCAGATCCCTACGTTGCCGAGAATAGCGACCAACCACAATGGCGGCCAACAAACAGACGAGAGTGAGATAAATCGGCAGACGAAAGGGGTGACTCATGGCAGCAGACGACGACATGTTGGGGGCGTCTTGCAAAACGGAAGAGTCAGTCGTCAATCACTGATAAGAAGATCCTGCCTTCATCCTTACAGATAAGCTGGATTTGTAAGACCCTAAACCATATCCTATGTAGATAAAACATGACTTCTTTCATACACGTGAAATCGAACTGGCATTAAGAGTAATTTCCCGAAGAATTGCACCCATATGTGAAGAAACAGTTTTAAAAGCAAGAAAGGTTTTAATAACACATTTACCAATAATATTCTATGAAAAAGAGGTTAATACAAGATATATCTGAATAGTTAAATAGTTATTTATTAACTTTTATGATTGCGTTATTTTTATCACCATTTATATAAATTATTTTGAAAATAGAGCAATCCATATTTAATTCATTAGATAATAAAAAGTTAATGCCTCGATAAAGGTTGGCGTTCAGCCAGCCGAAATATTGGCAAAATAAATCTTTTATTAAATCCAATATATGCCTTTTTATTATCTAATTTATATAAATATCTCTCATACACACAGCCACATTTATTTATAATTATTTGATTAAAGGAAAATATATATTTCAAATATTTATTTAAATGATTCATCAAATATAATAAAAAAGATTTACTGGCCGAAGTATCTTTATTTGAAGAAATATAATACAATTAAATGTTTAATTTTCATCTTTTCTTTTTCTTTTTAAACATTTCATGTTTTATTTTACATAATTTTACTGATAATATTTCAAAAAATGGTATCTGTATGCTTTTAAAATATCTTCACATTTACAATATTATTCCATTTATATAAATGAATTAATATTTGGGAAAATAAGGAAGAAATTAAATTTATAAAGTGAACTGTAAAGAAAAAAAGTAATATATATTTTTTATTCTTCATATGAATTTCTAATGAGCGCTCTAGGCAATTGTAAAATCTCCATGTTAAAGTTGTTTCAAACATATATTTTTTTAACTCACACACTTTCACTTCTCAATACCTTCCTTTCATTATAAATATATTTTAATTCTTAATAAGGATTTAGATATAAATATGTATTTCTCTCTATTTTTTAAAAATTTACCAAAAATTGTTTTTTTTTTTCTATATTCATTTTATATATAGTAAAAATATAAAAAACAATAATATAATATTATATATATAATAAATATATATTATATATTTTTAAATATAGATTTTGTATTTAAAATTCATTCATTAAGGGTTATTGAATTTTGACCGTAAATTATTATTTTTTTTAGACTCCATTTTTGATTTATTTTCATATTCTTCTGCGTATATCCATGTAAGTATCTACATTTTCCTAATTTTTGTTTATATAAAATAATTATATATAAGAAATTCACCTATATATTCTATGTAAAAATTCGTAATGTTTCGCTGAACTATTTTAATCATTTTGTTAAAAATATAAAGCAGTTGATTTAAAACATATCTTTATCTCGTATTTTTGGTAATAAATATTCTTTTTCATTTTCGATATTCGAACGAAAACTAATATATATATAAACTAAAAATAAGATATTATTCAAATATTAAAATATTTAATTCAATTTTGCCAGCTTTTTCATGGCTAGTGTATAATATATATTATTCTAAATATTTATATAGATGTGTTCCTTTGTATTGAACGCACATAAAAAGTAAGTTTTAGACCCTAATTTAGAATAATATATATCATAATTATATATTATTATTTAATTTTTTACCATCTTTTTCATTACTAGTGTATAATCTTTATATATTATTCTCTAAATATATTTTTCTCCCTCTAAAACTCACTTTTTATGTGCGTTCAAAAAATACAATGGAACGTACCTTTATAAATATATTTAGAATAATATATAAAGATTATTGTAACATGCTTTGTGTTTATTTATGTAAAATATTTGATTATTTTTCAATTTTGCTTTATGGTTGGGCAATCGGCAACACTGTATTTTTCTTTTGGTAATTTTGCATAAGTTTGTTTTGTTGTAATCGGGTTAAATAAAGGAACACAAGGTATTGTAAGTACCCTTTATTTTTAAATAGGAAACGTTACAATTATATACACACACTAGCGGTGAAAACTCTGACGAAAATGAATTAATAATTTTAATATTTGAATATTTTCTTGAGCTTAAACATTATTACAAAATAAAAATTAGAATCAGAATGCATTTAATATATATTATTTTATTTAAAATTTAAAAAATATTATATACTTTCTTTTTTAGACACACATTTATAATACTTCTGTTCCCTATTAAAAAATATATATATAACACTTTTCAAAATGTGAAAAAATAGTGCAAATGTGATATTGTAAACTTTTAAAAATATTTCATTCCTTTTATATATTATTTATTTTAAAATTCTCTTTTATTTCTCATAAAAGAAAGGTATTTATATGTTTTTTTTATAGATTTATAATCTTTATTATCCATAGAAAATATAGATATATCAAATATATTTTTTACTAAATATGATTTCATGGAGATATATACTGATTTGAATCCAATAGTACTATGTACTATCACAGATTCTAATTTCTCGCAAAATTATTTTGATTTTTATTCATTCTTATCTTAAATACTTTTATCTCAATTAAAAAAAAAAGTGTATATACAAATTATTTTGAATTAAAAAATAAAATGGATTTATATATTTCAAATATTTTTCTCCCCATTGAATATAAGCAAACATATATATATTTTTAAATTTAATTCTATTGACGTTATGTGGCGCTGAGTTTGTTGTTGACACACATTAATATGTTATAATAACTTGAAAAAGGTTGGCGTTCAGCCAACTGAAATATTAGTAAAATAAATTATATTTTGATCCAATATATGCCTTTTTAATTAAAAATATAAAATTATATTATTTGATAAATATAGAGATTGTGTGTGAAATATATTCCAATTTCAGATGTATTCATCGCGAGATTTGAATACAAAATGGCGGGTGGTTAAATAATAGTTTGTGTTAAAAGTCCATAGAGTGAATAAATCAAGGGAACAATTAGTCTTGTACCAGGACTTTGTGCCAACATGGCTTCCTCCATCAGACGATATTATCCATGGCCCCGGAATAACAAACAGCCGAACAAGTCAGCCGATCATTTCTAGGCAGAATAACGACGATTTTCGGCTGCACTTATATTCTTTTTATGTAAATATGGGCTTAAATGGAATCGCTAGGATTTCAGGCCTAACCACCATCAAACTGGCTGCTGCCCTTATTCTAATTCGATCGTTTGCAATTATTTAAAAGGCTCGTTTGGAATGGCTAAACAATTGAATTAATTTGATTGGGCGGAAGAAAATAAACAGAAGATTTTTCGAATTGATGTCCGCCTTTTTTTTTACTACCTCTGCTAATTTCTATGTGTATTTTATTATTATTTTAAAATTGTCTGTAGTTTTACAATTCAAACAATTTATTTTGTTTTGATATATAAATATATATATATTTGAATTTCAAATTTTCTTAGGGAACTCACAATTCTATCTCTGTATGACTAAAATGAGTATATTTTTAAAATTGAATATGCAAATATAGTAGTTTCTATATTTCCATACCAGACCAATGGTTATACCGGAATAGAGGCCGACCAAATAGATTAACTAGTTTAAACTATCGTAATTATTCCTTCTAGACCTAAATTTCACCCGCATTGGTCAAATATTAAATTGCGCAGAATAAAGGGAATAAGATAATTATTCCGATATCGGAATAATTTGCATATTTCCATGGCGACTCTATGAATGATTTCCTCCAAAACTAATTCTATATTTTGTTCAAATTTATTCGGAATAGAGAAAATAATTTGGAAACCAATAAAGAACAAATAAATACCCATATGCAAACTTCTTTATTCCATATAGATACAGTCTTGAGAAACCAAAAGAATTGTTGACAAAAAAGAAAAGCAGACGATACTTTTGTTTGTAAACAACAACTCAGATTGTTTATCTTAAGCAATTTATATTTCAACGACAACGTTAAAGAAATGTTTTGTAGTATTTTTAACAAGAAAATATCAACAATTAATCATATAAGAATTAAAGCAGACGATGAATAATTTGCATAAAGATTATATTTACATATATCTAGATACAAATATATTTCATCCTCGCACTAACCTTCTATAATAATGGCATTTTAAAATTGTTATTCGTTTTACAATAAAAGAAATCGAGATAAAGTAAAAAAAAAAAATTTATAGTTCTCCATTACTTCAAAAATCTTTGAGGGATTTAGAAAAGGTAATCTAAAAAAAAAGTTTTAAAAATATTACTTCGTTTGATAACTTATAAAATAACAATTGAAAAATACTTTTAAAAACTTTTATTATATATATTTTCTCTAAAAACCAACCTTCTTGATTGAAAATAAATAAAATAAAGGGTGTTGTGTACCTGGATATATTTAGGGAAAAAGACAGTCGGAAGACTATATTAAAATATATAAATGTATGGCGCACGTACGAGAATATGAATTTCTTCTTCCTATTTCCTATCTCAAAGCCATGATAATCATGGTGAGTAGTTAGCGACTGCTTTTACTGTAAGCGCGCGCACCACATGTCTGCACATGTGAAAAGCAGTTCGACTTTGCATTTACAAATGTGCTAGAGCCCCATTTGGTTACTTGCACTCGCTGGTGGGGTTGGACTTTTGCAAGAATCAGGGGCCATTGGAGCATTTTTTTTAACAGAAAAAAGTGTTCAATGCGGGAATCGAACCCGGGTCGTAGTGGTCGAAAACCAAACGGTTTAACCAGCCTTCCACCGACCCCCCCATATATGAATTTAATATATTTATATGACAAAAATATATTAATATTTTAAAAGCTAAGCTCTACCACATTTTTCAATCTTTCAAACCTAAATATAGTCAAATTTGAACAAAAATGGTTAGAGGAAGAATGAAAAAATATATATATAATATATGCGCATAAAAATAAAATTTTAAAAATAAATTAGTGTTATTGTTATAATATAAATTTTAGGTTCCAATCATAGAGAGAGTTCTAGTGTGCCTAAACACTTTCAATATATATTCACAGAATTATTATTCAAATTATACGTTTTATGTTTTTAATTTTCATTATTTTCCTTATATATATAAGAAAAAAAAAGGATTCAATATAGGCAATTTTCATAATGGTTATACATAAAAAAGTATTATTTTTTTAAATATTCGTATAAATGAGAGAAAAAAAAATTGAATTTAAAAAGAATATTATTTATTTGTGTGTGTGTGTGTGTGTGTGTTAGGAATATATTATCTTTATGTGTGAAGGGTGTTCGCGTGTTGTTAAATTAAACGGAAATATTATATTAAATAGGATCCGAGAGAAGAGGCAGAAATGGCTTGTGAAAAGCAAAATGGCGGCCAATTGCAGCAGCCGATCCATCTCGGTGCGACCAGATCTCCATTAAACCCCTGATTACATCTCCCAAATTAATTAAATCTCTCGCCATTATCACAATGGATTAAAATACCATTACATCACGAACTAAATCATTATTTATGCTATTAATTATTTTTGCCATTCTCTCTCATCTTCGAGAGAAAAAATATTGTAATTTACTTTTTAAGAGAGTAAAACTATATTTTAAAACTCGTATTTACGCAAGTTTGGCCTTAAATGTCCATTTCTTGGTGTTTCAGGAAGCCACTGGAACCAAAAAATCTTTTTGGTCGCAGTGGTACAGCCTACTCCACGCTGACGAGCGCCAAAAAGCGCGAAACGCGTTCGTGGATGGCTTTTCTTGATTTATAAAGAAATTGGGTTGGCCAAATATCAGGGAACAGGCTAAATCAATGTTTAGTTGATTTCTGTTCCACCAGATGGCGCTCTGCCTTCTGTAAAGCACATGTGCTCCTGGTCAGGATATGCCATTTTTATTTTTTATATATATAGTTCTGTAAAAAATAGACACTTCGGCCAGTTAGAGTTTTTTTTATTTTCTCAAAGTTTCGACAGAAAAACTCTAACTGGCCGAAGTGTCATTTTTCACAGAACTATGAATGCCGGCCAGGCAACCTCTATCTTATATATGTATATAGGGTATTTAATTCTATATTATACATATAGAATAGTAAAATAAAAATATATAAACACTAGCAATGCGTTTGTTTATTCCTGCAAAGTACAAGCTTTCGGATCTTTATAATCCTTCTACAGACATAGTCCAGGGTATGTCTGTAGAAGGATTATAAAGATACGAAAGCTTGTACTTTGCACGAGTAAAGAAACGCATTGCTAAAGTTTATATTCTTATTTTTATACTTTGTAGCAATTTTATCTTCTAAAATAAAAAGAGTGTTGGTGCGCATATAAAGAGAAATTAATAAATTTTCCAATTTTACCTTTATCACATGAGCACGAAATAATCTGTTCTATTTTTCTACCAAAGGAGGCGCCTCTCTCTGTAATTATTCATTAGAACACAATGCATAATTATTAGATAATAAAAAGACATATATTGGATTGAATAAAATATTTACTTACCAATATTTCGGCTGACTGAACGCCAACCTTTATCGAGGCATTACATTTTTGTATACATAACCACACTATGCGGCGCTGAGTATATGTATGCAAAAATGTAATGCCTCGATAAAGGTTGGCGTTCAGCCAGCCGAAATATTGGCAAATAAATATATTATTAAATTCAATATATGCCTAATGATTTAAGTATGGATTGCTCTATTTACAGAACAATGCATATTGTTGTATAGAATAACCTTTGTATTATCAAGATCAAGGTGAAACTATATCAGGCTTCCGGGTATAAGTTTCTTTTAAAACATTTTAATTCACAAATTTCTAGCTTCCAGGCACGAAAGCATTCTTCTCAGGAAACTAGCTTCCTCAGGTGAAGTACTTTGAGATGAACGATATAAATTAACACAAAGCAATAACGCGCCATGTATACATATAAAATGAAAGGATTTAAAAGCGCGAATGTTTCTTTTATACATAATACAAACTTCTACTGTCCTTACTGCGATGAAATTGGCGAAACCGCTGGGAGGGTTCACCACTGATGAGCCAAGCCCTCCCAATATATTTTTTCATCGCAGTAAGGGCAGTAGAAGTTTGTATTATGTATAAAAGAAACATTCGAGCTTTTAAATCCTTTCATTTTATATCAACGATATAGTTCGAAAGCTTGTACGAATCTGTTATGTTAGAAGGAAAATATCTTTATCCTTAAATATAAACGAGAACGTTTATACTGGTCCTTAGTCAAGATATCTCTGGGTCCAATGTTGAATTAATCTGTTTAGGTTGCCGTCGTCATCAAGTTTGTCACCAGACCACAGGATGTAACGTTGACCAATACCAGCTCACTGTACGACGACTGTCAAGGGATTGACGGCTCCAGGAAATATCAAGGTAGGTTATATCTGCCCCTGCTCTGCTTTTGTTTAACACCCCACACTATGTCTGACAAACCCCCCAATACCATATCTAACGTAATCACCTAACACTAATTAAACCATCACACAACATTGTATTGTTAACCAATCCGAAGACTATCTTCCACAATTTCCTGAGGTTATCAGAGTACGATTGTCAGTTGTTGCAGACATAGGGGACAAAATGGGGGGTTCCATATGACACATCCCTAGTTGCACATGTATCGACACACAATGTGCATAGGCGAGACCAAACCTATTTGTGTGTGAAAACAAACACGTTGCATATGTCAATGCACTCCAAATTTGCATATGTATGACAGGTATCCCATTTTACATATGTGAAGAAAGCTATTCTCTCTATTTGCATATGTGTAAAAAATGATTGTTAGAATAAGTATATGAGATTGAAGTTATTCCGAATATGTATACACTCATGGACAGAACTTAAGGAAGTTGTACCTTTCAGAATGTATATCGGGATTGAGACAATAACTCTGAAAGATATTACAGTGACCTTTATTGAAGACACACGAGATAACCAATATACACTCAAGGACAGAACTTAAGGAAGTTGTACCTTTCAGAATGTATATCGGGATTGAGACAATAACTCTGAAAGATATTACAGTGCTCTTTATTGAAGACACACGAGATAACCAATATACACTCATGGACAAAACTTAAGGAAGTTGTACCTTTCAGCATGTATATCGGGATTGAGACAATAACTCTGAAAGATATTACAGTGCTCTTTATTGAAGACATACGAGATAACCAATATACACTCATGGACAAAACTTAAGGAAGTTGTACCTTTTAGCATGTATATCGGGATTGAGACAATAACTCTGAAAGATATTACAGTGACCTTTATTGAAGACACACGAGATAACCAATATATACTCATGGACAAAACTTAAGGAAGTTGTACCTTTTAGCATGTATATCGGGATTGAGACAATAACTCTGAAAGATATTACAGTGACCTTTATTGAAGACACACGAGATAACCAATATATACTCATGGACAAAACTTAAGGAAGTTGTACCTTTCAGCATGTATATCGGGATTGAGACAATAACTCTGAAAGATATTACAGTGACCTTTATTGAAGACACACGAGATAACCAAGTGTGAATAACCTCTGTCTCCTTAAAAGAACAGACGTATATCGACATCAAAGACTTACCACCTTCTTGAGTTTTATCCATGAGTGTTTATTTAAAGAAAGACACTTCTAATTTGCATGTTTTGACAGACATATTTACATATGTGGAGATATATTTCTACTTTATATATGTTAAACATTTTACATATACTGCAAACATAGAAATAAAAAGAAATTTATTAAACTAAATTCCTAAAAATATGGAAAAAAGGTGTTTATATCTAACAAGAAAAATAATTTAAAAATCCCAAAATACGGATTTGAACCTACAAAGAATAATAGTAACATGTTTTGATCATGATAACTTAATATCTTTATTTTCAATATAACCAGGTTGAATATTTTCTCTTATTAATTACACATTGTGGTAAGTATAGGGATGTGCAAATACGATTAAAACTTGATATTTTCCAAGTTGGAACTGACGCTAAATTCCACGGAGTATCACAGCCTTGTTATTCTCTGAACAATGCCACCCTGTAAATTGAAGATTATAACAACAAGACCTTGGGAAACTGTAATCCGATTAGGAGAGACCCGGCTTCAAATTTTCCTCCGCCCATTTTTTTTTTTTTTTTTTTTGTGAAATTTGAAATATTGCTCGAGCTTGTGCAGCCTATTCTCCGGATATGGCTCCTTCTTTGTATTGGTCTTATTTCTCATGTGACACTCTTATTCTACTCTTGTTTGGTTAGGCTCTCTTTTGTCAGTTGTTTGGGCCTTTACTTCGCTTTCTTTTTTTTATGGCTAATTGCCTTTGGTTCAATTAACACTTAGATGAATATTAATTAGGTAATTGTTTTGTTAATTTAGAGGGTGAAAATACTGTATATATTGTGCTCTAATATAATAATGAAAAATATAAAAATATTGAAGAGCACTTCTATGGAACTACCAGAGTTTGTGTTGGGAAAACGTGATTTATTATTTGAAATAAACTTTTTTTTTTCAAAATATTTTTGCTAGAGTTAGAAACGATTGGAATTTATGATGATTTTCATCGATACCTTTGTATACGTCTGATTTTATATATTGAAAGAAATTTGTGGATTTTTTTTACTATCCATATTTAATTATGGATTGCTCTATTTTTAAAACTATCCATATTGTGATAAAATTTTCTAGAAGGTAGTGTTGCGCTGAGATTCAAAATATCTATGAATTATAAATATATATATTATAAAAAAAATAAAATACGTGTTTACAGGCATTCTTTGTATAGCAAGTAAAAAAACCGCGTTATTCAAGAGAAGTAGAGAAAAGAATGAAAAATCGGGGAAATTCTCTTCAAAAATTCTACCTGGATTATTGATTTTATTTTTTTTTCTTTCTTAAAGCAAAGATGTGGAATACAAACTTGAGAGGAAGAAAAGAATAATATTCACCTAAGACAATTTGTTCGAAGAGAAAATTCCAAGAAAAACTTCCAGGGTAGCGGAATTTTATTTTAAAGTTTGGGACAAAAGAAGTAAAAAATGTATTTCAATATCCCCCGAGAGACGCAGAGTATGAATTGTTTGTCAAACTTAAGTGAATTGTTTAGTTGCCGCTTGGCAACTCTGTTAATATAACGTATATCAGATTTGGTCCCACTGGGGTTAAAATGGAAGAGATTTTAATTGACTCACACTCTGTGAATATTATTTTTATTTATTCTCGAACATAAAATTGAAAAATATGATAATATCGCTAATGCCATATTTAAATATCTGATGGTATTTTAATGAACCTTCTATGAATATTCTTTTATTAGTTTTTGACCACATGTGATTAGAATATAATAGTAGCGCTAACACACACTATGTTTTAAAATGAGTAATGATAGTTTAATAGACTTTCTGTGATAATCTTATTTTATTAATTTTTGACTATAAAATTTCATTATCTAAAATGGCATATCTTAAGAGGGCAATTATACTTTAATGAGTTTTAAAGTTTCTAAATGTGGGATGTTCTCTGTTATTGATGGCTATATTTAATGTGTATGTTCTGTGTAGCGCGATCAAGGCCTATTTTACTCTATGAAATTAAATTGTGGTCAAATATTATCATTTTTTCAAAAATTCGTCTTAGATTAGAAATGGTAGCCATCTTAATCTGTGAAATTTTTAACTGTGTTAAATTAGAACATCCACAAATATATATAGACAGTACAGCTATTCTTCTATATAAAAATAAATATTTTTTGTAGGTCGAATTTATATAAAAACTTAAAATGATGAAATCATCATACTTTTTATTTTTATTCACCAACGTTTCTCTCTCTCTCTTCGTTCATTGATGGCAAGCTTTCGACAGCTCCGAATATTCTTCAGGCAAAAAAGAATAAATTAAAAGGACTTAAGCAGATGTATGTGTACCGCTCCTACACATATTGTGACATTTTCCTTTTTTTCTTGAAGATAGAGATTGCCTGGACGGCATTCATTGTTTTTTTTTTTTTAAATAAGAGACACTTCGACCAGAAAAGGTTTTGTAAGGTTATAAAGTCGAAGTCTAGGAGAAAAAGTGTTTCTTATATTTAAATAAATACTCTTTATTTTAATAAGTAAAAACCCGCATTTAATTGTTGTAGAATTCCTATTGTTAAGATGTTGGTCTAAAGTGGAAGTAATCCAATTGATTCCATGGTTGAATCACGATAGACTGTCACAGTTTTGTCACGTCGCGACATGTGTTGACACATCCCTCACCTGTTCATGACAATTCGTGCCCCCACCCTCGTGGGAACATGTCCACATTTTGTCACACTTGGTGTCACGATATGTCAATTGGCTGACCAATAATTTGTCGCCATTCTAAACCCTACCATTGCCTCTTCACAAAGGGACAGTATGCCATTGTGTGATTATATTAGTAGTAGAATATCTCAGTTTAACAAGTCTTTGTTGAAATTATATATATATAACCTATGTTCATGAGATTTGCATATGTTGTGCTACTATCCTATTAACATATATTAAAATTCAAAATTATAGTTTATGCAAATAATTATGCAAAATTCAACTAGTATATTTCATAAATAGATTCAGGAAACACGTAAAGCACTTTTCTAATATGCAAATATATACTCTCATGAACAAAACTTAAGAAGCTACTCTTCATTCCTTACTTCATACTAAAAACTTAAGAAAGTTGTACCCTTTAGCACGTATATCGGGATTCAGACAATAACTCTGAAAGATATTACAGTGACCTTTATTGAAGACACAAGAGATAACCAAGTGTGAACAAAATCGACTCTGTCTCAAACGGACGACCGGTAACTGACATTCTGCTTCCTTAAGCGTTGTCCATGAGTGTATTTAGTTGTATCATCTGATGAAGAGCCTGGCGCTCGAAACCTTAACGTTTTAGGTGAATTAATGTGATGAATAAATCTGTTGATTCACGTGGTTTGGTCAAATGTCGATTTAGATTGTTTTATTATTGTGGTATCGCCCCCCAGACACATGTGTTTTTTTTTTTTGCTTATCCCTAGTACACGTGGTACAGGCCATGATAATCATGGTGGGTAGTTAGCGACTGCTTTTACTGTAAGCGCACCACATGTCTACACATGTGAAAAGCAGTTCGACTTTGCACTTACAAAGATACATATGTAAATATAGTGTATGAATATAAACAGGTATCAGCCCGTAGTGAAGGTCGACCTTACATACCATGCCTACCGTCACAAGGACCATGCCTACCGTCACAAGGACCATGCCTACCGTCACAAGGACCATGTCTACCGTCACAAGGACCATGTCTACCGTCACAAGGACCATGCCTACCGTCACAAGGACCATGCCTACCGTCACAAGGACAATGCCTACCGTCACAAGGACCATGCCTACCGTCACAAGGACCATGTCTACCGTCACAAGGACCATGCCTACCGTCACAAGGACCATGTCTACCGTCACAAGGACCATGTCTACCGTCACAAGGACCATGCCTACCGTCACAAGGACCATGTCTACCGTCACAAGGACCATGTCTACCGTCATATTTCATAAATAGATTCAGGAAACACGTAAAGCACTTTTCTAATATGCAAATATATACTCTCATGAACAAAACTTAAGAAGCTACTCTTCATTCCTTACTTCATACTAAAAACTTAAGAAAGTTGTACCCTTTAGCACGTATATCGGGATTCAGACAATAACTCTGAAAGATATTACAGTGACCTTTATTGAAGACACAAGAGATAACCAAGTGTGAACAAAATCGACTCTGTCTCAAACGGACGACCGGTAACTGACATTCTGCTTCCTTAAGCGTTGTCCATGAGTGTATTTAGTTGTATCATCTGATGAAGAGCCTGGCGCTCGAAACCTTAACGTTTTAGGTGAATTAATGTGATGAATAAATCTGTTGATTCACGTGGTTTGGTCAAATGTCGATTTAGATTGTTTTATTATTGTGGTATCGCCCCCCAGACACATGTGTTTTTTTTTTTTTGCTTATCCCTAGTACGCGTGGTACAGGCCATGATAATCATGGTGGGTAGTTAGCGACTGCTTTTACTGTAAGCGCACCACATGTCTACACATGTGAAAAGCAGTTCGACTTTGCACTTACAAAGATACATATGTAAATATAGTGTATGAATATAAACAGGTATCAGCCCGTAGTGAAGGTCGACCTTACATACCATGCCTACCGTCACAAGGACCATGCCTACCGTCACAAGGACCATGCCTACCGTCACAAGGACCATGCCTACCGTCACAAGGACCATGCCTACCGTCACAAGGACCATGCCTACCGTCACAAGGACCATGCCTACCGTCACAAGGACCATGCCTACCGTCACAAGGACCATGCCTACCGTCACAAGGACCATGCCTACCGTTACAAGGACCATGCCTACCGTCACAAGGACCATGTCTACCGTCACAAGGACCATGCCTACCGTCACAAGGACCATGTCTACCGTCACAAGGACCATGTCTACCGTCACAAGGACCATGCCTACCGTCACAAGGACCATGTCTACCGTCACAAGGACCATGCCTACCGTCACAAGGACCATGCCTACCGTCACAAGGACCATGCCTACCGTCACAAGGACCATGCCTACCGTCACAAGGACCATGTCTACCGTCACAAGGACCATGCCTACCGTCACAAGGACCATGTCTACCGTCACAAGGACCATGCCTACCGTCACAAGGACCATGCCTACCGTCACAAGGACCATGCCTACCGTCACAAGGACCATGCCTACCGTCACAAGGACCATGTCTACCGTCACAAGGACCATGCCTACCGTCACAAGGACCATGTCTACCGTCACAAGGACCATGTCTACCGTCACAAGGACCATGTCTACCGTCACAAGGACCATGTCTACCGTCACAAGGACCATGCCTACCGTCACAAGGACCATGCCTACCGTCACAAGGACCATGCCTACCGTCACAAGGACCATGTCTACCGTCACAAGGACCATGCCTACCGTCACAAGGACCATGTCTACCGTCACAAGGACCATGCCTACCGTCACAAGGACCATGCCTACCGTCACAAGGACCATGCCTACCGTCACAAGGACCATGCCTGTAAGCGCTTACTGTAAGCGCACCACATGTCTACACATGTGAAAAGCAGTTCGACTTTGCACTTACAAAGATACATATGTAAATATAGTGTATGAATATAAACAGGTATCAGCCCGTAGTGAAGGTCGACCTTACATACCATGCCTACCGTCACAAGGACCATGCCTACCGTCATGTCTACCGTCACAAGGACCATGTCTACCGTCACAAGGACCATGCCTACCGTCACAAGGACCATGCCTACCGTCACAAGGACCATGCCTACCGTCACAAGGACCATGCCTACCGTCACAAGGACCATGTCTACCGTCACAAGGACCATGCCTACCGTCACAAGGACCATGTCTACCGTCACAAGGATCATGCCTACCGTCACAAGGACCATGCCTACCGTCACAAGGACCATGCCTACCGTCACAAGGACCATGCCTACCGTTACAAGGACCATGCCTACCGTCACAAGGACCATGCCTACCGTCACAAGGACCATGCCTACCGTCACAAGGACCATGCCTACCGTCACAAGGACCATGCCTACCGTCACAAGGACCATGCCTACCGTCACAAGGACCATGCCTACCGTTACAAGGACCATGCCTACCGTCACAAGGACCATGCCTACCGTCACAAGGACCATGCCTACCGTCACAAGGACCATGTCTACCGTCACAAGGACCATGTCTACCGTCACAAGGACCATGTCTACCGTCACAAGGACCATGCCTACCGTCACAAGGACCATGCCTACCGTCACAAGGACCAGGCCTACCGTCACAAGGACCATGTCTACCGTCACAAGGACCATGCCTACCGTCACAAGGACCATGTCTACCGTCACAAGGACCATGCCTACCGTCACAAGGACCATGCCTACCGTCACAAGGACCAGGCCTACCGTCACAAGGACCATGCCTACCGTCACAAGGACCATGTCTACCGTCACAAGGACCATGCCTACCGTCACAAGGACCAGGCCTACCGTCACAAGGACCATGCCTACCGTCACAAGGATCATGCCTACCGTCACAAGGACCATGTCTACCGTCACAAGGACCATGTCTACCGTCACAAGGATGTTCTACAGTATCGTTACTGGCTCTACAACCTTATATGGTCCTAGCCATCCTGGCGTATACCAAGAGTGGCCTATATAAGTTAGTTCTATCTTAAAATTGAACCGCGAGATCCTGTCCTTGTCTGGAGAAGGACAAGATGGGGAAGCCTCTCTCCCTGACAACATATATTTTATCATCAAATTGTGAATAATATCCTTTATCTTCTTCGTTTAATTTTTAATTAGTTTTTCTAACAATTGACTTAGTGTCAATAAAAAAAAATTGAATTGTTAATTGTCTTTACATTACACGACCATTATTTATACTAAATTTTTAGAAGGTTTTAAATGATATAGACGCTTTTGATGGTCAACTTAATGTTGCAACAAGCTGATTGTGGTCTTTTTTCCGATATCAATGCTTTCAACAATAGCTTTTATGTAAATACAAACTTCTATAATTTACGTACTCTATTTGTAATATGTTTCAAATAGATGGTAATTACAATAAATTTTACATAATTTAATAAATATATATGCACATAAATACTCTTTATAACATAATTAAATTTACATATATGCATATTTACATAAACAAAATTTTACAAAATTCACTTTATCATCATACTAACTACTTCAATATATCAAACAACCTCGAGAAAGAAAAAAAAGTTTGAAGAACAAAGCTTCTTTATAAAACATTTTTAGAGCGTAAAATACTTAAACTCTCTTAGAACATCTTTTATAAAAGCATGACTAAAACATTTTAAGAAAATTCAAGTTACATAACTAAGTCTAGAACCTGCAAGTTGCTTCTTTGAAACCTCTCGGATATGCTTCTATAAAGTTGCTAATTCCTGACGTAACACTCGGCAACACTGCCACGTAGAAAATTGAAGCTACCCGGCACCATGGCCTAAAAACCTTAAATATTAAAGGTAACTGTACAACGCTGAATTATGCCCGGCGTCTGCCTATAAAATGAAACTTTAATCGAAAGGGTTTCGGGAAGCTCAAATAAGTATTTTAAATTTTAAATAGATGCGCGTGCGCATGTTATGGCCGTGTTGTCGGGTGATTTTCTCTACTTTATTAATGCATAGGATCTATCTGGTCATGCTGTCGTCAACTTCTGGTAAAACGACAACAGCTCGCGTCTGATAGGTTGGTTATTCCTTATATTCGGGGAAGCTATGCAACTTTATATATTTACACACTGCATAAGAAATGTGTTATATAATTAAAATTTCTTTATAAACTTGATACTTTAGCATATATAAATTGTTTCAATATTCACAATTTCATTTCTGGGTAACATCCCATGTCATTGCTCTATATTTGCATAATTTCTGTTAATTTACATATTATACATTCATGGATAAAACTTAAGAAATAGAAAGTCTTTGATGTCGCCGGTCGTCTATTTTCTTTCTTTCTTTTTTTTTTTTTTTTTGAAGGAGACGGAGGCTGTTCACACTTGGTTATTTCGTGTGTCTTCGCAATAAAGGTCACTGTAATATTTTTGAGAGTAATTGTCTGAATCCCAATATCCATGATAAATGGTACAGATTCCTTAAGTTTTGTCTCCATGAGTGTAGGTCATATATTCGTTAAATCTATACGGAATACATTATTTAGGAAATTAGAAAAAAGCAATGTTTACTTAACATTTATTCAGATAGATGACACAAGATTTCTTTATAACGTAATCTATAATGCTGAATTCTAAACCTGAGCATTATATGTAACATATTTATAATAATGTCAACAGCATAAACACAACAACAAAGCCTTTATTAAGGACAATCGTCCCATACAGGATTCTCCAAGATACAGAAGTAAACATTTATTTACAGAAAGTGGAGAATAACGTCAATCTTTCCTCACGCTGGGTCTATCTTCTGTGTTACGCCTTTTTGACTGTGCTGTTCTCCAGAATGGGTGAAAAGCCAATGTATTGGTCCTGTGTTTTTCACTACTTTTACCAATAAAACATGGAGAATTGTTTTCATAATCAATCTACCGGCTGAGAATCACTCTCTTTCATTCTACAAATTTCAATAATATCAAAATTGAGTAAAATATACGTATATGTTTTAATAGAACACGGGAACTGTCTAATGCTTCGGGCACACCCATCGGTTTCATTAAAAAGCTCACCAATCTGCTTAACAATAATGGATCCCCTGCACTTGTTTCCTGTGGTGATCCTGAAACGCTGAGGAGCGCGATTACAGGGCTCTTAAAAACAGCGGCAGACCAATCTATACAAAACGACCTTACAAGAATGGATAAATCTAAGCTATACTCTCACTACAAAGACATTCACATATCTTTCATGACGGAGGGATACCTTTTAGGGGATTTTCCTTTCCCGGTTGTAAGACTACTCGCACAAGTTAGAATACTTTCAAGTTTTTTTAGAGAAAACCACACCAAGATGCTCTGCGGTGAGGACCCGACTTGTACCTTCTGTAATTCAAAACTAAAAAATGAAATCACTCACTATATTTTTGATTGCTCTGCTCTGAAAGAAGAAAGAAGAACCCTTATGCTTAAAACTGGGCAACTCTGTGCTTCACTTCCATCAATAATTGACAAAATGACCCATAATAAGTATATTGCTACGGCGTTTTATGGTTTCCACAAGTCCATATCTCAGAAGAAGGCCAAGTGATACTCACTCCCCACTTTCTTACTGCTACTCTTTTTGTGTTGATTTCTTGCTTTCCTCTTTCTTATTCTTATTATTTTTTTTCTTTTCTTGTTTTTTTTTTCTTTCTCTTTTTACTCTGTATATATCGTTATTTCCTTTGTCTCACTGCTTTGTTCTTATGCATACCTCTGGTGAATCCTGTATAGGGTCAGTGACCCTAAATAAAGGCTTTTTTGTTGTTTGTTTGTTGTTGAGTAAAATATATCAGGTTTCCAGGAAAAATATCTTTTCAGAACATTTTTATTCTCTAGCTTTCGGACATGGATGCCCTTCTACAAGAGAAAACATGGTTTTATTGAATTATCAACATTTTATATTAAAAATATGAAATTTTAATGTCATAATCTTTAACAATTTACAACCTATATTTAAAATTCGAAACTATTTTAAAAGCGTAAGATTCTTTTTGAAATTAAACAATTTCTACTGCCCTTACTGCAATGGAAAAATTAAAGGGAGGGCCTGGCTCATCAGTGGTGAACCCTCCCAGCGGTTTCGCCAGTTTAATCTGATGAGCCAGGCCCTCCCTTTAATTTTTCCATTGCAGTAAGGGCAATAGAAATTGTTTAATTTCAAAAAGAATCTTACGCATTTAAAATAGTTTCGAATTTTGATAACAGATGGCGCTCAAGTGCATCGTAGCTTATATTTAATTACGACGCTATAAAGAAAGATATTAAGAACGTATATTCAACAACAGAGAAACCTAGTCTAAAGTACCTGTATAACTTAATGAAATAACCAGGTTCAGGTTATCTAGTGAATTAATCTTTTTTTTTTTTTTGGTAGTGGGTCTAGTACAAAATTGTTGGGATCATCTACAGACTCAGTAGAAATATAAATAAATGGTGAAAATTGAAACAAAAGTGAAATTTTACTGAGATTAGGTGGATTAATTAAGGCATCTCCTTATCGTGAAACTAAAAGTTGCTGAATGTTTGCGCCATCTATCGGAATAAATATCAACTTTTTTTTTTCTGGTCGTTGAGGTACAGCTTGCATCATGAAGATGAGAGCCAACAGCCCGAGACGCGTACGTTAGTTAGCTTTTCTTGATTAATCAAGTAGGGATATTTAGCTAATTCTGGAATAATTTAATCAAAATCAACGATTAGTTGATATTTATTCCGATGACGCAAGCCATCAGAAACTTTTAGATGCACTTTAGGAGATGCTTTTTTTTCTTAATAAATAAATAGGTTTGAAATGCTAGAAATAATTGCAGTAATCTGGTAGATTAGGCTGTGGTGTGGAAACAGCTGGAAGGACTTATAACTGATCAGCCAGGCCTTGTTTATACTATGTTATATTGATAAGAAAGATTGTTAAAAGATATTTAGCTAAAGCTTTCATTTTTTGTTAATAGATGGCGCGCAAAAACGCTTTAATTTTGTTAATTTGCATATATCTTCCTCACTAATATGCAATTAGAGACTTCCTTTGACTTCCCCTCTCCGTGGAAATGGTATAATAGGATTTGGGAACTGCTATAAAAGCTTGAAGAGGTTCCTCATCTAATTGGTGGAATGAGTGCAGAGTGTAGTGGGACTCGCCATTGGTCAGTGGGGCGTCCAATCAAACGCCGTGGTCATTCCACGGGCTGGACAAGTCAATTACCGGCCGTCATTCCAGGTCCGAGAAGCTAATTGGACCGACGAATTAGTCCGGGATCAAGTCCACATTAGAGGCCCCGTCCCTAATTAATTGGCCTTGTCTTAATCCCCATCTGTGAGATCGTCGCATTGTCTTGTTGGGGGACATTGTTGCCGCCTTGTGCTGGGGCTGTTGGGTGTCGTTAAGGTTTGTGCTTTATATTGTCATTGTTGCCGCTCTGTGCTGGGGTTTGTGGCTATTATTTGGATGGTAGCAGGGTTTTATTGTATTAAACCCTACTGTTATTGTATTGTTACCTTGTAGAAGTTGGTTGCGTGGTGTTGTAAGGTTTTGTGATTTATATCTACTGTGTATATATTGACATTGTTGCCGCCTTGTGCTGGGGTTTTGTGGCTATTATTTGGATGGTAGCAGGGTTTAATAATGTATTACACTTTACTGTTATTGTAGTGACATTTGTGGAAGTGGTTTGGATAATGTTGTAGGGTTTTGTGCTTTGATTCATCATTGTATATATTGACATTGTTACGGCCTTGTGCTGGGGTTTTGTGGCTATTATTTTGATGGTAGTAGGGTTTCATATTGTATTATACCCTAGTGTTATTGTATCGTTACCTTTTGTAGAAGTTGTGTTCGGGTGATGTTGTAGGGTTTGGTTTTTTTCATCTGTGTATATATTGACATTGTTACGGCTTTATGCTGGGGTTCTGTTATATGGATGGTAGTAGGGTTTTATATTGTATTATACCCTAGTGTTATTGCTTAAGTTATGTGTTTGGATGGTATTGTAGGGTTTTGTGCTTTGTTTCATCTGTGTATATATTGACATTGTTACGGCTTTATGCTGGGGTTCTGTTATATGGATGGTAGTAGGGTTTTATATTGTATTATACCCTATAGTGTTATTGTTTGAGTTATGTGTTTGGATGGTATTGTAGGGTTTTGTGCTTTGTTTCATCTGTGTATATATTGACATTGTTATGGCCTTATGCTGGGGTTCTGTGGCTATTATTTGGATGGTCGTAGGGTTTTATATTGTATTATACCCTAGTGTTATTGTTTAAGTTATGTGTTTGGATGGTATTGTAGGGTTTTGTGCTTTGTTTCATCTGTGTATATATTGACATTGTTACGGCTTTATGCTGGGGTTCTGTGGCTATTATTTGGATGGTCGTAGGGTTTTATATTGTATTATACCCTAGTGTTATTGTTTAAGTTATGTGTTTGGGGATGGTATTGTAGGGTTTTGTGCTTTGTTTCATCTGTGTATATATTGACATTGTTATGGCCTTATGCTGGGGTTCTGTGGCTATTATTTGGATGGTCGTAGGGTTTTATATTGTATTATACCCTAGTGTTATTGTTTAAGTTATGTGTTTGGGGGGGATGGTATTGTAGGGTTTTGTGCTTTGTTTCATCTGTGTATTTTACGGCCTTATGCTGGGGTTCTGTAGCTATTATTTTGATGGTAGTAGGGTTTTATATTGTATTACACTCTACTGTTATTGTATAAGTTGTTTGGGTGATGATCTTGTAACGTTTGTAACAATTGTTACGGCCTTATGCTAAGGGTTTGTAGCTATTATTTGGATGGTAGTATGGTTTTATATTGTATTATACTCTACTGTTAATATATTGTTACCTTGTGGAAGTTGTATAAAACAATAACATCAACCAAGTAACAGCTTTCAGCCAGTGACGTAACAACAAAGAAATGTCCCATACATTTTACCTCAGTTATATATTCCATAAACATATTAATTACATACAATTCTGGCACAGCTGAATTATAAAAAACACTATATGGAGATAACCTTCTTTACAAAGATCCATTAGATGTACAGTACCTCGATTGTAAACAACACGGGAATCAATGGAGCAATAATTCCAGCCACTCAACCGTGAATGAGCCATTGTTGATTTACAACAATTGATTAATTCACACGTTAATTAGTTTGTTAATCAAGTCCATCAGGACTGAAGGCAGGTGTTGATTGCTGCTTTTATATCCTCTTCACATGTTTTCACTTTGGAAAAAATAAATTTATCTCGAGGTTATATATTTTTGCTTTTGTTTTCTCTCTTTTTGTGTGTTATCTTTTTTTTAATTAAAAAAATAATTCTTCACATCAAGTATTCTCTACTTTTTTTTATCTCGTCTAAACGATGCCTATTGTCATTAGAATTATTTCTCTAAAGAAATATTATCTCATAATTGGAAATATTGTAATTGAGTTCTGTTTATATTCTTTATAGGATTATTTGAAGAGTGTGAATTTTCCGTGTAGAGAAAAGTGTATTCAATCAATTGTGATAACCTATTTAGGGAAATTAAACGTTTAGTTTTTTAAAAGGCTATATATATTGTTAAACCTTGAAAAAGGTTGGCATTCAGCCAACTGAAATATTGGTAAATATATTATTTGTTATCCAACATATGGTACAACTTCCTTAAGTTTTGTCCATGAGTGAAATTATATACTATTTTACATAATTACATACAAATGTAAAAATTACTAACTCTTATAGACGCGTATGAGTATTTAAAAAAAAAACAATTTATACTGCCCTTACTGCAATGGAAAAAAAAAAAATTTAAAAAAGAATCATACGCGTCTATAATAGTTTCGATTTTTGATAACAGATGGCGCGCTAATGCATTATAACATATAAGTGTGCAGTATAAAATAAGTAAATATGTATTTACATATATCTCTACTCCACCACCCCCACAATCCTCTCCGGGAACTTCTTCATAGCTAAAGCTCAGTCCCCATAAAAAAGCAATTTTATAAAAATGATTTACAATTAACTTTACCCCCCTACCCCATTGCCTTTAATAATTAAAAAATAAAAACTTAATCGAGCTCCTGCGTTAAAAAGGGATTGCCCAATTAAATTAAGAACTCTAGGCCATCGTAATCTAAGAGGCCTGGAAATAATTGGGTTCAATACACACAAGTTCCCAATTTGGAAGAAGAAGAAAAAAAAAATATTTTTTTCATAAATGGTTTAATTAGAAATTTCGGGGGTAAAAAATGTTATTTCTTGGCGAAAGAGGTGAGTAGGCAATTAGAAGAGGTGAGTTAATTGAGAAAGAGCTGTCAGCTTTCGACAATTACACTTCCTGGAGATGTACGGTACAATAGCCCAGCGGTTTACAACCATTGCAATGGTGAAAACTGCATCAACCATTTGTCATAGAGCTATCTATTGGAGAAAATTTATACTTTTTGCCGCTACCTAAGAAATATAGACTATCTCTATAGTTGGGTTATATATTCTCGTCTGGAGAAAATTTATAAAAAACGCGATCTCTGTTGTGTTGTTTATTTTTTACTCTAATATAATTGGGGGAAACTATAATCCTCAAAATGAGCTAAATTCGTCTTATATGCAACAATAATCAACAAATATGCAAATATAAACAATGTGAAAGTGTATAGAAGCAGTCCGAACGCGTACGTGGTTAGAATTTCTTAATTTATCAAGAAATTGGGTTGGCCAAATATCATGGAGCAAGTTAACGTTTAGTTGATTTTTGTTCCACTAGATGGCGCTCTGCCATTTAAAATGCTCATGTGAGCGGTCAGGATATGCCTTTTTTGCTTTTTCAAATTTTAATGTATTACATTTTTCTATAATCTTTTCTCAACATGGAATTATGTGTACGAATAGTATGAATGGCTCTCTAATGTGAGACAATATGCAACAATGGATCTCGGTTATGTAAAATGAGTAGAAATTAGCAATGAAGTCTTGGATTCCCGCTCTCAATATGCAATAATTATTGCATTGACAATAGCTGTTGTTATGACAATAGCTTATAAAATATCAATAAATTTGAAACTGCAGGAACTAAATACTCATAATAAATACGTATAATTCGACCAATATGCAACAATCGCCATGGTTATGCAAATATAAATATGTTCCTTCGCGCTCCATTTATTAGCTCTTTGCCATTAGATTTGCATAGACTGTTTCCATTTTTGTATATTAGCCAAACTCAAATGTTTATTGCAATCATATTTATTAGCATTTTATTTTCTATCATTTTGCGTTTATATATGATAGAAAGAGTAATGCTAATAAATCTAATTATAATAGACGTTTGGGTAATATGCAACAATGTACAGAGACTATGCAAATCCACCGGCAAAGAGCTAATAAAGCGGAGGGACAAGACGTTATACATCGGACTAATCCATCAGGTAGTCGGCACAAAGAAAGGGCGTGGAAGGGTGCCACAAAAAGGGGCCACCAGGACTATAAGTCAGGGGAGGGAGTGTTTATTTGCACGGCCACCGCACCTGGGGTCTCTGTATTGATCGCTGGCTGCCTCACCGCAGGCTGGCAGGGGAACTTTTGGGATGGGACATCCAGTTTGTCACGATATAGCTCTCTAATACAGTATTGGACCTCTAAGGAAGTCCTTTTTTATTATCCTATTGTATAACTATACAAGGTCATGGAGACTATATTCATAGATCAGATTCACAATCTTGGTAGGTTTGGAATATAGGTCCTGTCTTTAGGCTTCCATATATTTCAAGAGGTGGTCTGGTGAGTCCTCTTTGGTTCTGTAGATGATACATTGTGGTACTGATGGTCCTGTGTATTTAATACAGTATTAGAGCTCTAAGGAAGTCTTTTTTTATCATCCCATTGTATAACTATACAAGGTCATGGAGACTATATTCATAGATCAGATTCACAATCTTGGTAGGTTTGGAATATAGGTCCTGTCTTTAGGCTTCCATATATTTCAAGAGGTGGTCTGGTGAGTCCTCTTTGGTCCTGTAGATGGTGTATTGTGGTACTGATGGTACCGTATCTCTAATACAGTATTAGAGCTCTAAAGAAGTCTTTTTTCCCCATTGTATAATTATACAAGGTCATGGAGACTATACTCATAGATCAGTTTCACAATCTTGGTAGGGTTGGAATATAGGTCCTCTCGTGAGGCTCCCATACATTTCAAGAGATGGTCTGGTGAGGCCTCTTTGGTCCTGTAGTTGGTGTATTGTGTCTTTACACCATCCTGGAAGAGGAGCGGTCTTGTATGGCTGTCAGTTTTAAGCCTGTAAATATAGGAAAAAGAAGTCCTATAGAGTACTGGAAACATCCAATCAACTACAAGTGATGACAAATCCAACAATTCGACTGATTGTTTCACCATATGCCTCGCAGATTTCCCCTGGCTTACCATTTGATGGATTCGAGTACAAATCCCTCGGCCCCCATTCTGCCCATTTTTTCCCTCCCTCCATTTTTCTAATTCGCGGGTTTCACGATTCCTCACGAATTCAATTTTGTCGGATGCCTGCAATCTTCTATTTTATTTCTGGATAGGTGTGTGGAATATATTTTGATAGAACAGTTCCGTTTTATCTATTTATTTGGATTATGGGGAGGTTTGTGTGGGGGATATCATTGAAATTTATTCTGAAGCTTTATCTCCATAGATATAACATACGCCTGATACCAAGGTATGATAATCATGGCAAATACTCTTTGTTATTACATATGTTCATGGATGTGCGCCTGGATCATGGTGCCATGATCAATGAAAGCTGCACCCCTACACCCCATTCCATGAGATCTAATGGAATTTGTGTAATCTTTACACAAGGGGATAACAAACAAAACATATGTTCATTATATGTACATATTTACATATATATATCTTTACTTTCGGCGTGTATATTTATGTGTGGCTGATAGAGGTACTTCTCCTGTTGAAGGACATATTGGTCCGAAAGCTTGAGAAATAAAGAAGGGTTAAAAGAAACCTGGCCCTGGATTGATTTATTTAAAAACATATTTACATATTTACACAAATGATGCATTAGCGCGCCATCTGTTATAAGAAATCGAAACTATTTTTGACACGTATGTTTTTTTTTTTAAATAAACAATTTTATGCTGATTTTACTGCAATGATGATATATGGTATATTAAACTAGCAAAGCCGCTGAGAGGGCTCACCACTGATGAGCCAGGCCCTCCCATTATTTCAACATTGCGGTGAGGACAGTAGAATATTGTTTTATATAAAAATAATCATACGTGTTAGAAATGTATACACGTGTAGTTAGAAATTGAGTTTTTACTTATAGGGTGTCAGCTTAGTGTTTGGTTGTTTGAATTCTCTGGTGAAGGTGTTGATTTCTGCTGTAATTCTGGCGGAACATTTGAAACAACTTATTTCGTGAAAAAGTTTGTATGCACTACACATATGAAAATCAGTTCGAATTTGCACTTACAAATGTGCCAGATCCCCGTTTGGTTACTTGCACTCGCTGGTGGGGTTGGATTTTTGAAAGAATAGGGGGCCATTGGAGCATTTTTTTTTTAATCAGAAAAAAAAGTGACCAATGCGGGAATCGAACCAGGGTCGTAGAAGTCGAAAACCAAAGGTTTAGACCATCCTTCCACCGACTCCCAAAAAAAAATATTCCGACACCGGGAATCGAACCCGGGCCTCCTGGGTGAGAGCTAGGTATCCTAGACATAGGACCATGCCGGAAAAACTTTTATAAATATGTTACCGAATTCAACAATGGTGAAACCGGACTGGATAACTCACCCCATCTACAGTGTTTACATGTCGACATGTGAGGTGTACACAGCAATATCTACCTGATCGAACACCCTGTTGTCCACCGTGTGTCTTAAAGGTCTCTGAGAAATCGGCAGAATCAGACTTGTACTGGATATACACTCATGGACAAGTTGTACATGTCAGCATGTATATCGGGATCCAGACAATAACTATGAAAGATATTACAGTGATCTTTATTGAAGACACACGAGATAACCAAGTGTGAACAAGGAAGTTGTACCTTTCAGCATGTATATCGGATATCGGGATTCAGACAATAACTATGAAAGATATTACAGTGACCTTTATTGAAGACATACTCATGGACAAAACTTAAGGAAGTTGAACTTTTTAATAGGTATATCGGGATTCAGACAATAACTCTGAAAGATATTACAGTGACCTTTTTTGAAGACATACTCATGGACAAAACTTAAGGAAGTTGTACCTTTTAATAGGTATATCGGGATTGAGACAATAACTCTGAAAGATATTACAGTGACCTTTTTTGAAGACATACTCATGGGCAAAACTTAAGGAAGTTGTACCTTTTAATAGGTATATCGGGATTCAGACAATAACTCTTAAAGATATTACAGTGACCTTTATTGAAGACGACACACGAGATAACCAAGTGTGAACAAAATTGACTTTGTCGTTTTCAAAAAAAAACAGATGGCTGGATACATAAAAGAGTTCCCACTCTTCAAGTTTTATCTATGAGTGTGTATATGGGGGGGGGAGAAGTCCGACCACATCTCCCCCTGCGGTCCCCCCTGGATACTTGGATAATTCGACCGAATTCTTGTCCGTTTCCAAGGTGACTAACGTAGCAATGACACCCATTTTCCTATGTAGAGAAAACATCATTTTCTATAGCAATATTTATATGAGTTCACCTCTACAAAGGGATATTTTTATAGAGAAATAAATATTCACAAATTTAAAAACTATTTTTATATATATATGGCTTCTTTTTTTATATATAAATAAATAAATTTCTACTGCTCTTTCTCTGTGAAATTAAAAAAAAAAGTTAAATTATATAAATATAAATGGCGCGCTATTTCGGCATATGTTATATGCAAATATAATTTAGAAAACACTTTCTTATGTGACAGAAATATGAAATTAAAATAGAAGGAAGGGTTACTGCTGAAAGGTGTTTATTTTTGGTGAATATTTAAATGGTATTGGAGATCTCTGTGTGAATATAGTATGATTGCATATTGGCTTCCATATATGCATATATACGAGATATATATGCTTAGTTTGAGGAAAGATGGATTGTTGCATATTCAATTCCATTTCCCCCTCTATTCCAGAATAGATATCAAATATTTGGTTTGGCTTTTCTGCTTGGATGGTTATATTCAAGAATGGATTCTTTCCTCTTTTTTTTTTTTTAGGAGTTTCAAACTTCCTTCTTTGCCTTCTCGTCAGAGTTAATGAGTCTTCTCCTTTTGTGAAGTAATTATTGAATTTATGGTCGGTGGTTTCATTTGAGGAAAACCCACTTTTTCTATAGACAGTGAAGACATGACGATCTATCGTGTTGAACACAGAGTTTGGAATTTTGGTTTTTGTCAAATTGAATCACTATCAGAATTTCTGTAAATTCCTGTTAGAAATTTTTGAAATTTGCACAATATACTGATGATTTTGTAGTTAATTTATAGAAAATAAGTTTTCTTTAATGAATACTTTTTTTTCTGGAAAATTTCGGGATGTCTATTGGTTTTTCTCTCAAAGTTAACTTTAATTCTGTCTTTGATACCTGATTTTTCAATATATTCAATAGAAATTTTGTATTTTGAATTATATTATTGTTGCATCATGTTTGATGCGATCTCCATTTATTCAAAATAATATCTCTGATATTTTAAATTTATTTTACAAATAGTATGTACTATAGTATCGTATTTAGTGTAATTCCTTTTGTAAAACATTGTTATTGCATATATCTTGATTGTTTATTTGGGAGAGAGAAAGAGGACGGAAGCGAATAAATAACACAATTACTTTAAATGGTAATTTACTTGTGGCGACTACACTTTGCTTCAGCGAGCCGAACTAAGACGGCCTCGGCATCCGCGGGCGTCAACACTTCACTACGCATGCGCGTGGGACGTCATCAGAGACGCTGGCGACTTAGCGGTAAACAACAAGGCTAGTGCGGCGGCCGTTATTTCAACCGTTGCTTCTTTTCTCTTTATAATTTCTTGCTTTAAATAAATTAATTTTAATTATAATTTTATCAACAGCCTTTCCACAAGCCACACCAACACAGCACATCAACAACCATCCTACATACTTTTTATTTACTGTTTATTTATTTTAAGTATGAAAACCCGCTCGGGAAACGTGTATAACACCAAGAAGGAAACCAAGGTCCTGCAGAACTGCAATCTGGTATATAACAATATTGTGGCGAATAAATATTTTATTATTTAATTCAATTATTCAATGAAATATGTGAAACAGATTTTTATTAATTAATTAGTTAGTAAAATCATCATTTAGTTGCCTAGCTTGCCTGCTCGATATTATCTAGATGTATATAGTTGGGTTGATTTGTTAATATTTTGTCGACTGGTCGTGGTGACATCATCAATAAATACTTTCACATCTCCAGATATACAAAAACTTGATTTCTACGCTACACACAATATATATATTTACTTATATTAATAAAAATAAATTTATAAACACGATTCAGACTTATAACGAAAAAAATCTGTTGTTTGATTTGCATAAAGCTGCTATTATATTGACAGTAATTTCCTGGCCAAACTTATTAAGACTTATTTACACATCTTCTTATCATCACAATGCCATTGTCAATCTGTGACCTTGCCAACGAAACATCCAACAAGGAGTGAGAAAATAAAAAAGAGTGTGTGGAAAGAGAGTCTCAATTAATTTGCATAACAAGGAGCGAGCGATTCAGCTGTCGGGAGGGTCGGGACAGAATTCAGCCGGGGGTGGGAAACCTTTGTTACATATTGGTGGGCAGACAACTGGCCTTGGAATGTGGTGAGAATCCGTCTTTAAAAAAATCTCTTTAAAATCCTTCAGAGAATCGAACATTAAAGCGTTCTTAACCTTTTAAGAAGTTAAGCAGCTTTAGGTCATAAATTTTTGATGTCATCAACTTTGGCCAACTCGGGAAAACTTCCTGAAAGTTATTCCCTGCATATCATATGACCTTTACTGATTGGGTTGAGATACATTTTTAAATAAAGATTGAAAACAAAATTAACAATACTTCTACAGTATATGTAAATAGGTATATTATATATATATATACAGATCTTGGAGTGCCGTGGTAAACAAAATTAAAAGAGAGGAGGTGGAAGTCTCCTCGTTCCAGCTTGTTCTCCAGACACCGCTCTACACTCATGGACAAAACTTAAGGAAGTGGAAAGTCTTTGTTGTCGCCCGTCGTCTCTTTTTTGAAGAAGAAGAAGAAGACAGAGGCTGTTCACACTTGGTTATCTTTTGTTTCTTCAATAAAGGTCACTGTAATAACTTTCAGAGTTATTGTCTGAATCCCGATATACATGCTAAAAGGTACAACTTCCTTAAGTTTTGTCCATGAGTGTACTTTTTTATTAGAATGATTGACTTATGGGGGGGAAGGGTTTACTACTAATAAACCATATCCCCTCTATTTATAAAAAGTAGTTTTTATATTGTAGTAAAAGGTATTTTGAAATGAACTTTAATTGTATAAAAATGTAGCCAATGGCCCCCGATTCTTGCAAAAGTCCAACCCCACCAGCGAGTACAAACAAACAAAACGGGGCTATGAAATACTTGTAAGAGAAATGGTCGAATAGCTTTTCACATATCTAGACATGTGGTGAAATTACAGTAAAAGAAGTAGCTAACTTCTACCAACCATGATGGCCTGTACCAGGTGTATTAGGGATTTAAAAAATGTAGCGGTAAATATGTTTTCGATTTTCGTCGATAGATGGCGCTCAGAATGATGATAATGTTACATATTGTTCTATTGTAGTCCCCATAATAGATCTCTTATATATATGGATAAACAAGTTTTCTTATGGAGGTGGTCTCTCAGTAGAGACTCAACCGAAACAGAGTCTCATGATGTCTCATGAAATAGAGCCTCATGGGAGACTCTACTGCATCTAGTGCCTGGCTCATCAATGTTTTCAGCCATTTGACCAACAGGCCGACGTCACTTGTTTGAAATTTTGATTCCAACTTTTGAAGAGCGGATTCCTTTAGAGTCCTTTAGTAGAGATATTTGCATATACCTCTTATAGGTTTGGGGTGAATATGCAAATTAAACTACAAAGTTTCGGCAGACGATGATTAAAACCTCGAAAAGTAACTTCAACCAAATATATATCAAAAAGTAATTTCACAAAATTACAAAAATATTTTCAGTTTGAAGTGAAATTCTAATTTCCTATTGGCTGAAGAGGGTGGCTTTAGCCCTAGGGGTTAACCAATCATATCTCGACAGGATATTAATTCAGGTGACACTACAGCCCCCTGTTTGTCTGTCCTCTGGGTTCGAGATTACCTTTAATTACATACGCTGTGTGTTTGGCCAATCAATACTCGCCCCTTATTAACCAGCGCTTTTCAACCAATCAAATCGAAGAAAAGTCATTACACAAATTGATCGCACGCAAAAATCTTTTTTCATTCTTCTAAATAAAAATTTCCTTTTTTTTTTTTTTTTATTGTGAATCCTGAAATTTTTTTTTTGTTTTCTTTTTTTTTTAATCTTCGAGACCTAAGTGATGTGAATTCGAAATTTCAAGGATAATTTTATTAAATTTAAAATTTGTTGTTGAAGATTTGAATGAATGCTTTGAATCGCATTAATTTTAAGGGGGAAAAATGGATTGGACTTTTCCCCTTTCTTTCTTTTTTTTTTTAAATGAGGTATTTTGAGTCGAAGAGAAAACATTCATGAGAGCTTTGGAATAATCATAATGGAGAGTAATTTAAATGGAAATTTGAAAGTTGAATTGGAGAGATTTCCGTATTATTTACATTTTTCTTTACGTTCATCTTCACGAAACTCGGGGAGTAAAAATATTTTTACAAAGTTTTATTTTATAAAAAGACAAAGGTAATTATGCATATAGGTTAGGATGAGCTGTTACAAGTAAATATTGGAGTCAAAATTGACAAATTGAAGGTTAATTTGCTTTTTGATTCTGGAGTAAGCTACCTATACAACATTTGTGGAAACTTTAGAATACTATGCAAATAAGGTTTGGGTGTATGAATTAAAATAATATACCAGCATATTTGCATATTTACCGTTATATATTGGTTTGTACTAATACCGTTACATACTGTTTTGTATTGATACCATTACATACTGTCTTTACTAATATATTTGCATATTGTTTTGTACCGATATCATTACATACTGTTATGTACTGTCCTCATTACATACTGTATTTTACTGATACCATTACAGTCTATTTTGTACCAATAAGACTATTTATTTTGTATTGATACCATTCATACTGTTTTGAACCAATGCAATTACATACTGTTTGGTATGGATACCATTGTATACTGTTTTAAACCAATGCAATTACATACTGTTTGGTATGGATACCATTGTATACTGTTTTGAACCAATGCAATTACATACTGTTTGGTATGGATACCATTGTATACTGTTTTGTGTACTTCTACCATTATAGAGAATGATACCTTTACATACAATTTTTGTTACGAAACAATATTGCATACTGTTTTATACTGATTCCATTACATACTGTTTTGTACTGGTACATTTACATACTGTAATGTTACGGTGTCATTTACATATATACTTTTGTTCTTTTACCATCAAACCATCATATTTTAGAAACAAGGATGCGACCACTTTTTCAAACAACCAACAAGAACGGAAAGAACCCGACAAACATATATATATATATATCCGCTATGCACAAAAGACAAACAGGGACACTATGGGAAAAGTAAATATAAATATATTATGATGCATTAGCGCGCCATCTGTTATCAAAATTCGAAACTATTATAGACGCGTATGATTCTTTTAAAAAATAAACAATTTCTACTGCTCTTACTGCAATGGAAAAATTAATGGGAGGGCCTAGCTCATCAGTGGTAAACCCCCCCTGCGGTATGGTAGACTAAATTGGCGAAACCGCTGGGAGGGTTCACCACTGATGAGCCAGACCCTCCCATTAATTTTCCCATTGCAGTAAGGGCAGTAGAAATTGTTCATTTAAAAAAAAAAGAATTATATGCGTCTATAATAGTTTCGAATTTAAATATAAATATAGATATAGAAAGCTTGTAGATACCATAACAAAGAGAAGAGATATTGTAGCGAATGACATGGAAGAAAGAGTAGCAGAATTTGAATGCGAGTGAAGGAGACCATTTACATACTGTACGGGAGGGGGACAAGGAATGCACGGGGGGCCGTGCTAAATTCGGAAGGCAGCAGGGGCAGTGTAACCAGTCGTGGAATGCTGCTAATGATCCAAATGGTACAAAAGAGGGAGACGCTGGATGTTTCATCGATGTCACAGGGTGAAAGATTGCTGCGCGTCAAAGCGCTAAATTTACCTCGCAGCGTCATTAGATCGGAACGGCAGGAAGTGGGAGATATCTTGACATGGGAGTAAACAACAGAGTTATCTCACCTCTGGAGATAGGGTCAAGTGAAACATCAGTTGGGGTGTTGCTTGTGTGAACTTTTCTCTTTCTGGATAGGAACAAGTGAAACAACATCAGTTGGGGAGTTGCTTTAGCAACTTTACTCTTTCGTTATAAATATATGTAATAATGTTTTGAGATCCTGTCGACTATCTGTAATAATGTTTTGAGATCCTGTCGACTCTCTGTAATAATTGGTTGAGATCCGGTCGACTCTCTGTAATAATGTGTTGGGATCCTTATCTGTGATTAGGGATCCTGTCGACTAGCTGTAATAATGCGTTGAGGTTTGGTAAGTCTGTTGTAGAACCTCTTCGACTCTCGCTATAAGTTGTGGCAACCGAGGGTCAAACCTGTAGTAACCGCGAGGGACAGTCTTTTTACCTTCTTCGTTGTGGTCTCCTTCGTTGTGGTAATCCTGTCGACTCTCTGTAATAATGTTTTGAGATCCTGTCGACTATCTGTAATAATGTTTTGAGATCCTGTCGACTCTCTGTGATAATAGGTTGTGATCCTGTCGACTAACTGTAATAATGTGTTGGATCCTGTCTGTGATTAGGGATCCTGTCGACTATCTATAATAATGCGTTGAGGTTCTGGTTGGCCTGTTGTAGAACTTCGTCGACTCTCGCTTTTTATCTATTCAAGAAACTTTCTTTCAACGTGTCGCTTCGTTTTTTGTGTGTGGACATTCCCAAGTTTCTACTCTGCCTCGACCACGACTGCCTGTACCCTGTGAGAACTGTTAAAGATCCTACAAGGTGCAGAGAGGTACTGGAAAACTCTCCACCCCTGACTGTCCCTCGCGGTTACTACAGGTTTGACCCTCGGTTGCCACAACTTATAGCGAGAGTCGACGAAGTTCTACAACAGGCCAACCAGAACCTCAACGCATTATTATAGATAGTCGACAGGATCCCTAATCACAGACAGGATCCAACACATTATTACAGTTAGTCGACAGGATCACAACCTATTATCACATATACATATTTGGGAGAGAAAAAGGTCTGTTGATGATATCATCAGAAGAAAACCTTGGATTGTCAATGGGAAGTCATAAGAAATTAAGAGTAAAATAATTTGAAAGAAAGATCTGGAGGAGAATGTAAATTGTAAGACAGGACCAAGTGTATAAAGATGTCTTAAGAAGATTAAAATAGAAACAAAGATTGTTGAAACTTCTCAGAAATAAGACAAAATGATTGGATGGGACATCTATTAAGAGAAAATGAATTGATGAAGACGGTCCTTAAGGGGAAAATGATTCGAAAGAAAACGATGTAGGAAGAAGAAGAATTAGACTGATGAACTGGATAATAAGCTATGTTGTTGTTGTTGTCGTGTCCAATGAAGAGCCTCAGATGTCTCCATACATCTCTATCACAGCAATGTTCTCTATCTTGGGTGTGTATAGCTTCTGTTCTGGGTCCATGCCAATTTTCTGTTGTTGTCGTGTCCAATGAAGAGCCTCAGATGTCCCCATACATCTCTATCACAGCAGTCGCAATATCCAACATCTTGGGTGCGTACAGCTGCTGCTCTGGGTCCATGCCATTTTTCTACAAGGCTGTGGCCATTGCTGGATATGAGAATATGTGGGTAGGTGTTAGTTCCACACCAGGATAGTTGTTGCATGTCCTGTAGGTTCTTGTACCATCTTGATGCATTGTCATTCCTTTGTAGTGATGGTAAGCTATAAGAAAATAAAGAGAAAATCTCAAGGTACAGAATCATAGCACCAATGGAGATCAAGACTTACTCAAGTACAAAGAAACTGAAGAAGAATTGTAACTAATCTACCATCTAATAATTAAAACAATATATTTAATTAAAAATATTTATATCTATATAAATATTCACAATATTAAACCACAATTCCATTCGTTAAATATGTAAAAAACATTAAACAATAAACAGAATCAGAATATTAAAAGTTGGTATTGAAGAGATAGATAAAAGAGAGTAATAACGAGGTAAAAACATTTTTTTCTCCCCAACGAAATTCAAAGTTGAAAAGAGAGGTGTAGACAGAGAGGTGGTATTATGACGTAAGGGTTATGTATAATCCGAGCTAATGGCTTCCATTCCGACATCGCATCATTAAAGAGACGTCCAACAAAAAGCCGTCCCAGCATCTTGCTAAATGACGGACGGAATAAAAAAAAGGTTTTATGAGGATGTTATTTTGCCGTTTCTCCATATGGGGAGCTACGGGGCTTCCTGTAATACAGCAGGGGGTGTTGCTGATAAGTTGGCAATTATTTTTTGGCATTTGTGATTAGAGATCAGGAAGTCGGGGTGATGATTGAATTTCTTCATCTTTTTTTCTTTATTTTGGATGCTGATGACCAAAAGGTATTGGGGATTTTTTTAAATCATTTAGGGGGAATTTTACGTGAGTTGGTTTATTGTGTAGGAGGGGAGGATAAGAGTTTATTTATGATTATCATTATCTGCGAGGTTGTTGAAGCATAGGAATACTATGGAGGTAGTGGCTAGTTGTCGTCTGCTTGACATATCTACATACTGTTTAGGACCAGTTATGCAAATTATTTTCTTTTTTTTTGCCATTCTTTTAATATTCTCAAGAGAAAGGTTTAGAAAATCATTGAATAAAGAATGAGAGGGCCTGTAGCATATGTGATGAGTCCTTTCATAAAATTTGATAATTGAATCCATATCGGATTGTGTCATACATGAGAGAAGTTTACGCGGAGAAATAAAATATATAAACATCAATATTAAATATAATCTGTTAATTAAATAATTAATACTTTACTACAATATAGTATTTCCACGTGGTAGGAAAGACAGATTTCTGGATGAGACAGCAATTTATTTAAGGCAAGAACAAACTATGAATGATAAACAAAAGATAAGCAAAGAGGGAAGTTTACAGAGTAACAAAATATAAACATAAAAAATGATACTCTGTTAATAAAATAATTAATACTTTGCTACAGTATATTTAATTCAATATAAATATAGAAAAACTGATGAAATTAAACTACAATTTAGTAAAAAAAAAAAAAGATCAATAAAAAACTGATTCGAATAAAAAAATTGTTTTCCAGAAATTAACAACAAAAATCCTATATAACAAACAATACCTATAACAAAACTTTTTAGTTTGATTTTAAAGAAATTCGTCTCTCACAAAAATTTTCTCTCGAAAACTGACACAAAGCCGCGCGGGGCCCTGGTCAAAAAAGAAAAAAAAAACTCATTGATAGAAAAAATTGAAGGCTCCAGGTAACAGCAATATGACTCTTGGAACATCCCTATTGGATCCTGTAAAGCTGGAAATATTTTATAGGATAGCGAGCTACCTTTTTTTTTTAAAGAAGAACCTATAAAATAATATTGAAATTAGAACCTTTTCACGGGGAAAATATCGATTTTTTTGCCTCTCTTTTTCTTTAAGACCATTGTACGAGAGAAATTAGGTATAGAAAAATATAGAGTTGTTTAAATTCTATTAAAATATTTTGGCCGTTTCTATTAGGGGATTAATCAGTGAAAATTCACTGTGTGTTTTATCATCATCATTGTTATTTATATTGCTTCGTTGATTTCCTATAGCAATTCTAAAATTAGGGTTAACGCATATTTTGTATTATCTTGATGGGTGGGTTCGCTTATACAATAATTCAAGGTATAGCATTGTTATGATATAGCTTTATGTAGGGTCAACACAGCATATCATTTTAAATTTACCATATGATTAATTTATCTCTCTTATGATTATCACTTTTTAATAAAAAAATTAATTGATTTGCTTTCGAAAATACTGTATAATTGAAAATGGCTTTATGTAATAATATATGGCGATATATATATATATATATGTATGAAAAAACAATAGAAAAAAAATAAAAGATAAGTGGGTCAGGTGTTGATATTAAAAATAAAGAAGGCATCTCCTGACCACGAGCACATGTGCTTTTTATATATATGTATATTAATAGTAAAATATTTTTTTGGAAAATAGCGAAAAGTACAATATTAATTAATACAGATTTTGAATTTAACTTTGAGTCAGAACAATAAGCTAATTCTGTATCGAATAATACCCTTAAGAGAATTATAATATTTAATTAATATAAAATTTAATAAGAGAATTATAATTATATATATATATCCTTTGTTAAGACTTTCATCTATAATATACCTATATACTAACATAAATCCATATATTCTGTTACGTGATAGTCCTGTTGAAGGACTGACAAGTCCGATAGCTTGAAAATAAAAAAGTTGCATAAGAAACTTAGCTCTGAAAGCTTTATTTATTTTATAATAAATCCATATAGATCGAATTATTTTTTTGTCAAAGCTGATTATGTGGCTTTGTCAACGATCCGAAGCTGCTAGTTGCGGAGACGGTCAATAGATGGTGTCTAGTTTTGACGTCTATTTTGACGGGAGAGGCGACCTTTTATTTTATAAATGCATATATATATCTCAGATATATAAATAGAATGTATACATCCCTGCGCAGTGCCATGGATAATATATCAACATACATATATGCATAATGTATCCTAAAGGTTGATTTGCATATATCAAACCGTCTGGCATATGAAAAATTAGTAAAATTCTAAAATCCAGTGTAAAGCGACCAAGCTTTCGAGCTATGTTTCTTGTGAGATCAAGGCAGCTCGAAATCCTTCACATTGTATCGACAAATAGAAATTTCCGAGAGCTGCTACAGGCCATGATAATCATGGTAGCTAGTGTTGGCGACTACTTTTACTATAAGCACACCCCCCATGTCTACACATATGTAAAGCAGTTCGACTTTTGCACTTACAAGTGTGTCCCGTTTTGGTTACTTGCACTTACTCTTGGGGGTTGTTGGACTTTGACAAGAATCGAAGCCATTTAAGCAATTTTTTTTCAAATAAAAAAAAAGTCGTTGATGTCGTTTGGTATCGTTTTTAGTATTTTAATACTAGTTTTAGCATCTTCTAGCATTATTTGATATCTTTTAGCATCACCTTTCAGCATCTTTTAACATCAATTGCACAATCAAGATATAATACTATATAAAATGAAAGGATTTGAAAGCACCAATATTTATTTTATACATAATACAAACTTCTACTGTCCTTACTGAGATGAAAAAATACAGTATTAGAGCTCTGAGAAGCGGTCTGGTGGATTAAATTGGCGAAACCGCTGAGAGGGTTCACCACTGATGAGCCAAGCCCTCTCAATATATTTTTTCATCGCAGTAAGGACAGTAGAAGTTTGTATTGTATATAAAAGAAACATTGGTGCTTTTAAATCCCTTAATTATATATATATACTAGCGGATGTGTACCCGGCTTCGCCCGGGTTTTATCCGAGTGAAAGTTTGCCTAACGAATATTATTGATAATAATATTCGGGAACACACAGAATATTATGATAATAATGATAATTATATTCGTTACGTCATATAATTATATAATATAGCGGATGTACCCGGCTTCGCCCAGGTTTTTCTCGAGGGAATGTTTGTAGTCTAGTAATAAGAAAATATACTACACCTAAAAACTATCACAGAAAAGAGAAACCACGGAAGGTGAACAGAAAAATGCTTACAATGGATGTATATGTTTACGATATCAAGTTAAATAAAAACAAAGATAAAATTTGTATATGTTGGTCACTATAAATTTGTATATTTGTTAGGCGAAATTAGAAACATGATAAAACAATATGAATATTTTTTAGATTGAGATTATTAGCTAGTATGTAAAAAAATTAGCTCTGTTGAAATTTAATTCTGTATTTATATATAAATAAAATTAACTCTGTTGATTTTTTTTTTGTATTTAACCGATAACAGCGAAGTTACGCATGTTAAAGTTAGGAAAAATATTTTGATGTTGAGCAAAACCTGCTCCATCTCGTTTTACATAAATGTTGAAAATTTGGTCGAAATTGATGCATTGTAACGAAAGTTTTTAGCGAACACCACTTATGAAATTTCAATTTTATTAATATAGATATATATGGCGCAATATTGCTTTGTGTTAATATATTCCTATGTTATTAAAATTGTTTTGAAGTTTCACCAAGGGAATTCTACCATTCTAAATATGGCCCTATCGTTAGCAGTGTATTATCCATATCTGGCCATTGTGTCAATTGGTGAGGATGATGAATCTATTTCACCAAATAAGGCAGAAGATCAACGAAGCGGCACAAAATTTATTGACAAGATTAACTACCAAAAAAAAAAAAGAATGTTATCGACAAATCGACCCAGTCCAAAGTCAAAAATCATTAAAGATTTTTTTTTAATCAAAGAAAAAAAAATGTGTTTATTATTTTTTTTTTCTGTCAGAAAGATGAGAGCTAGTTTTGTTAAAGAGAGAGAGAGAGAGAGAAAAAAACAGTGAAAAAAGGAAATTAAATTTTTAATGATATTGTAACATGTTAAGGTAATTTTGATGTTTCCAATGTTGCCAGCGAAAATAATATTTCACAGAAGCGTTATTTATAGAATTCATTGATAAAATGGTCAATAGAGGGTGGTAAAATATATTTTAAATATCAGAGAAAAACATATACAGTAGAAAAACTTCCATGAGAGGACACTCGCGCTAGAGGACACCTCTATATAAAGGACAGTTTTCATTTGCAAAATTATCATTTTTACAATTTTTCAAATCTTCGGTAAGCGGACACCTCTCTACAAAGGAGAGTTTTCATTTGCAAAATCACCATTTTTACAAATTTGCAAATCTCCGGTAAGAGGACACCTCTCTACAAAGGGCAGTTTTCATTTTCAAAATTACCATTTTTACAATTTTGCAAATATCCGGTAGGAGGACACCTATCCCTAAAGGACACTTTGGCTTTCCAATTAGGTGTTGTCTTTTACAGGGAGGTACTGTATATACAATATAAAGTATCGGGAGGATGATAAATATGCACCTCTCCCTTCAAATATGAATCAGAACGATGCATTTTGACTAGGGTGATAAACAGTGCATCGTGTCTATATTCGAGTGGTCGAAACCATTGATTTTCGACCGCTACGGCCTAGGATCGAATCCCGTATCGGACCTTTATTTTTTAATTTTTAAAAATGCGCCAATGGCCCCTGATTCTTGTAAAAGTCCAAACCCACCAGCAAGTGCAAGTAATCAAAATAATGTAATATATTTTCTCTCTCAATATATAATAAGTATTTAAAATATGTATATAATAATGTGTATATAAAAATTGTATTTATTATTAAGTTTTAACTTGATAATCCTGTTGAAGGACTGACAAGTCCGAAAGTTTGAAAATAAAAAGTTGCACGAGAAACTTAACCCTGGAAGCTTCATTTATTTTATAATATTTGTAAGTGCCAAAAGTCGAACTGCTTGTGTAGACTTGTGGTGCACTTACAGTAAAAGCAGCCGCTAACTTCTACCCACCATGATTTCAATGGCCTGTACCACGTGTTAAAAAACAGTGCATCGTTCTAATCCATATTTAAAGGGAGAAGTACCTATTTAGGTATATGCGATTATATTCGATATATTTTCTTAAATATAATATAAAAAGACGGAAAGAAGATATCCACGGACCTAGAGAAGCACCCCTCCCATAGCCCGAAAGATCATTAATTATAAAAAAATGTTTAAATATATTCGGATAAAATAATTACATGAGGAGCTTCTTTTTAGTTTTATTGCGAGCTTTCGAACCTTTCGGTTCTTCTACAGGCATGGATAGCATGAATAGCACTAACGTTAGTATATTCATGCTATCCATGCCTGTAGAAGAACCGAAAGGTTCGAAAGCTCGCAATAAAACTAAAAAGAAGCTCCTCATGTAATTATTTTATCCGAATATATTTAAACTAAATTCTACTGAGTTTATTTAGCCGAAAATAAAAAAGTTCCCAATGCGGGATTCGATCCCGGGTGTTAGCGGTCGAAAACCAACGGTTTAAACCAGTCTTCCGCCGACCCGCTACAAAGAGATACTGGAACTTGAAGAGAATCCGTGGATCGTGCTGGAAACAATGAGCACTGGAAACAATATAGAGGGAGCAAGTAGTGGCGAGGTATTTTATCTTAATTGAAGACTGAGCTCTCATTCCTGAGATCTTTTTATGGCGCTGGGCAGAGTTCCAGGATTAACTAAGGCGTGAAGTCTTTGTCTCTTTTTTTACGAGGCGTAAAGATCTGTTGTCTGAATTATATCTTGGCAGGTACTCTGGAAGCTCTAGTCTCACTGAGGTTTCTTTATCTGACAGGTACTGTAGTGTTACAGAGGTTTCTCTGACAGGTACTGGAAGTTATAGTGTTACAGAGGTTTCTTTATCTCTGACAGGTACTGGAAGTTATAGTGTTACAGAGGTTTCTCTGACAGGTACTGGAAATGCCATCGTTTTTAAAGGTTTATCTTCGACACCTAATGCATATTTTAGTGTTATATGAAACCACATGGGTGGCCAGGATGGAATTATTGAGAAAATCCGAGAAAATACTTTACAATATTATCCCAATATTATCAGCCACAGAAAGGAAGCTCTGAGAGGACAGGAATACTGCCAGCCACCAACCTATGGCTGGTTGAGGAGAAATAGATAGACCCTACGATACCATCAACAGACTAGCCATAGAAAGGAAGTTCTTAGATGACAGGAATACTGCCAGCTACCAACCTATGGCCCTACGATACCATCAACAGACTAGCCATAGAAAGGAAGCTCTGATAGGACAGGAATACTGCCAGCTACCAACCTATGGCCCTACGATACCATCAAAAGACTAGCCATAGAAAGGAAGCTCTGAGAGGACAGGAATACATACAGCCACCAACATATGGCTGGTTGAGGAGAATCAGCTAGTTGTAGCATTGCAGACAAAGTTGAGCGGAGTACGAAGACCATACAAGCTAAACGTCATCCTACCCTACTAGGCCGTAATCAGCCCACAAACTCCCCATTAGCAGTAGGAGGGTAGGTAGCACGTGCCGGGTATAAATACACAAGTCTAATGGCGCCAGCCAGATGGGGGACCTAGGTAACCTGACGACACCCGCCCTTATCGGCTGATCTCTGATGGATCAACCTTCCTTGAAATAGCTTTGTTCTCCGTACGACTGGAAAATGTCAACAAACCAAGAAATGGCTAACTCCACAACTTATTCTAAAAGTACACATTCTAAAGAAGGCATACCTTTTGTTCTCCACTCTTTAACGAAATATTTTTCTGTATACCTATCATGTAATAGATGTGGATCTCCTGTATATGAATTGAATAAGACGACAGTTTTCTGGAGTTGTATTTATTGTCAATTTTATTGTAATCTCAAGTTTTCAGGCATTTCTGCCCTTTTACAGGAGTACAACAATGAACAATAATGATACACCATTAGATACGAATAGCAAAATTGATATATATATAGGCCTATATAACATAATGCGGCTTGTGATGTAAAAAGACATTTGAAAATTATCCCGCATGTGTTTCTTTTGAACGAAAAATCAAAATTTATTTAAAGGAGAAATAACGATTATTTCTAACCTTAGGGATGAGGTATGAAAGGATGAATTGTGAAGAGTAATGATAAACGGAAAAATAAAAGTGTTCCATCTCTGGACACTTTTGGGCTGTAATACCTGAAAGCTTGAGATTGCAAAAATTACAAATCAAAATAAATTCACATCTACAGAAATCTGTTGCCCTATTTAATTGAACCTATCATGTTCAACTAGTATCCTCTTACATATTCTGTTAGTTTAGTGCCAGTATGTAAATAGGTGGTATTTGGATATTATTTAAATGCCTTTTAAAAAGGAAGAGGCGCTTATTTATAATGTTGAAAATACTTGGCTTAGCAGTGGTGGAAATCTTCATTAAAGTTTGCTGAATACATTTCCCATGACTCTAGCTCGATCAGGCATATGAAAGAAGTTCCTTTGTTAGGAAAGCATTTTTCTTGGTAAAATTTAGGATAGCAAAACTTAAGTAGTTGTTGAGCTTTGTTCTCCAGAGCATATGCTCATCTATCAAGTTAAAAATTTATTTTCATATTTGCATATTTTAATTGTCGTATTTCAGTTTGAATTTTTCAGCTTAGATGCAAATCAAGAATACTGAAGGTGACAAACAGACATCGTGGAATGCGACGACGTTATAAATGGCAAATCTCCACCTAAAAGCCATCGTCTGCTACCAAACCGCATCTACCCCACGTATAAATTTGCATATCCTCCTTTCCCCCCAGCATTATCATTTGTTATCACACCAGCATTAATATCCATCTTTCACTCACGTGACTTTACCTAGCCAATCACACACCGTCTTACTTGGAGAGAAAACAATTTGGAAAACTCGCTATGCATTACAATTTTGCCAGAAAAATGTGCACCAGAAATCTGTCAGGTTGTTGGAGTGCAGTTTGCCATTGAATAAATTATGGGCATATGGAAATAAGGTGTCAGAATCATTTTACAAATGTTCAGGTCTTATATCCTTCCCTGGCAGCCACTTAGTTATAGAACAAAGCTTCAACTCCCCGTCTCACGATACTAATGTTCGCACATTTTTATTTATTCAAAAATTTATAAAAGTTATACAATGCGTATCTTTTTTATTATTAAAAATATCAAGGTTTCGAGCTACAATACTTTCTACTGGCTTAACAATGAAAATTGGATAAATACAAACTCAGTAGAGGTTTGATTTATTTGTGAAAAGAAGCTTTCGCGTCTTAATGTTTCCATTTGTAATATATAGATGGCGCGTTATTGCTATGTATCAATTTATGCCTAACTGGCCTTGTCCTTATTGTTTGAGGAGGAGCATTGCTCGATGCAAACATTTAAATGTAATTCTACTGTTCTAAAAACTTATGTCCATAGTTTGCTTGAATACCATTTCTATGATTCCACCCTTCAGTGTAGCATGTATAAGTAGAATCGTCTAATACAGTATTAGAGCTCTAAGAAGCGGTCTGGTAGATTAAATTGGTGAAACCGCTGGGAGGGTTCACCACTGATGAGCTAAGCTCTCCCAATATGTTTTCATCGCAGTAAAAACAGTAGAAGTTTGATTTATTTGTGAAAGAAACACGCCCTTCTTAATGTTTCCATTTGTTATAGAAATACAGACTGTTTGTTAAAAATAAATGTTTGTTAAGAAATGCAGGTGAAGTTCTGTTACCTTTATATTCAGTTTTATTTCTATTCAGGTTTAGATATAGATAAAGAATTCTTCCTGATTTGAAATTAAACGAAAAAACATGGTGAAGGAAGACGAGTTTCTTTTATTGATGCATAGGTGCAAGCTTTCGGGTAAAAACGGGTAAAAATAGTTCTTATAAGTCGCCCTTCATTTCTCGCCTGTTGAAGGGTTTTTACCCGAAAGCTTGCACCTATGCATCAATAAAATAAACTCGTCTTCCTTCACCATGTTTTTTTTTCGTTTAATTCAGGTTTAGGTTTATTAGGTTCTGTTCAATTCAGATCTAGTTCAATTTATTCAATCTCGTGTCCTTCATTATTGTTTATAAATAACTTTAAGTAATAAAAGATCTTCGTGATAATCAGCCTTCTTTCTCTTCTATAAATCTATAATTTTTCTCAACAGAGTTTAAAAAAAGAGGGAGATCAGTAAAGATAACACTCTATAACAAAGTATGGCATCAGAATGTATAAGTATTCCTTTAAAAGAGATGCCAAACAAATACAATAAAAAAAAGAAAGTCAACAAAAAGAAGCTATCACAGTCAGATAGAAAGAGAAGTCAATACAAAAGAGAGCACTTTAAAAATTTCCATTTACAACTGCCATCAAGTAACGGTGGAATCGCTGACCACTTGGTGCCAATCAGCGGAGGCCTGTCAACTCGGTATATCGGCGAGGGAGTTGTTTTTTATTGGAGAGGTCGAATATATTGATTCCATGGGGATCAATATGTCCGGTTTTTTTTCCGGTCTGGGCAAACCTCGATAATAAATGTTGTCGCTGTGGTAGAGGGAATATATATCTAAGTGGCCAATGTGCAAATTAAGATAATTGCATAGTCATCACTTATTGAAACCCACCCAGCGACTTAATGAGATTATCTTATGAAACCGATGGAAGTCAAACCGCGCGGTGGTAATTGAATTGTGAGGTAATCCGTGCACATATTGGCAGCAGCTGTGAAACTTTCCACAGTCGGTGTCTCACATATATATATATAGGCTGCAAATTTGTAGGAAGGATTCGTATACCAAATATGGGCACCTATCCTTTTAAAATTTTTCAAATCCTTTAAAATCCTTTATTTTTTTAATCATTCATGCAGATAAAACTGACATGGACCCAGAGCAGCAGCTTTACACACCCAAGATAGAGAATGACTGCCGTGATAGATATGTACGGAGACATCTGAAGCTCTTCATTGGATACGACAACAACAACAGAAAATTGACATGGACCCAGAGCAGCAGCTTTGCACACCCAAGATAGAGAACGACTGCTGTGATAGATATGTACGGAGACATCTGAAGCTCTTCATTGGACACGACAACAACAGAAAATTGACATGGACCCAGAACAGCAGCTTTACACACCCAAGATAGAGAACGACTGCTGTGATAGAGATGTATGGAGACATATGAGGCTCTTCATTGGACACAACAACAACATAAAATTGACATGGACACAGAACAGCAGCTTTACACACCCAAGATAGAGAACGACTGCTGTGATAGAGATGTATGGAGACATATGAGGCTCTTCATTGGACACAACAACAACATAAAATTGACATGGACACAGAACAGTAGCTTTACACACCCAAGATATAAAACGACTGCTGTGATAGAGATGTATGGAGATATCTGAGGCTCTTCATTGGACACGACAACAACAGAAAATTGACCTGGACTTTACACACCCAAGATAGAGAACGACTGCTGTGATAGAGATGTACGGAGATATCTGAAGCTCTTCATTGGATACGACAACAACAGAAAATTGACATGGACCCAGAACTTTACACACCCAAGATAGAGAATGACTGCTGTCACACGAAGTTTCTTCAATAAGTCATCATCGGTACAAGCTTTCGGGTTTGCTCTTCGTCGAATAGTACAAACTAATATGCAATAAGGGTGGATTTTATACATATGGCGTATTTGCATAAGACTAAAAATAACGTTTTTTTTTTCAATGTTCTAAAGGTAGCGGGAGGAAAGGTTGATTGCTGTTATAAAATTCCCCACACACATAATTCTACATTAGTTTTCCTAACTCGACCTGAAGTTTCAAGCTATGTCCCACATTAATAACCAGGATGAGCTCCGGCTTCACAAAAGAAACCTGGAATCTTCATAGAGTTTGGCAAAGAGATAAAGTTGGGAGAATTCCAATTTCATTCAGGGCCATTAATCCAGAGTACATTATTAAAGAAGTTGATTCGAAAGAAAAATGAGTGAAATACAATTAAAAGATGTTAAAAATGAACTCTACAAATCCGTGTTCAGCTCATAAAAACCTCCCCCGGTAAAAAATGGAACGCGAGGATGTCTATCAGCAAGAAGGATTCAATGGGACGCGTTGATTAATGCAGCGGGCGTGTCCAGTAGCGGCTGTGAGAAATGATTTCGCTCAGATTGGGCCAGATCGCAAGATTCATCGGTCTTTCTAGTCCCGGGCTGTAGAGCTCCTGATTGGCTGATTCATCCGTTCTATTCGGCTGTACAACTGCTACAATAGGAATAGTGCAGAGCTTAACATGGCACTTGTGATACTTGTTCACGTTACAGATAAGAACGATACAGAGAAGTTTAGCGTGGCCCCTGTTATACCAGTTCTGTGGTACAAACTATTACAATAGGAAGGATACAGAGAAGATTAGCATGGCCCCTATGATACCAGTTCGGCGGTACAACTACTACAATCGGAAGGATACACAGAGAAGATTAGCAGGGTCATTACTATACTAATTCGGCAGTACAGATACTACATTAAGAATAATAAAGAGAGAGAAGATTAGCGTAGTATTTGCGATTGTAGTTTGGCGATACACTTTCTACATTAGGAAGGATAGATTTTAGTAGCCCCTGCGATACCAGTTCCGCACTACAGATACTACAATAGGAAGGATACAGAGAATATTAGAGTATTTATTTCATGAGAAAAAAATCAATTTACGGGCTACTAACCAAAGTGTTTAATTTACGAGCCCAAAAATGGATGTAGCAAGCGAAAAAAAAACCGATCCTGATGGGAAACAAACCCTAGTTATTTCGATACATTGGTACAAATACTACAATTTTATAAATATACAGAGAAGATTAGAATATCTCCTTTCTCAAAGTATTTAGCGATTGGATATCTGATATTCAAATAAACAAAGATCAGCATAATTCTATCAAAAGAGGAAGAACTGCCAAATTTAAAAACATTTTACTGGATAATTCAACTTAATTCGAATGCAATATGAACAACATACAAAGTTCATGTGTATATGCAAATAAAGTTTTTATGCGTGTGATGTCGCACATGTGTATGGTGGGGGTGTTCGTCTGCAAACACTCGTGGGAATGTTTGCACGCATGCGTCAAGGCGGCGAGGGTCCACTTGAGGGGATATTGATTCTGGGAAGTTTTTGCTGCCCCCCCCCCTCCTGTAAAAAACAATGCGGGGCCTGCGTTGTAATGTGCAGCAGCAGACTCCGAGGCCCATCGTCCATACCAACGACCCTGGGCTTTCTATAGAACTCCTTGGCATTATCGAACAACCTATTTACATATTGGATCTCTACTAACCAGTTTAATATACTTTTAAAGAATCAAATACTAATGTAAGAATTATTCTGTTTTAAAATTCCTTCGAGAAAAACATATTATTTAAAGTGAAAAAATACACAAATGTGATATTGTACTGGGATAATTTGCATAAAATAAGGGGGAAAGGCATATCCTTATCGTGCAACTAAATGGGTATTTTGCCAATTCTGGAATAATTAAATGTCAACGAATAGGTGATATTTATTCTGATAGATGGCGCAAGCCATCAGCAACTTTCAGTTGCACAGATGTCTCCCCCCCCCCTTCTTCTTCTTTCTTATCTCCACTCAATCACACTAAGGTATCAAGCTTGTAAAGCTTGAGATTTTTGATGGTGTCTGCCGGGGAAGAGTAGAGCTCATCAATGGATGAGTCAATACAGTCAATAATATGTCTTGGGGTTGCAGGCTGAGAATTGCACTTAGTACATAGTGGGAAAACCTTGCAACCATTCTGGAAAGTCATTGTCCGTAGATGACCTGACTTAAGTCTGGAAATCAAAGACTGTTGTTTTCTTGGGAACCCCCTATTTTATTTAACATTTATTCACATAGAGTACGATAGGTGCAGATCAAAGAAGGAACTACAAAACCAGCTTTGACAAATTTAAACAAAAGTAAACCTTATACTGTGTTTTCGAGTTATAGCCTTCTTCAATTTTTTAATACATTTTAAAACGAGCGATGTGTTTTTTTTTCGTATCTTTCAGGCCAGTGGTATCAAGGTTACTATAAGCTAATCTCTAATCCCTATAATTCCTGACGTAATGGTTGTACTGATACCTGGATAGTAGAATATGTCCTTTGCTCTTAATTTGCATATGTCGGACAACCTACCTAGATCCAGCGTAGTTCCAAATCCAGCCAGAAGGAGGAGCCACCAGGCCTGAAGGATACTGAAGGTAGAGGCCATTAGGATTTAGGCGTCGTCATCCCAAGATCCTGGACAACATTATATGCATATTTACTACATGACCAATATGCAAATACAGGATAAGATTAAAGAAGTTATAAAATGGGATACGGAATGTTAGTTACACTTTGTGAATGGATATGTGGACGGCAGCAATCGTGTTTTATCACAGAATTAAAGTATAGTTGTAACATTTGTTCTTGAATTATTAGAATTTGAAATATATCAAAATATTTTGTGTTTTCAACAAATATTTATGTTTTCGAAATTCCGCGTACTTTATAGTTTCCCTTTCGTTCTCCATCATCATTGATTTAATTATTCTATGATACCATGTCAGTCATTTCTCTCTTTAGAAATTTCATCAATTTCTAATCTCATTTTCCTTTTATTTTTTAAAAATAAGAGTTTAATATATTTAATGTTTCAGAACATGTCTATAAATTGAATGTACTTAATTTCCAATAATTTTAATTTTTAAAAAATAATTATTTTATGATTGCCTTGAAGTCATTTCGTTCTTTATATGCTTCATTAATACACAATTTGCATAGCTGATTTCAATCTTTGAAAATGTTATCGAATATTTAAGAGAAAAGGTGTTCTAAATAAGCCTACTTAGTGTCCAGTAATTCTTAAGTTTTTATCTGAAAAAAAAAAAAAAAAAAAAAGAATTATTCTATGAACGCACAGCCATTTCTCTCCCCAATTACGGTCCTTCCATTTGTTCTCCAAGCGATACAATTGGACAAGCTCCTTCACCTTAACGGCCCCCAATAAAAACTTTATGAGGATTTTGACCCCGGACTTTAACATTGCAGCTCAATTGTTTTTAAAACCCTTTCTTTTATTATTATTTTAGGTGACATTCAAACTTAGTATATTCTTACAAACAGAACATTTACTCTATGCAATGATATGTATAAAAATATTCGAAAACCTTACGCCAATATGTTTCTTGATTACGAAAACAAGACGAGATTTCGATTTCTCGTTCTTTAACAGGCAAAAATTATAATCTAAGATTATAATTAGATTATAATTTTTGTCTGTTGAAGATCGATAGCTTGAAAGCTCGTGGTGTTTTCATAATAAAGAAACATATTGGCGTAAGGTTTTTCGAATATTTTTTATAAAAGTAAATAGCAAATTTTCTTATAACTGAAAATATATTTATAAATGTATGTAATTCTGCTGTCCTCAAAGCTTATGTCCATAATTCATCTAAAATACCCATTCAAAGAATATAGCATCAGTATCACTATAAAAGGAAAACCGAAAAATGCAATATTACAGCGGTATGGTAGATTAAACTGGCGAAACCGCTGGGAGGGTTCACCACTGATGAGCCACCATTAATTTTTCCATTGCAGTAAGGACAGTAGAAATTGTTTAATTTTAAAAAGAATCTTACGCGTCTATAATAGTTTCGAATTTTAATACTTTATATATATACTAGCCGAATGACCCGGGCAACGCCCGTGTTTTACCCGATTGATTCAAATACTATTTGTTACAATTATAAATTGTGGTCATGTGGCCTAGTGGTCATGGCATCTGCCCGGTAAGCGGAAGGTCGTGGGTTCGATTCCCATCCCTTGACACTTTTTTTTATTTTATCCATTCTGACCAAAATCTATCCGTGAACTTCACACAGTGTACTTCACACAGACAGAATAAGGCAATTATATAAGTAGATAGAGAGAGAAACAAAAAAGACATATCCTGACCTCTCACACGAGCTTTTTAGATAGCAGAGCGCCATCTAGTGGAACAGAGGGAAGGTTAGAATATGCCCCTATTTTGTTTTCTAATATCAACACCTGACCTATTTTTCTATTTTGTATTATTTTTCACATATACTTTATGGATGTGTGCAAATTTTGCTGGGAGAATATTTAATATATAAAAATAAAGGGCATCTCTCCCGTCAAAATAGACGTCACAACTAGACGACATATATTGACCTTCACCGCAAACTAGCGGCCTCGGGTCGTTGACAAAGCTACAAAACCAGCTTTGGCAAACTGAAAAGTGTCCACCTAGAGACCATGGTTTCGGGCTAATGGCCCGATGAAAGGAAATTTTCACAATCCGCCAAAGAGGTGTTTTTGCTGGCAAAGTTACTAAAGTTGCCAAGTTTGCAGTTGCTATGGCCAAAATAATATGGGATATTTTGCCGGCAGGAAATTGTCCTATAAAAATAAAGGTCGCCTCTTTCGTCAAAATAGGTACTAAAACTAAGCGCCATTTATTTTTATAGATCTATATGTATTTATACTCTCCCCTTAAAACTTATGTGCATAGTTCGCTTAAAATACCCTTTCCAAGAGTTTATCTTCAGTACAGGATATAAAAGCAAAACAGTCCAATACAATATTGTAGCGGTATGGTAGATTAAACTGGCGAAACTGCTGGTAAGGTTTCACCACTGATGAGTCAGGGCTTCCTCCATTATTTTTATCGTTGCAGTAAGGGCAGTAGAAATTTGATTTATTTGAAAAGAAGAGCATACGAGCAATAAACAGCTTTAATTTGCATATAGTAGAGGTTAATTAGAAACCCCAAATTGTTCCTGCGGAGAAACTGAACAAACTGCACTCCTCCTTATCTACGACTGTCCGAACTTGGCAGAAGTGAGACATCGATTGTTCTCTGATCTAAATGATTTAACTCTCTTACATCAGCCACTTTTTTCATATGAATTTTATGAAGTCTGTCGCTTGATACATGTAAATATTTAATCCTAAGTTTTAATTTGTTGTTTTGTTTGTTTCTTCTGTAAGAGGTGCAAATATTTTAATATCGCGCGCCTTGTTGATTCATATTAAAAAAAAAAAAAAAAATTGCATATAGCAAGCTGTCACTTCTACTTGGGAGTTGATTTTTTGAGTTTTCAGATGTGAAAGATATGTCGAAAGGTGATTATAAAAAGTTTATAATTATTAATAAAAAGATTGACGCGCCCACCGATGTTCCATCACAGATAAAAATCTCTAAATCAACCATCTATAATTTACTAATTAAAAAAAAAGAGCTCGGCAACGTTGTTTATTCTATAAATCCAGCCTTTGTTCCGTCACTCCCCCTGCGATTAGCTGCGGGGCAGGGTGTAATTTGTGCCCCCCGCGTCACGATCGTATTTGCTCGGCGTACCGCCCATCTGGGGTCAGGTCGGTATGGCCTTGGACTCCTGGAGTGGCCAGCCTTCTGGGGCAGCGAATCTTTGGTCTTTAATAGTGGCGAAACTTTGGACTCTTCAATAGCGGCGAATCTTTGGCCTTTTAGAACGCCCTCTTTTCACTCATTGGTGTTCTGTAACGTCAAGTATTTGGACTTCTAAGGCAGCGAAAACTTGGGCTTCAATAGCGGCGAAACTTGGACTCTTCAATAGCGGCGAAACATAGACTTTTAGAATGGCTTCTTTTCACTCTCTGGTGTTCTGTAATGTCAAGTATTTGGACTTCCAAGGCAGCGAAAACTTGGGCTTCAATAGCAGAGAAACATAGACTTTTAGAACGCCCTCATTTTACTCATTGGTGTTCTGTAATGTCAAGTATTTGGACTTCTAAGGCAGCGAAGCTCTGGACTTTAATAGCGGCGAAACTTTGGACTCTTCAATAGCGGCGAAACTTTGGACTTTTAGAACGCCCTCTTTTCACTCATTGGTTCTCTGTAACGCCAAGTATTCGGACTTCTAAGGCAGCAAAACTTTGGCCGTTAATAACAGCGAAACTTTGGAGTTTTAGAACGCCCTCTTTTCACTCATTGGTGTTCTGTAACGTCAAGTATTTGGATTTTTAAGGCAGCGAAAGGCCTTTAATAGCGGCGAAACTTTGGACTTTTCAATAGCGGCGAAACATAGACTTTTAGAACGCCCTCTTTTTACTCATTGGTGTTCTGTAACGTCAAGTATTTGGATTTCTATGGCAGCGAAGCTTTGAAATTTAATAGCGGCTAAACTGGCCTTTTGAAACAACCTTCTTTCATTAATTTGTTTTTATATAGGTGAAACTTTTGGCTTCTATAGCGGCGAAACTTTGGCCTTTTACTCATTTATCTTCTATAACGACGTCTTCGGCGTTTTATATAAACTGAATTTTGAACTTCTGCAACGGCGAAACAGACCTTTTAAAGTTTTTGATCTCCTGAATCTGCGAATATATAGCTTCCTCTAACGGCGAAATTTTGGTTTTTAGAATGGTCTCTTTTTTTACAGATTATTAATTTTTTTTTTTTTGGAGCGGCGTGTCTTTCGTTTTCTGAAACAGCAAAACGTTGGCCTCCTATAGCGAAACAACTTCGGATATTTGATAGAGCCTCTATGGTTTTTTTGATATGTTTTTTTTACTCTTTGGTTTTCTTGAGCAATATTGAGCAATATTTCTTTTCGAAAATGGCAAAACCTTCTGGAAAAGAGATTTATTTGGTGTTATTTGGCAGTGGTACTTTATGTTTCCACATATATAAGTTTTTCAGAATTCACTGAGTTAAAACGTCCAGACTTAGTTATCTACAAATCTGTGAAGTGGGCAAGTTTTGTTTTCTTGTATTATTTAGAAAATTTAGCTAAAGTATATTCTCTCTCTTTTTTAAAGATGAAAAATATATTTTAATAGAATCGATTTTTTTCTAAATTTAAATTTTCTAAATAGCTCTGATTTTATATCCAGCTAATTGATTCCAATTTCACACATACTTCTATGAAAATTAAAGAATATAATATAGGCCAATTGACCAATTGATCAATTATTGAAATCCCTTCTGTGAGAGAATCATTCAATCAGATCATTTCTAGCTTTTCCATAAAAATAAAACAAAAAAAAAAGCAATTTAAGATTACGGTGTGATGCCTTCGAAAATTAATTAAATATTTTTCCGGATATTAATTTTAAAAGTTCTATTCTCTTTCTTTTTAGAAAAAAATCTTTTTATTAAAGCAGAAAGCGTTTTTTTCCTCTTGAAATGACAATTTTAATTGAAGTGCGATGGAAGAACGTGAGCAGACGATACCCAGATAAGCATGGGCGGCCGGAAGTTAGGGGAAGAGTAACGACCGGAAGTGCGTCACGAAATTCTATTTGCACAGCACACAGAGCGACTTCCTCTATGATAGAAGGTTAGTAACATTTGACTGGGGACCAACAGATATCAGATGGAATCACGAAGAAAACCGTTTTTATAGTGTTTTTTTATGATGAAGATGATACATTTCAAACTGTTTAGAGTTTTTTAAACATTTATAATTAGTTTGTTTAATAAATTTGTGTCAAATTTAGAGTCCTCCTCCATAGTACCATGGGGTAGTTTCCTGACCCCAGCTCTAACATCAGGAAGTATCTATATATACATCTGGGTAGAGTTCTCCTCCATAGTACCATGATATCGGGGTAGTTTCCTGACCCCAGCTCTAACATCAGGAAGTATCTATAGATACATCTGGGTAGAGTTCTCCTCCATAGTACCATGATATCGGGGTAGTTTCCTGACCCCAGCTCTAACATCAGGAAGTATCTATAGATACATCTGGGTAGAGTTCTCCTCCATAGTACCATGATATCGGGGTAGTTTCCTGACCCCAGCTCTAACATCAGGAAGTATCTATAGATACATCTGGGTAGAGTTCTCCTCCATAGTACCATGATATCGGGGTAGTTTCCTGACCCCAGCTCTAACATCAGGAAGTATCTATAGATACATCTGGGTAGAGTCCTCCTCCATAGTACCATGAGATCGGGGTAGTTTCCTGACCCCAGCTCTAACATCAGGAAGTATTTATAGATACATCTGGGTAGAGTCCTCCTCCATAGTACCATGAGATCGGGGTAGTTTCCTGACCCCAGCTCTAACATCAGGAAGTAGCTATAAATACATCTGGGTAGAGTTCTCCTCCATAGTACCATGATATCGGGGTAGTTTCCTGACCCCAGCTCTAACATCAGGAAGTATCTATAGATACATCTGGGTAGAGTCCTCCTCCATAGTACCATGATATCGGGGTAGTTTCCTGACCCCAGCTCTAACATCAGGAAGTATCTATAAATACATCTGGGTAGAGTTCTCCTTCATAGTACCATGATATCGGGGTAGTTTCCTGACCCCAGCTCTAACATCAGGAAGTATCTATAGATACATCTGGGTATAGAATGACATAGAAAAAATACACATATGAGAGAAAAAAAATTCAATTTCAAAAATATTTTTTCCTACTGCATTATATTAATATTTGTGTTAAAAAATAATGTGTGGCTATATTTACTTTAATTTAGCATTTTAATTACGTTGATATGTGAAATCTTGTAAATTAGTTTTTGTTGGAATACACAAAATAATTATCTCACTTCCCTCATATTAAAAGATAAAGCACACAGAATTATATATAATTGTGTTTTAACATTTTATATTCAGGCTTGGAATTACTGCATGCTGCGCCCGCATAAATATTTAAAATTATGGCTGGGAGAGAGGCTACTGTATATATATTTATAATGTGCCACCATGTATATATCTCTCTCTATAAATAAAAATGAATGTTTGTATGTTTGTCTGTCTGTATGTCCGGTATACAAATTCGCAATAGTTCACTAATTCAAACCAAACTTTCCATACATAGGTAAAAGAATACGGGGAAGACGATAGGCTAATTTAAAAAATATATAAATCAATTATTAAAACTATATATTTTTAGTCAGAAAATGATGATGACGATATTGCTGTATCATGTTTGATTATCAGATACAAAATTATATCGGGAAAAATTCCAAAAAGCAGAGACCACGGGTGAAACCAGTTCATTATTTTGTATGCAGGAACAAAATTCTAACAGAAAAACATTCATTCGAGCAGAAAACAAAAGCCAGATCATCTTTCTATAAAAATATTGCTTCTCAGACACAAAGTTTGGAGCGGGACGTTTCACAAGAGTGACATCCACGGCGCCAATTTATAATTGTAACGAATAGTATTTGAATAGGGTACATTTAATAGGGTAAAACCCGGGCGTTGCCCGGGTCATTCGGCTAGTATATTATATATGTGTTTCTTATTTGCATATTACATATTTAAAATATATGGCGATAACGTGCCTTCTATATTTAAGAAATTGAAGCATTAAAAAACACGAATGTTTCTTTTGAATATAAAACAATATTTGTTCATCGCAGTAAGGACTGTAGAAGTTTTTTTATGTTTAAAATAAATATTCGTGCTTTAATGCTTTCATTTCTTATATTTAAAATATGTAAATATTGATTTTATATTTCATATTCATTCTATGTACCTCTGTTGGACACCAGCGCCGCCACTCAAGTATAACACGTGACCGGAAGGATGACGTCGCCCCCCCCCCCCTCCTACTGACTGTAAAGTTTAGCCTAACGACGCTGTTGTTTGTTTACCTTCTACGGAGGATGTAACCTCTTTGTTTCCTCTCTTTCCCTTTTTAATCTTTATATAACCTATGCTTTAATAAATTAGTTAGTGCAAGGCTCTTGTCCTAGAACCTCCACCATTATTTACCAATAAACGGTTTAAAATTAATCTTTTTCGTTTAAAAAGTGTGACAGAAACCTCAAGATATATTTTTAATAAAATTTCTATGTTGATATCAACTAAATAAAATTTCCATTAGCCATTAATAAACGTATTTTTTAAAAATAAAAAGTCAAAATATTAACCTACTTTTAAAAGACAAATTATTCACTTCATACACAATTAAATACATATTGTGTGAAAAACTTACTGTACAACTGTTTCTTAAGATGGCGAAATTCCTGATATAAATTTTTCAGATTCAAAATAAAATTTAAAAGATAGGCGTTCAGCTCACATTCCTCCAAATATTATAACAAATAAAATATTTAAAAATAAAGATACCAATATATATTTAGTGACATAATAAATAATTATTCTTTTATATTAACCTTTCAAACAGGACAATATCAACATTGTGGGTGTTTTCAGGGTGAAAAAAAGAGAAATAATTATTATGATCTTAATTCTTTAATTAAAAAGGCATATATTTGATCGAAAAAATAATTTATTTACCAATATAATATATGTAAAACGAAAATTATTATATTTTAAATATAATATATATCTTTTTAATTAAGGATCTATTTATGGATTACTCTATTTACAAAACGATCTTAAATATATTTTAATAAATACAAAATTATATCGAGCTAATATGTAAATTTAATGATAAGAAAGAATAAAATGGAGAAAAACAAAACAAGATTGTAGGTTGTTTTTCAGATAGCTAGCTATATCTCTCAATCATTAAAACAATAATAAACAATAAGAGGAGCTTCTTGTGTAAATTTCTTTATTACCGCAAGCTTTCGAACAGAACGTTCTTCAACGGGCGTGGATAGTAAAAACGTACGTTTGTTGTTAGTACGTTTTTACTATCCACGCCCGTTGAAGAACGTTCTGTTCGAAAGCTTGCGGTAATAAAGAAATTTACACAAGAAGCTCCTCTTATTGTTTATTATTGTTTTAATGATCGTGATTTTAAGAGTTTAATTTCTACATATCTCTCAATATTATAATTATTAATTTATGTTATATTTATATACACATTTGTTCATTTATATTTAATTTTAGTAGAAAAATATATGAAATATTGTTTGAATAATTTTATAAATCATATTGATATGCCCTTATAGGGCATACATATATATATTAAATAATAAGAGTTCTTTAAATTAAAAGACACTTGGGCTCTCTAAAGAATGTTTTTATTCTCTTTTCTATGATACGATAATAGTATCAAATAAATAGGATAATAAAATATTTTCAATCGAATATATTTTTCCGAAATGTAGGTCACGCAATTTGCATGGAACTTACTTCGCCTCAAGGATTTACCCAGAATAAAGTACTCACAGAACAGAGTAAGATTGTAAAATCAATCCCGCAACCCTGGATGTGATAAAAAGTGGGAGGAGACTGTTTTTTTTTTTTCAAAGAAATATTAGGAGATATAAACTTGAAATAATTCTGTGTGTGAGGGTAAAAAAATAATTTTATATATATATATTAGTAAGGCGTCGGTTTAACTACGTAGATATTACTTTGAAAGTTAAACTAAAAACTAATAGAGGGGAAACTTTAGAAATTTTTAAAACTATTAATACGATCCTTTTTAGAGGGTTTTAATAAAATTAAAAATAAATATTTTTAAAAAAATCGTTTGATATATATTTTTTTTTCATAAAATTAAAATTTGTTCCATATTTGGAATTAATATTTCGGCTAAGAAGTCGAAGATTTTTCTAATTTTATTTAAAGATAAAATTGTGTAAAAAAAAAAAAAGAAAAAAATGCATTAAGGTAGATTAGAAATTCGACGTAGTTTTAAGTTTTGCGTCTTTTTTTTTTTCTTTTTTCAAATATAAATATTCAATGATATGCTTTAAGAAAACCATTATTTTAGTCACGGTTTTATAAAATATGTTTTTAAAATATATATTTGCTGTTTATTCGTTTTATATATTATTTTTTAAAAGCGTTATAATTATAACTTATAGATATTGTAATTTTTTCACAGATATTTTTATTCTACATTTTTAGTTCTTTTCATCTTTTTCTTATCAATAGTTTAGATGGTACTAAAGAAAAATATTTGGCTATGTACTTTTTAAGTTGATCAAGAAAGAGTCTATGAAAGTTTATTGTAGAGTGTATCGCAAAGTTACAATTCTGTTTAATATTTTAAAATGCAATTATAACTTTAAATTAAAATGTATTTGCAAATCTAATATATATATATTTAAGTCAAAGATACAATTCTTTCTTGGCCTTGTAGAACGAGAGTGGTGTACACGTGCTAGCATGTTCTAGTGAAAAACACTCAAACATCCTCAATAAAGAGAGGCGAGTTGCCCCTAGAAATATTGGAACAATAATATAATTATAAAAATCCAATATATAAATATTTTTAAAAATATTATATTTAAATATGTCTTTTTTTAGAGAGAGAGAGAATAAAAATATTATAAATGAATAATTATCAATAAATATATTAAAGAAAATTACATTAACAAGTTGATAATTTGAATACTTTAATATAAAAAAAGGTGTATAAGTGATCTTTGAATTTGTTTTTTAAAATCTAATTTATAATACATTTATTACTCAAAAATAGTGTTTACAAACAATATCTACATCATATATATGTGTGTTAACTAATTATTATATTTAAATAAAGATATTTATAAGAATATAAACTATTTTTTACGCGTATGATTGATTTTCTTTTTGAAATTAAACAATTTTCTTCTGTGCCCTTACTGAACAAAAATTAAAAAAAATAAAGAATCGCACGGGTCAAAAATATTTAAAATTTCTTATAACAGCGTGCTAATGTATCATATTAAATATATATTAATATTAATAAAATTTATAAATAATAAATAACGAAAAAAAAGGTAAAAAATAGTTTTACTTCAAACAAAATACATTTCTCTTTATTAAAGGTATTCTTTTGATATTTAAAAGTTGTATCTTTACAGGCAGAGGAGAGAATCCGTTTATATAATTTATTCAATACCAAAAATATTTATAAATGAAATACCGCCATTTTTGTTCGTCACGTTGTAACGCTATAATTTAAAATTAGAGGCAGACGACTACTACCATTAGAAAAATATATCTGCTGCTTTTAAAATACGCCCCGCGCATAAATATCAATTTTAACTCAAGGGTTAGAAGTAAATTTAACATAGTGTTGTTACATTCTTTTTTGGAATGGGTTTTATAAAAAGGATGTTTATACATCGCTTTAATAATATAACTTTTATGACCAGGCATCAAATTTAAATTTGGAAATATACCTGAACTTATTTACATATTTACGTATTTTTACTTTATATATTGATTGCTACTCTGTTGTTATAAAGGAAACCTATTTATATTTTCTATTTTAACGGAATTTGTAGAGATTAAAACACGTAAAAATGGAATACATATTTTAAAATCAGTTTTCTTCTTATTATTTTATATAAAGATAGAAAAAATATAGTTTGAATTAAAAATAATAGTTGATATGTGTATAGCAATATACAATATTAAAATATATTTTGTAACCTAAAATATATTTTATGAAATTAAAAAATGATTTTTTTTTTCTCATCCCACTTGAAAAAGAAAATCATTATATCGTGAAAAATTACTACATTATACATATATATAATGTAGTGTGAAAAGTTGAAAGCATACAATTAGTAGTGAAAATAATATTGAATACACAGAAAAAAGCAATATATAACATTATAAATATCAATTTTAATAAAGAGTGAACATCATATGATGGTAAATTTATCTAACAGAGTATTGTAATAAATTATATTCATTAAATATGTAAATATGTTAATATAAATATTTTGATGATTCATAATTAATTTATTCTTCAATTTTTCTGTTGTCAGTACGCCAACTGTACTCAAGGTACAATAAAGTATGGTAAACAAATTGTTTTGAATAATTCTGTCTTATATTTAATTGTACTGTAGGAATTAATTATTATGTATTTTTATCTTGATAAATAATGACGTGAAAATATATTTGCAGATAAATATTTTAGCCAAAAAAAAAAAATATATATACCAATACCTCGCTTTGCGTCGGAGTTACGTTCCAAAAAAACACGACGCAAAGTGAAAATAAAATTTTGATGGCATGGCGCAATCAAAAACAAAGGTATTGCCATATTTTAGGAAAAAAAAAATAAAGACTCGAATCCAAAACAACGCAACTTTGAAAATCTAACGACGCACAGTGAAAATCAGTAAAAATTAAGCAGCGACGCAACTTCGAAAAGAACGCAAAACGAAACGACGCAAAGTGAGGTATTGGTGTACTGTAAGAAACTAATTATTTATTGTGCTTTTTTATCTTGATAAATAATTACGTGAAAATATATATTGTAAATATACAATATACCGTTAATAAAAAGGCTTAATATTGGATAGCTGTTTATGATTCAATGTAGAATTGCGAAAGGCGTTTAAAAACTACAAAGATTTCTCACAATGAGTGTTTTTTTTATGAATTTGTAAACAATTTTTGTAAGAAGCGCGCGCGGCAGTCCGTCTTGAAAGCTGGCATTATAAATTAGAAAAAAAGGAAGTTCATTGTGATAAATCTTTGTAGTCGTATTGGATAGCTGTAATTATAAAAATATGTAAATATATTAAAAACAAAATAGACATGTCCTGACCGCTTACATGAGTTTTTTAGATGACAGACGTGCTCATGTTAGTGATCAGGATATGTCTAATTTGTTTTTAATATCAACACCTGACCTTTATTATTATTATTATTTTTAATTATTATTATAATATATATATATAAATCTTTAAACAAAAAGGCATATATTAATATGTAAGGACCCCATTTATATTTTATAATATCTTGATAAAGGTTGGCGTTCAGCCAACTGAAATATTGGTAAAATAAATGATATTTTGAACCAATATGTATATGAGATACCCCATTAAAGTATTCCATATCCTCGATGTATCCTGTATCTGAAGTAATTTTTTTAAAAAGCCACAAATTTCTAAAGCCACAAATTTGAAGAGCGCGGTGTATTGTTGCTATAATTGGCATTGTTGAGACGAGGTAGTTGAAACCAATTATTTATTGCTGGAGGCGTTTTGTCCCGGTCATTGTCACCATTGTTGAGGGCCACAACTGTCCTAACAATGAGGTAGATGACAACAATGGAAGAGTTACAAGTACAAGAAATCTGGTCACACGTCTTCAAAATGTATACAAACACCATCCTTTTACTCTATAAATATATATGATAATAAACGACGTTCATAGTTTGACTTATCTATATAGATAATACCGTAACAGAGGTTTCCATTGTAAAGTCCTGAGCTATCTCCTCCGAAGATTCTGAACTACACATAACAATCTATATACCAAAATTTTCGTTATTTTTTTCTTCGTATGATAGGCCTGTTTTTATTTTCCTAATGTTAACAGTTATTTTTATTTTTTAATTTAATCTATTTTACAATCGTAGATTTTTTGCATTTATCATCATCAATTCATTTGTTTTGAAATGCGTAAAAATGTGTTTTGAAATAATATATATTTCTGATTCATTTGATTATGTAAGTACTTTGTTATAGTTTTTCATTTAAATATATAAATTTTTCGAATTGTAGATTGAATTATTACTTTTATTCTATAATAATTATCTTTTATAAGTGTTTGTTATAGTTTTTCATTTGAATTTAGCACAATTTTTGTATCTGGTTATCTTTTTTGGCATCTTTTCATCTCTCTTTGGTATCTTTTTTTTTCTCATTAATAAGACCTAATCCAAATAATTTAATAGTGTGTGACGTTTCAGCAACAGCATCAGACAGAAGAATAAATGAACTAAAGAATAAAATCTCATTTTTTCTTTTGTCTGATGATGGTGGCATTTGGATTAGGTCTTATTTTTTTTTATTAATTTGTTATAGTTTTTCATTTGAATTTAGCTCCATTTTTGTGTCTTATTTCTTCTTTATATTAAAACTTAGAATTAAGCTTTGCTTTTTTATATACATGTTTATTACACATTTAGCAATACTTTTTCTTTATATTTGCTCTTATTTACTCATTTTTTTACTCTTTCACAATCAGATTTTGAAAATGGCTAAATGGCTTCACTTCTCCCTATTTGCTTTTGTAGCTTTTCTTATAAAAAAAATATTAGAACTTAGAATTAAGCTTTGCTTTTTTATATACATGTTTGTTACACATTTAGCAATATATATACCAAAATATTTTTTTGAATACTTACCTCTTTTAGTGAATTTTTGTCAGGGGGGCTGCAAAAGTGCCGTACTTATGCAGTATTTTGATGCTTTTCCTGTGAAAAGGATAATGAAATTTAAAATTAAGCTTTGCTTTTTTATATACATGTTATTTACACATTTAGCAATATATACACAGAAATATTTTGGAATATTTAACTTTTTTGGTGAATTTTTGTCAGGGAAGCTATGGACTGCCGTAATCATGCATTATGTTGATGTTCTTCTCATAAAAAAAATATTTGGGTTTGGAATTGGGCTTTGCTTTTTTTGTATACATGTTTTTTTACATATTTAGCAATTTACACACAGAAAAATTTTGGAATATTTAACTTTCTTGGTGAATTTTTGTCAGGGAAGCTATGGACTGCCGTAATCATGCGGCTGCAAAAGTGCCGTACTTATGCAGTATTTTGATGCTTTTCCTGTGAAAAGGATAATGAAATTTAAAATTAAGCTCTGCTTTTTTATATACATGTTATTTACATATTTAGCAATATATACACAGAAATATTTTTGGAATATTTAACTTTTTTGGTGAATTTTTGTCTGGGAAGCTATGGACTGCCGTAATCATGCATTATGTTGATGTTCTTCTCATAAAAAAAATATTTGGGTTTGGAATTGGGCTTTGCTTTTTGTATACATGTTTTTTTACATATTTAGCAATTTACACACAGAAAAATTTTGGAATATTTAACTTTCTTGGTGAATTTTTGTCAGGGAAGCTATGGACTGCCGTAATCATGCGGCTGCAAAAGTGCCGTACTTATGCAGTATTTTGATGCTTTTCCTGTGAAAAGGATAATGAAATTTAAAATTAAGCTTTGCTTTTTTATATACATGTTATTTACACATTTAGCAATATATACACAGAAATATTTTTGGAATATTTAACTTTTTTGGTGAATTTTTGTCAGGGAAGCTATGGACTGCCGTAATCATGCATTATGTTGATGTTCTTCTCATAAAAAAAATATTTGGGTTTGGAATTGGGCTTTGCTTTTTTGTATACATGTTTTTTACATATTTAGCAATTTACACACAGAAAAATTTTGGAATATTTAACTTTCTTGGTGAATTTTTGTCAGGGAAGCTATGGACTGCCGTAATCATGCGGCTGCAAAAGTGCCGTACTTATGCAGTATTTTGATGCTTTTCCTGTGAAAAGGATAATGAAATTTAAAATTAAGCTTTGCTTTTTTATATACATGTTATTTACACATTTAGCAATATATACACAGAAATATATTTGGAATATTTAACTTTTTTGGTGAATTTTTGTCAGGGAAGCTATGGACTGCCGTAATCATGCATTATGTTGATGTTCTTCTCATAAAAAATATATTTGGGTTTGGAATTGGGCTTTGCTTTTTTGTATACATGTTTTTTACATATTTAGCAATTTACACACAGAAAAATTTTGGAATATTTTACTTTCTTGGTGAATTTTTGTCAGGGAAGCTATGGACTGCCGTAATCATGCGGCTGCAAAAGTGCCGTACTTATGCAGTATTTTGATGCTTTTCCTGTGAAAAGGATAATGAAATTTAAAATTAAGCTTTGCTTTTTTATATACATGTTATTTACACATTTAGCAATATATACACAGAAATATATTTGGAATATTTAACTTTTTTGGTGAATTTTTGTCAGGGAAGCTATGGACTGCCGTAATCATGCATTATGTTGATGTTCTTCTCATAAAAAAAATATTTGGGTTTGGAATTGGGCTTTGCTTTTTTGTATACATGTTTTTTACATATTTAGCAATTTACACACAGAAAAATTTTGGAATATTTTACTTTCTTGGTGAATTTTTGTCAGGGAAGCTATGGACTGCCGTAATCATGCAATATGTTGATGTTCTTCTCATAAAAAAAATATTTGGGTTCAGAATTGGGCTTTGCTTTTTTATATACATACTAGCCGAGTGACCCGGGCAACGCCCCGGGTTTACCCGAAGGACCCGCAGGTGAGAAACTATAGAAGAAAAATTTTAACAAATCAGAAAATGAAATTGCAAACAACAGAACTACACTACTTTAAGGACATGAGAGCACATGCACTGTATCACCATACGTGTACCATTTTCAAAGACCCTGCTTAGGATTAAAACTTCTCAGAAGCATAACAATAGTACCAACCTAGAGGTTAACTGGTGTGGATGCATTCCTCTGGGAGTGAGACTATTGAGAAATTCAGTAGGGAGTTATTTTGCTTCTCCGCATTCTAACACTCCAACTGTTAACACTGTGGAAACACTGACTCATGTTTGGTAAGCAATTTCAGGGAAGAAACTATAGACATTGGATTAAATAAATTATTAATTAAATTGCATTAAATAAAAATTATTAGATTTAAATAAATATTATTAGAGTGAAAAAAAAAGAAAGAAATTAACAAATTAGAAAATAAAATTTCGAAAAATACAACTATATTGCAGATAAGATAAGAGGACCTTATTAAAAAATACATAAACAAACTGTAATTCGACACTCGATAATTCGACACTTTCGATAATTCTATATACTATATATATACGAATATATAATATAATATATACTACGAATAGTATTTGAATAAAAGCATTTAATCGGGTAAACCCCGGGCGTTGCCCGGGTCATTCGGCTAGAGAGATTGGCAGCTAAAGGGTGTCACTTTAGACACCAGGACATTCCAAGGGGCTCCTGGGGTCCGTCACTTAACACCTCGGGACCTTGGAGACAGTTGGGTGATTGTGTGCGACACGAACGGCCGCTCAGTGGTGGCAGCCCCCTCGCTCTCCCTCTCTCTCTCGGATGGCCTTCCAAATTCCCCTACCAATTTGTGGTGTGATTATTTCTCTTTCCCCACATTATTATTATCACTATATTGCCACAAATATATATTGTCGCGTATATGGGCCTTCAAGACACCTTCAACCTTCGCCAATAGATGGCGCTTTCGTCGATTTCCTGTCTGGAAATAATGTGAGAATCGCCGACTGCTGTAGTACTGTTTCCTGGGGCAAATGTTTGTAAATACACGTTTATATTGGCCCTAGGAGGTAACGTAATTTAAATATCCGTTGATTGCTATTCTATTTATATGTAACGTGTAGTATAAGTGACAATAAAGTCAGGAGTGTTAGAAGTCTTCTTGCCGGTTGCTGTTGTTACTCTTGCCACCGTCGCTTCCCTTCTGTTAAATCTCTCGTGTCCCCCACCAGTGGTAAGGCCGAGAGATACTGCCATTGGAAAGGGGTTCCACCTAAGTCGTGGTTCTCGGAGGTCTTTGGGTGGTCTGCAGGGTAGAGCTGCAGAGGAGAGCAACGCTAACCGAGGTAGGTGATCCACGAAGGAAGAAGCGGCGTCGTCGCAAAGAACCGGAAGGGTCAAGCCGCGACAATATCTACTTATATATTTGCCTTATTCTGTCTGTTTGTTTGTCTGTTTGTCTGTTTGTCTGAAGCTCACGGATAGAATGCGCGCCCATTGGCTGCCAGCAAACACGTGACCTCCCTGCCCGCCCCCCTCTAGACAACCCTGTTATCAGCTGTGCGATACATACACCTGTCTATAGCGGCCACTCTAGACAACCCTGTTATCAGCTGAGTGATACATCCACCTGTCTATACAGACCACCCTGTCATAGCGGTCACCCTAGGCAACCCTGTTATCAGCTGTGTGATACGTCCACCTGTCTATACAGACCACCCTGTCATAGCGGTCACCCTAGGCAACCCTGTTATCAGCTGTGTGATACATCCACCTGTCTATACAGACCACCCTGTCATAGCGGTCACCCTAGGCAACCCTGTTATCAGCTGTGTGATACATCCACCTGTCTATACAGACCACCCTGTCATAGCGGTCACCCTAGGCAACCCTGTTATCAGCTGTGTGATACATCCATCTGTCTATACAGACCACCCTGTCATAGCGGTCACCCTAGGCAACCCTGTTATCAGCTGAGTGATACATCCACCTGTCTATACAGACCACCCTGTCATAGCGGTCACCCTAGGCAACCCTATTATCAGCTGTGTGATACATCCACCTGTCTATACAGACCACCCTGTCATAGCGGTCACCCTAGGCAACCCTGTTACCAGCTGAGTGATACATCCACCTGTCTATACAGACCACCCTGTCATAGCGGTCACCCTAGGCAACCCTGTTATCAGCTGAGTGATACATCCACCTGTCTATACAGACCACCCTGTCATAGCGGTCACCCTAGGCAACCCTGTTATCTGCTGTGTGATACATCCACCTGTCTATACAGACCACCCTGTCATAGCGGTCACCCTAGGTAACCCTGTTATCGTCTGAGTGATACATCCACCTGTCTATACAGACCACCCTGTCATAGCGGTCACCCTAGGCGACCCTGTTATCTGCTGTGTGATACATCCACCTGTCTATACAGACCACCCTGTCATAGCGGTCACCCTAGGCAACCCTGTTATCAGCTGAGTGATACATCCACCTGTCTATACAGACCACCCTGTCATAGCGGTCACCCTAGGCAACCCTGTTATCAGCTGAGTTATACATCCACCTGTCTATAGCGGCCACTCTAGACAACCCTGTTATCATCAGTGTGATAAATTCACCTGTCTATACAGACCACCCTGTCTATAGCGGTCACTCTAGGCAACCCTGTTAACAGCAGTGTGATACATACACCTGTCTATACAGACCACCCTGACTATAGCGACCACTCTTTATAAAAATCCACAATTCTAATTTTATATTTTCAAGACACACACAGTTTGGGGCGGGAAGTTTCACAAGAGAGACATCCACGGCGCCAATTTATAATTGTAACGAATAGTATTTTAATTAAAACATTTCTAAAATATACTAGCCGAATGACCCGGGCAACGCCCGGGGTTTACCCGATTAAATGCTTTTATTCATATACTATTCGTAGTATATATTATATTATATATTCGTATATATATAGTATATAGAATTATCGAAAGTGTCGAATTATCGAAAGTGTCGAATTATCGAGTGTCGAATTACAGTTTGTTTATGTATTTTTTAATAAGGTCCTCTTATCTTATCTGCAATATAGTTGTATTTTTCGAAATTTTATTTTCTAATTTGTTAATTTCTTTCTTTTTTTTTCACTCTAATAATATTTATTTAAATCTAATAATTTTTATTTAATGCAATTTAATTAATAATTTATTTAATCCAATGTCTATAGTTTCTTCCCTGAAATTGCTTACCAAACATGAGTCAGTGTTTCCACAGTGTTAACAGTTGGAGTGTTAGAATGCGGAGAAGCAAAATAACTCCCTACTGAATTTCTCAATAGTCTCACTCCCAGAGGAATGCATCCACACCAGTTAACCTCTAGGTTGGTACTATTGTTATGCTTCTGAGAAGTTTTAATCCTAAGCAGGGTCTTTGAAAATGGTACACGTATGGTGATACAGTGCATGTGCTCTCATGTCCTTAAAGTAGTGTAGTTCTGTTGTTTGCAATTTCATTTTCTGATTTGTTAAAATTTTTCTTCTATAGTTTCTCACCTGCGGGTCCTTCGGGTAAACCCGGGGCGTTGCCCGGGTCACTCGGCTAGTAATTTAATAATATCGAAAAGTATTCAGCGCAAAGTTTCTTCTACTTTTTTTAGCTACACTTATTTTCCACCGCTTCTGAACGCAATTTTTTCACACTTGTAAGTTTGAAAATATAGGTTTAAATATAAAAGGCGCGTATTATTGAAAGATTTTTATGAATAATATTTACAATATTTTAAAAAGTTTTCCTTACTTTATATAAAAAGGTTTTTAGATAATATATTTAAAAATACTTTTAAAATATATAGTGAAAATTTATTTATAAATCTTTCTCCCAATACATATTTTTTCATCGCAGTATGGACAGTAGAAGTTTGCATTATGTATAAAAGAAACATTCGTACTTTTAAATTCTTTCATTTTATAAATCTTTCTTTCAATATTAGGCATTTCATATTTATACGTATATATTTACAAACTAACAAGGATGAGAAAGTTGTGTTCAGAAGCGGTGGATAGGAGTTTTAGCTGAAAAAGAACAAGAAACAGCCGTAGATGCTTTTTGTTATTATTAAATTCAATAAATATATGTGTTATGCTTTACCTTTTATCCATATATAGCGCCTTTTCCCTTATTTTATATATATATACTTTTATATATAATATTTAATTAAAAAGGCATATATTGGATCAAAATATAATTTATTTTACCAATATTTCAGTTGGCTGAACGCCAATCGTAATATGTTATAATAACTTGAAAAAGGTTGGCGTTCAGCCAACTGAAATATTGGTTAAATGAATGATATTTTGATCCAATATATGCCTTTTTAATTATCTATTTATGGATTGCTCTATTTTCAAACCTTTTATATATGTTGGTCTAAATAGGGGGTCAATTAGAGAGTAAATCATAACAAATATATAAAAAAATAAGTTTTTTTTCTATTACATGAACATAGTACAATTAAATTTTCTTTGAATTCGATTTGCTATTTTGGAATAAAGAGGAGGAATTCAATATTGGTACACAATGAAAAAATTCATTTAGAAAACAAGAAACAAAATACTTCTTTTTCATTAGTGCGAAAGTATAAAATAAAGTTTTAAAGCTATAAGGTATTGTTTAGAAAGCAAGAAATTAAACCTCTTGTAAGACTTTTTTTTTTACAAATAAATCATCAGATACAATAGAAAAACCACAGAATTTATTTTTAAACACAATTTGATTCTTCTGACTTACTTTTTGTGGATGAAAAATAGATTTTTAAAAATATATAGTTTATTTTAAATTAACAAAAGAAAAAATTTCAATTTTCCCAACAAAAGTATGTTTATTTCTATGTTGAATTAAAGCAAGTAACACCGTGTTCATTTACAGAATCATACACTGCGTTTCCGTTAATTTATTTTAGATAATTTTATTTCTCTCCAGACGATTCAGAGTAAAGCCTATTCAAACATTTTTGACCAAAAAGAAGAATAATTAAACGCTTTACAAAATAAAAGTAGAAAACTTCTAACTGAATGTAACATTATTTTACAATTTCTTTTCATTCAAACAAACCATTTAAATCTCATTTACCCTTCAGTTTATCTGGAAGTAATTCTTTACCAAACGAAAACAGAATTTTTCCCGCCTAAAATATTACTACATGCGCTCTCTTCACAAAGAGAAGAAAATAAAGAAAGTTTAAAACTAAAAATGGATTTTTAAAAAATGGTTTTCTTTAACTTAAAACATTTAAAAATTTTAAGAGTATACAATTTAAATCATTTACTATTTCGTTTATCTCTCTGGGAAGGAATTTCTTGTCAGACGAGACAGCGTTAAGCCTATTCTTATTTTCTTCTGCCAAATTAACTTTATCGTTTGAGGGTGAAGGTAAAGGACGTTTTGGGGATTGAAGAAAAAAAAAAATAGGGAAAAAGAAGAGAAAAGGGGGTCAACCACCTTTGTGCCCCCCTCCTATCCATGCAGGGTGATATAATCGAATTAGGGTTAATCCTGTAGCCTGATCCCATATTGATCCTAGCGGGAGAGTTCTTTGGTTAGGCCTAAGAGGGTGGCTCGACGAAGAAGAAGAAAAAAAAAAAACAAATAATGGCCACAATTGTGGGGAGTTTTTCAATCTCGTCTTTGAAGCACCCACTTTTCTTTCTTTTTTTTCAAGGGATAGCTCCCTTAGCAAAACAAGACAACAATAGGAGACCTAAAAACAACAATAAGTGCACATTCTTTATTGTTAAGAGCACATATTGTTTTATAATTTCTTGTGTAAAAGTGTGTTTAAAAATTATTATTCAAATCTGAGAATTTACCCCCCTATATATAGTTTGTTGATATATAGAATTTATACTTTAATTATTCTTAGAATTTTAGATTGGATTTGTCTTCTGTGAGTGATAGAAAAAAGTAATTATTATAACATACAATATGTAGTCAATAAACTTCAATAGGATTATTCCTTTTGAATAACAAATTTCGAATAAAATATTTGTTAGTGTTTTGCCTCATTTTATATTAAGCAAAATCATTATAAAGCATGTACACTCATGGACAAAACTAAAGTAAATTTCATATTTTCATATCGTCGGTCGTTTGTTTTTGTTCACACTTGGTTATCTCGTGTGTCTTCAATAAAGGTCACTGTAATATCTTTCAGAGTTATTGTCTGAATCCCGATATATATGCTGAAAGGTACAACTCCCTTAAGTTTTGTCCATAGTGTATATTGGTTATCTCGTGTGTCTTCAATAAAGGTCACTGTAATATCTTTCAGAGTTATTGTCTGAATCCCGATATATATGCTGAAAGGTACAACTCCCTTAAGTTTTGTCCATAGTGTATATTGGTTATCTCGTGTGTCTTCAATAAAGGTCACTGTAATATCTTTCAGAGTTATTGTCTGAATCCCGATATATATGCTGAAAGGTACAACTCCCTTAAGTTTTGTCCATAGTGTATATTGGTTATCTCGTGTGTCTTCAATAAAGGTCACTGTAATATCTTTCAGAGTTATTGTCTGAATCCCGATATACTTGCTGAAAGGTACAACTCCCTTAAGTTTTGTCCATAGTGTATATTGGTTATCTCGTGTGTCTTCAATAAAGGTCACTGTAATATCTTTCAGAGTTATTGTCTGAATCCTGATATACATGCTAAAAGGTACAATTTCCTTAAGTTTTATTCATGAGTGTGTGTTTACATTTTTTTTTAAAATCAATTGATTTGAATGTTCTCATATTTAAAAAATACATTTATTAGAATGAAGAATTAAAAATTAAAATTGAAGCATTTTTAGCGCTAACTCTTTTTATTTTTCTTGTAGAGATATAAGATCAATATTCCCTACAGGTATATAAAAATACTGAAAGGGCCTGGTTAATTAGTAATAAACACTCCTAACGTTTCCGAGTGCTTAATTAATAAAATTCCTTTTAAAAAACTCTAATGAGATAGGCCCTCAAAATGTATTCATTTTCATCTCTCGCTCACTGATCGTGAAAATATATAGTTAAACCTGTCTCTTGGGACTCACCAAAATAGGGTGCTATAGAGAGGGGGTGCTATATACAGGTCACCTTTAATTTAAATCGCATCGTACTACGTATTTAAAATCGAGCGCTATAGAGAAAAAGGCGCTATTTAGAGGGGGCGCAATAAACAGGTTTAACTGTATCTTATATATCGTTTTTGTAAAGTAAATTATTGTCTATTTAAAATTTCTAGTTTTTTTTTTTACATATTAGCAAATTGATATCCTTTTTTTAAATAAACAATCGTGGAGAAAAGGAGAAAAAAAAGTCATGATCACAAAGTAAAGACGGGGTATAAGATACACATATGTCAACATTATATTTTAAACCTCTTATATTACAGAAAAACATGGAGAAAATATAAAATATAATAAATTTACAAATATATAAAATATAATGTTAATCATCAAATCTACGCATATATGAAACAGAAGATGTAGAGCAGAAATGTAATATAAATTGTACAAAAGACGAATACGGCAATGACATAAAAAAAAGGAAGACATCAAAAGAGATTTCCTGAAGAAAAAGGAACATTAAAATCTATAAAGAAGATGTAATTAAAGACATTTAGCTCCCGCTCGGTGTAATGAAATCATTAGGGAGTGCATGGGCTCCTCATTTGCCTGCCACCAATAAAAACAGTCGGATATGGCAGTGGGCCAAGACACACTGGAAAATCCGGCGATGGAAGAAAAATAGGGCCATTTCAGAAGGGGTAGAGAGAGATTGCGCCGGGCCGATAGCTTTTCACTTTTCGATCGACGTTGGATTAATAGGTTCTGAGAGGAAGGCGTGTTGGACAAACTTTTCCATTACTGGCTCTAACTCTGCTGCTCAAGTGGCCTGCCTTCGTTTTACCGCTTGGTCTGTCTGGGTGGCCTTTGCCCCGCTGTTATCTATTGTCATGTCTGAAGTGGCCTTTGATCCATCGCTCTGTTTGTTTGTTGTAGCCACTGTTCTGTTATCTATTGCTGTGTATGATGTGCCCTGCCTTCGTTTTACCGCTTGGTCTGTCTAGGTGGCCTTTGCCCCGCTGTTATCTATTGTCATGTCTGAAGTGGCCTTTGATCCATTGATCTGTTTGTCTGTTGTAGCCTTTGTTCCAGTGTTCTGTTATCTATTGCTGCTTATGAAGTCACTTTTATTCGTTTTAGCGCTTGGCCTGTCTGTGTGGCCTTTTCCCTACTGTCATTTATTGTCGTGTCTGAAGTGGCCTTCGTTCCATCGCTGTTATCTATTGTCCTGTTTGAAGTAACCCCTTTTACATATTTCTCCATTTATCTAGAAAGGTCTCTGTTCCACTCTAAGGCTCTAGCTAATTTTCTATTTCAAGTAGCTTTTGTTCTCATGTTTTTTTTTTTCACCTAAGGTGGCTTTCCGCGATGTTATAAATTGCTCTGCCCGCCGAAATACGTGATTGTTATATTACCCATTGTCTTGTGGAGTGGTTTGTTAGCACTTGTCCTGTCTGGATTGACTCATTCCACACCTTATTTGTATTCAGTGACATCGTTTTGTTCTTTATTATATTGTCTGGGGAGTGGCCACTGCTATCCATCGCCTTGTCTAAAGTGGTCTTCTTTCCACGACTCAATCTGTATTCAGTGATCTTCGTGCCACTACTTGATCTGTATAAGACGACTCTCGTTCCACGACCCGATCCGTATACGACGACCTTCTTTTCACGATTTAATCTGTATAAGGCAGTCTTCCTTCCACGACACAATTCGTATAAGGCGGTCTTCCTTCCACGACTCAATCTGTATAAGGCGGCCCTCGTTACACGACTCAATCTGTATAAGGCGGCCCTCGTTACACGACTCAATCTGTATAAGGCGGCCCTCGTTACACGACTCAATCCGTATAAGGCGGCCCTCGTTACACTACTCAATCTATATAAGGCGGCCTTCGTTACACGACTCAATCTGTATAAGGCGGCCCTCGTTACACGACTCAATCTGTATAAGGCGGCCCTCGTTACACGACTCAATCTGTATAAGGCGGCCCTCGTTACACGACTCAATCTGTATAAGGCGGCCCTCGTTACACGACTCAATCCGTATAAGGCGGTCTTCGTTCCACGACTCAATCTGTATAAGGCGGCCCTCGTTACACGACTCAATCTGTATAAGGCGGCCCTCGTTACACGACTCAATCTGTATAAGGCGGCCCTCGTTACACGACTCAATCTGTATAAGGCGGCCCTCGTTACACGACTCAATCTGTATAAGGCGGTCTTCGTTCCACGACTCAATCTGTATAAGGCGGCCCTCGTTACACGACTCAATCTGTATAAGGCGGCCCTCGTTACACGACTCAATCTGTATAAGGCGGCCCTCGTTACACGACTCAATCTGTATAAGGCGGTCTTCGTTCCACGACTCAATCTGTATTCAGTAATTTTCGTGCCAATACTTGATCTGTATAAAACGGCCCTCCTTCCAAGACACAATCTGTATAAAGTGGCCCTCCTTCCAAGACACAATCTGTATAAAGTGGCCTTAATTCCACCACTTTATTATCTATCATTCTTGCTGGAGTGGACTAAGTACTTTGTTATTCATAGTCCTGACTCAAGTGGCCATAGTTATATAATTCCTTTATCTATGGATTTATACAAAGTGACCATAGTTATATGATTTTTCTATCTATTTCCTTCTATGGCCTTTATTCCACTATTTGAACTGAAGGAAGTAGTTTTCTATATATCCCTCTGTTATCCTTTATTGTGGCTGTGGTTTCGTTGCCTACTTAAGATAGATTTTCTTGGATATGCTATTTGAATGAAATAATTTTGTTGATATGATTTTTTCAAATTTTAAAACAAATTCATATAATACAGTAAGGAATATGTAAAATGGATATATAGGGTTTGTACATCAGGGGTTAATACTCCCATCAACGAGCTCAGTTTCCCGCTGCAACTAAAAAAACAATCATTATCACAGGTTCTAGGATTTCGATAAATTACACCAAAAAATGGTATTAAACGTCGCAACACTTTTTTTTATTAATTGTATAAAGTAGCTTTCGGACAAGTTCTTTCTCAGCAAACTGAAACAAAAATTATTTAAAAAAGACAATCAACCTTCTCATAGTTTGTTCTTCAAATATTTATCAATTATGTAAATTCTTATGTTCTATATTTGCATAGATATATCTTTAAAATTCTATATAATCTCTCTCCATTTCCTTTTTTTTTATGTTTAATTTGCTGAGGAAGGGCTTGTCCGGTTCAAAAATCACATTAATAGGAACCGCTCAACAAGAGCAACCTAGTTCATGATAATTGAAACAGTGAATAATATGTGATGGTTATTCACATATTAAACAAAATTAAACGTGGGATTCAATCCCGGTTCATGGCTGTCGGGAATCGAGCGTGTTACCCACTCGTTCACCGACTTTATATGAAAGCCCTCTTTATGCAATTAATGAAAAAGAGTTGTGGCGTCTTATTCCTTTTGTAATTAAAACATTGCTGATGGAATTATCGCGGTCCATTGTTGGTGATGGGATCCAATGAGATATTTAGATTACAGAAATATAACGTTAGCGATATAAGCATTGTTTCTGTGATAGCCATTTCTATACTGATTTAATCTCATCAAACCATTTATCTTGTTTTTTTCCCTCAAAAATACCTTATTTTATTATAACATCATTATTCCAAATATTAAAATGATATTGAAAATAGAGCAATCCATAAATAAATTTTTAATTAAAAAGGCATATATCGGATCAAAATATCATTTATTTTACCAATATTTCAGTTGGTTGAACGCCAACCTTTATCAAGGTATGATAACATATTAAATGTGTTATAATACCTTGATAAAGGTTGGCGTTTATACGTTTATAACATATTAAACATGTTATAACACCTTGATAAAGGTTGGCGTTCAGTCAACTGGAATATTAGTAAAATAAATGATATTTTGATCCAATATATGCCCTTTTAATTATATTAAAATGATTGCTAGTTTAAAATTTTCATTTATCGATTTATAAAGATATCTTCTGAAAGACACAACAAAAATCCATCCTAATATATATTCTTTAAATCGATTTTTTAAAACTGATTAGTGAATTTTTCTAATCTTCTTATTCCCTTCTTAGATAGAACAAATTATCTTGCTTAACCCTTTCCCCCATTATTTTATACTGATGAAAATTCCACGTATTAAAAAAAAAATTGAAAATTTCATATAATGAAGTTTTCCTGGAATTTTACCCATTTAATTCACAGAGATTGATATATAGCTAGCAATAAATATGTATATATATGTTTCTATGAAAATGTTAATCTGCAAGACGCAGGTTATCATCATCCCATTTTGATTTGTTTTTGTCATTTTTGGCGGTTTGCAAATAAACAACAAAAGATGTATCAGACATTATAAAGACAATAAAGATTTTATGATAAAAAGAAGGTACAAAGATATTGCAGAGATGTTATTATTTTATTTAAATAATTTATAGCAAAAATTAATAGAAGAAATATATTTGTAATTCAATGAACTTGTAGTAAATTATTAATCATATATAAATTTATCTAAATATATATTTTCCTAATTTAGATAAGGTATATATTTGGAAAAATACATATTTGAAATTTTAACATTGACTTATCGTGTTAAAGAAAAATTATTGCTTAAATTTTCTCCCTTTTAAAAATATATAAATGATATATTTAAAAAAAAGAAATGTCTTTATACAAAGAAAAACTGAGTGTATAAAATTAAATTGTATTTTTTTATTAGATTATCTTTAATAAAAATGTACAGAGAGCCGTGATATGTAAATTAATAGCTATCGATAATTTTATGAAACTAAAAATAAATCCAATTATAGGCCACAAATATTATTAAATATTTTTATACCAAGCGGTAATATTTTGAATTACGTGAAAATCAAATGTATTAAACATGCACATAAATTATTTCAAATTGAAAAATACTTCATGACGAAAATTGAATTAGAATACCAAGAGATAAAGGGATATTAAATAAAATTTAAAAATATTATCAAATCAATTATACATTTCCAAAAAGTTTTTAAATGACTAAATTTTATATACAAATTTCTCTCTTTTAAATAATTTCACAAGCATTTGAACAAGTAATTTCATAACATATTTATTTATTCCATTTATATTTATAAAATCTATTATATCCTATCATAAAGATACACTTTTATTTTATAAATGAAACTATCTTTTGATATAATATTTATTCTTTTTTTTTTATGTGATCACAATGGGTTTTAGACATGTTATTACTAGCAAACGAAAATGTATATAAAAATATTCAATATTGAAAAATATATTTTATGTATAAATATATTATTCAGGGTTTTCTTTAATGAAAGATGTATAAAAATTTTAAAATATATGTTAGCATTATAAATTACAAAGTTATATAGTATTCAGTGATATTTGTTGTTAATTTTCGATTGAAGAGTTGGAGCATTTCGATATAAAATATATTTATCGGCTTATATACTTAGCACAATATTATAAAAGTAAGAAATGATTAAAAGATTATATATCTAAATACAAAAGGTTATTTAAAAATTAAAAGATCATCCTTTGTTCTTCATGTCAAAACATTCTTCTTTTTTCTTCATGATTTTTATTGATGTTCCTTTTTTCACAGACATTATACCTTCACTATTTATATAAATTGTTTATATACACTAATAAACGCAATAGATATTTATAATATATTTACTATTAAATAAATATAAAAATACCTCAAAAATATTTTTTATACATCGGAAGAAAGGCTATATAAACTAAAGAAGCGTTTAGCTGTCTTCAACTGTGAAATAATAGCATCTTCCAGTTTGAAAATGGGCAATTAGCAGGGATGTTAAACAATGAACAATGGCCATTGTTGGGACCAATAGAATCTCAAGTTGACCCGATTCTTTCTTCCCGTTATTTAGAAATGTGACAATTGAAGAACTTTACACTTTTGTGTGTGACGCAGTGATTTAAGATGTTTAGAATGAAATTCAAGAAGTTTCAAATATTTTGGTAACTTAATGTAACATTTATTAGATTTAGCAATAAATTAGCCACAAACCCACATTCCTATTTTGTAAAATAAGCAATATACATTATTATATTTAATAAAAGATATAGGGAAATTGACGCTTTTTCTGAATTTGTCAAAATCCAATGTTGTGAGGCAATTTAAGTAGACTCAATCCAAAGAAAGCTCTTTTGAAAAAATTACAATTATACTTGAATTAATCTGAATGAAAGGTGTTTTCAAACATAAAAATAATCATTAAAATATAATTAGAATGGTATTATCGTTTGTTTATATATAAATGAGGATTAAAATGATGATATCACAAGGTCAAATAAGAAAATCTATATTAGCAACCTACAATTATTACGGTACTTATTTTCGATTTTCTAGTGGTTTGGGACTAAATACATATATCCTATTAAATTTATACAAATCTTATTCTTAATTATCAAAATATAAACACCAAACACTAGTGGTCCATATTAATAAAGTAATAATTTAAAATTTAAATATAAAAATCAATTTTGCTATATAAAGATGTATCGACTTGGGAATTGATGTATAGAAATACATTTATAATTCCAATAATATTGAAACAAAATATCGTTTTTCTATAAGAAATATCAATAATTTTCTTATATATAAATTATATAAATCAGAATTTACCCCAGAAATTCTCATCTTTAGATAAATTTTATTTTTTATCATCCAGATGATTTTTGTCACAGCAGAAACTTCTAGACAACCAATATTTTCTTCTTTTGTTCATTGATAATCCTAGATGACCTTTCTTTCATTTTTTTTTCCAATATCACCAAACTTACTAAATGGCTTTTGCATCCGCATCATTCGGAAATCTTTTGTGTCTTTATGACACTGATGCATTCTTCCTTTTCTGGAGACAAGTTCCTTTCCTCTTATTGTTGCTCACTTTATACTCTGTGATCTAAAAAATATTGCGATGTTATTATATATATTATTCTTCGCCTGTCTCTTTATTATATATAATATATAAAATATTATATTTATTAATAAACGATAGGCGAAATACGTTATCATTTGTTACAATTAGTAGAAAATATTAAATTAAAAAGGCATATATATTGGATCAAAATATAATTTATTTACCAATATTTCAGTTGTGACTAAACACCAACCTTTTTCAAGGTATTATAACATATTAATGTGAGTGTCAACAACAAATTCAGCGCCACTTAACGTCAATAGAATTAAGTTTAAAAATATATTTTGCGTATATTCAATGGGTAGAAAATGTATATGAAAAATGAAGAAAAGGTTGGCAAACGTTTCATAAAACAATGATGCGAAATTCGGTATAAGAATTCGCAGTGATGATTCGTTTGTAGGCTGTTGCAAGGATTTTAGTCAGATCACTAAACAGCAGTAAAGAGAGGGTAAAAAATCTCCTTTAAACTAACTTTATTTTAAACATGTTAAAAGGACCTATATATGGACGGCCACAAATTCGTAAATTCCTAAGAGAAGTTACGAAATCGGTCAAAAATGTCAAATCGAATTCTCTTTTAGAAGGCAATATGAATCTGTGAATTCTGAAAAGAGAATCTCAAAGAAATGTCTTTTTAAAAAATAATATAATAATAAATTGATATTTATAACAATATAAATTGGCTTATAAAATAAAATGTTTCATTATAGTAATATGAATATTCAAATAAGTACTTAAGTACATATCTGATTAATTGCATATTACTCTATGCAAATTGATATTGGCTAATTAATCTATCAAACGATCTAGTTATTGAGTTAGTTGTAAGCTCTTCCAAAAGAAAATTACACGAAGACTCTTTGGATCAAAAGACGGTGTTTAACATCAGACCAAACATCTCTTTAAGGACTTAGAAACTAAAACTTAGAAAAGGAAATAAAATTCAATTTAAACTCTCTCAAAAGGCTGACATTACACAAACGTAAGATAAAAAAGAAGGAAACTGAGGGAAGTATTCGAACACAAATTAAGATCGCTTTTCTGGGGAGACTTCTTGATAAAAAGGCACAAACATAAGTCAATTCATCGAAAATTGGAAAGTTGAGGGGAAAAAAAGCGAAACATTCTGGGTTCGAGGATATTTAATCCTCTTAGAGAGAGAGGAGAATTAAGAAACGCTGTTAACGAGATTAAAGACGAAAAATTAGCAGACGAGTTTTTGTATGAATTCGATATGTCGTGTTTAGACAAATAAACCTTTAGTCTGTGAAAGAACCCTCTTTAAACAAGTTTAAACTTCAATTTTGTCTTTAAATCTCTTATTGGAGACTCCCAAGTTCTATGATTAAAAAAAAATTATTTATAGAGAATTTCTTTTTGAAAGACTTAAAAAATGTTCATCTTTAATCTTTATCAGAAACTCGCAAGCTAATTATCTGGAAAATTCTATTTTAAATGTTTATTTTGTGTAAATAGTGTGTGCTCTCGTTAAATATTAAAAAAAAAGAGAGAAATTTCCTATTATTTAGGGAAAAAACATATTTTGTTTATGGAGTAAATCATGTTTTTTTTAAGACGATTTTTTCAATTAATTAGAGATATAATATATTTTTGTCTAATATTACTTGTGTGCATTGTTTATTATTATATTTAAATAAAAAAGAAAGAATTGAAAAAAGTATGACGGCAACACTGCTCAGTTCATTTAATTGGTCAGTTCAGTACAATATGCAGATATGGAAAAATTAGTAAAAAAAGGATATAGAGAAATGAGGACAATTTTAAAGCGATATAATCACACAAATCAAATTTTTACTATTCGGAAGGGTAAGAAAACTGACTATTTTCAAATGATATTCAAATAAAAAGATGGAGGAAGTATGTAAATAGGATGTTACTCTCCATATAAATGGATAACAACAAATAGAGAGAAATCCCCATTCACAAAACGATCTTCAAAAATAAAACATTAAAAAAAACCAATTTACTATCAATATACAAGTGTAACCGACAATTAGGATCAATATTTACGACAAAAAAATGCAAAAAAAAAGACGGATGTATCGTAAAAAACAGTGATCTCTCAATTTATAAATGATAAGGGGCTCAGACAAGTAGCAGTTGGGGATTACCTCGTGACTGATCGTGGTGGGGGTGGACATGTGGGTAATCTGGGACATGTGGGGCGGGAGTGTGGAAGAAGACAGAATGATACTCATCCTAAGCCATGATAATCATGGTGGGTAGCAAGCGATTGATTTTACTGTTAGTAACCTAACCTTGACGTATATGCACGGTGGAATCTGTGGCCACTGAACATGTGTCGGACCTGGAGGCTGTTGTTAGATTCTGAGCTGCTTCCTTCCTACGGTGAATCTGTATAAGACTGGTGGTCTTATGTGTATATGTATGCTGTATGTGTGATTTACTGTAAGTAACCTAACCTTGACGTATATGCACGGTTATATCTATGGCCACTGAACATGTGTCGGACCTGAAGGCTGTTGTTAGGTTCTGAGCTGCTTCCTTCCTACGGTGAATCTGTATAAGACTGGTGGTCTTATGTGTATATGTATGCTGTATGTGTGATTTATTGTAAGTAACCTAACCTTGACGTATATGCACGGTTATATCTATGGCCACTGAACATGTGTCGGACCTGAAGGCTGTTGTTAGGTTCTGAGCTGCTTCCTTCCTACGGTGAATCTGTATAAGACTGGTGGTCTTATGTGTATATGTATGCTGTATGTGTGATTTACTGTAAGTAACCTAACCTTGACGTATATGCACGGTTATATCTGTGGCCACTGAACATGTGTCGGACCTGGAGGCTGTTGTTAGGTTCTGAGCTGCTTCCTTCCTACGGTGAATCTGTATAAGACTGGTGGTCTTATGTGTATATGTATGCTGTATGTGTGATTTACTGTAAGTAACCTAACCTTGACGTATATGCACGGTTATATCTGTGGCCACTGAACATGTGTCGGACCTGGAGGCTGTTGTTAGGTTCTGAGCTGCTTCCTTCCTACGGTGAATCTGTATAAGACTGGTGGTCTTATGTGTATATGTATGCTGTATGTATGATTTAACTCTAAGTAACCTAGCTTTGACGTATGCACGGTGTGGCTATTGGACATACGTCGGACCTGGAGGCTGTTGTTGGGTTCTGTGCTGCCTGGAGTTTAAGCTCCATTTATGCTTCCTTCTTGCGGTGAATATGTATAAGACCGTTGGTCTCAATAAAGTTCTATGTGATTTACTGTAAGTAACCTAACACCTTGACGTATGCACACGGTGGAATCTGTGGCTATTGGACATGTGTCGGACCTGGAGGATGTTGTTGGGTTCTGTGCTGCCTGGAGTATAGGAGCTCTATCTATGCTTCCTTCCTTCCTGTGGTGAATCTGTATAAGACCAGTGCTATTAATAAAGCTGTATGTGTGATTTTACTGTAAATAAACTACATACAAGTATCATACTTGTACAGTATACATACTTGTATCGATATTGAAAGAAAGCATTTTGGATTTGTCACACACAAGTGTGCCAGAGCCCATTTTGGTTCTAGAACATACTTTACATTTGATTTTCTAGTTTATATATCTAAAAGGTAAGCACACAAACCGATATTATCTATTCATTTACTTCCAAAAACGTGTAAATTTGGAAATTTGTAAAAATTGGAGGCCATTGAAGTATTTTTTTTTTTTTAGAAAAAAGGTGCGCAATGCGGGATTCGATCCCGGGAAGTTGCTATCGAAAATCGACGGTGTATACCATTCGGCCACCGACCCGGATGAGAAAGAAACCTGAAAGTTGAAGTTAAACTGGAATACAGTGATACAATTACAGAAGAATTAAAAATAAAAAAAAGATTTACTGGGCCGAAGTATCTTTTAATTTGAAGAACTATGAATGCCGGCCAGGCAACCTCTATCTTTACGATTATTAGGGAAGAGTTTAGCGATTAATTAAATTCCCAGTCCTTTTTAGAATTAGAACATATTTATGCAATTATAACGATATGTTTATTATAATAGTAGTGGGTAACAAGCTTTCACGATAAATAACTCTTTCTCATGGTCCAACATGAGATGAAAAACTCCCAAGTTTACTATGGGCAAAGAACTTTATACTTTATCGAAAATTGAAGCATATAGTCATTGATGTCTGGAGATATCGTGATTTAGCATATGTTAAGAATTGGTATATATAAAACTTAGTTAAATTTAGATAACATTAGTACAGGCCATGATAATCATGGTTGAAAGAAGTAGGCGACTGCTTTTACTGTAAGTTCACCACATGTCTACACATGTGAAAAGCAGTTCGACTTTGCACTTACAAATGTGCCAGAGCCCCGTTTGGTTACTTGCACTCGCTGGTGGGGTTGGACTTTTGCAAGAATTGGGGGCCATCGAAGCATTTTTTTTTTATCAGAAAAAAGTGCCCAATGCGGGAATCGAACCCGGATCGTAGCGGTCCAAAACCAACGGTTTAGACCATCCTTCCACCGACCCCCTACATTAGTATTGAATTACATAAATATAAAATATTTGCAGAGTTTCTTTTTTCAGAAATTGGTAGACAAGTTTTCACGCGGTCGCGCTTCATCAGACCACTGGCTTCGCAAAGTCTCTGAATAAGGAAACTATGCAAATATCTTTATATTTATTTAATTCAACTATAATATTTTATTTGCATCTATATTTCAAGTTCAAAAAACATTAGTATTAAGAGAGGAAAGGAAGTACTGGAAGATTAAATGAATGTCAAGAAGAAAGACGAAGAGAAATGAACTGGTTAGGAAAGCTATGAATATATAGAGGAGGAATATCCTCGTTTGAGGCCACGAACTGCTCAAGGGCAGAGAACGTGAAGTAGAAGAAATACTAGTTACTAATTAAGAAAAAAGGCATTTCCTGATCGTGCAAAGTTGCTGATGGCTTATGCCATCTATCGGAATAAATATCAACTATTCGTTGATTTTTTAATTATTCCAGAACGTACGTAGTTAGCTTTTCTTGGTTAATCAAGAAAAGGTATTTGGCCAATTCTGGAATAATTAAAAATCAATGATTTGATGATATTTATTCCGATAGATGGTGCAAGTCATCAGCAACATTTAGTTGCACGATCAGGAATTTTTTTTTCTTAATTTGTCTATCTGATCCAAATACCAATTCACCTTTGTACTATTTTTCACACTAGTTACTAAGTCCATAGCAGACACTTTAACAATTAAACCACTTTTTACTGACTCTTAGATGCATCGGCTCGACAATGACAAAGACAATGTTACAATAGCTCACAATTGTCCTAATCAATCTTGTACATCTTTGCTTATCTCATGGCAATCAGAAGCTAGTAAGGTCTTCCTACATATCTAGATGTAGCCAGTAATCACCTACCCTACATAACGGCATCTACAAAAGACAAGATAACCCGCGACCTGCATTATGTTTCGTATCAGATAATCCCCAATATCTACAAAGAGTTGATCTAGGTAGAGATAAACTCTCTTGATTGGTCAATTTGGTAGCCAATCACGTCCACTCTGAATGTCACTCATTAATCCATCTTGGTGACCTTCATTAGAAACAATGGAGACATTTTTCTGTGCATCCTTCAGGAGATAGATCAGCAAATTGGATTCAGGGATAATCAACAAAACAATTTGAAATTTTAAAATATAGTATACAAGGAAGTTTTGAAAGATTGTGATAAGTATGTTTTTAATCAAATTATTAAAGGGAAAAGTGTTTCAGTCGTTTCGTATATCTGTAAAACGTATCTTCCAAACCTAATCTAAAAAAAACAATGGTTTATATAAAATTGAAAACAAAACTAAAACTAATCACAAACGATTGGAAAACGAAACTAAAGTGAAGGTTTGAAGCGAAACTAAATTTGATTAGAGAATTGGGGCAGTTAGCAGCTGTGTGAGTAAGCGTGACTAAAGGCGAAGAAAATATTTTTCATTTTAAAAATTATTTTTCAAATCGATTCTAGCTCTCCCAGATAATTTTCGGAGCAAATTTCAACATTTGACCGAGTTTACTAAGGATGAAAAAAAAAAAAACTGGCGACAAATTTGCTTAGGATTCCGATGGGTTGTCAGGATGGGAGAAGCCAAATTTGATTAGAAAAATTTCCGATTTTTGCTCGAGGAAACCAACCAATTAGGATCGCGGGTGTGATCCCATTAGACCTGGGGTGGGTTGAGGGCTACACCTCAAATTGAATAAATGCTTCTCCCCCCGTGGACCCGCTGGTTTGATTTCATTATCATATATTTTTTTTTAAATCCGAGCTACCATTTTTCTTCCTTCTTGACTCTCTGAAGCAGAGTAAACTTATCTATTGTTAACCTTGTGTTCATTGTTGACAGTAGTTCTTCCATTATTGTCTTCTTTGGTGTTGTGCTAACAGCGGGTGTCCATTGTTGACAGTAGTTCTTCCATTCTTCTCTTCTTTGGTGTTCTGATAACATCAGATCCATTGTTGACAGTAGTTCCTTCATTCTTGTCTTCTTTAGTGTTCTGGTAACTTCAAAGTCCATTATAATTTTACATATATATATATATATATACATTATATTCGATTCACCAGGAAAATGCTTCATGTTTATATTTAAACAGTAGCTTCCTCCACACGTGTATCAATAATAAAACATCACAATTAAAAAGTTTCTCCACTTGAAAAGCCATTCACATTAGATTCTCAAAACTAAGGTAAACAAACTGACATTAATGTTTTTTCATACAGATTGCATATATTGGAATCAAAATTACCCAGATTAAAAATATTTTACATATGCAATTTTGATCAAAGTTGCATATTTGATTACATATTTCCTCACTGCCAATCCTATTTACAAACCCTCCTGTTACCAAGTAGAAAGTTCAAACAGTGTGGAAAGACACAACATCCCCCCCGGGGTAAGTTCCTATAGCCCACGGGCCAAACAGCCCGAAGCCCAAATTTCACATCATTAACACGACATTTCACACCAATTAGCAAAGTAGGCCGTTCCAATCGCTGGGCGGAGGTGGGAAAAGAATGATGAAGTGGGAAGCGAACCCGAGAAGGTGTACGTGCGTGAAATTCGGTAGTTAGTTCCACAGACGAGATAACCAGTCCGTGACAACGAGGTGTCAGGTTATGCAAATTGGAGAATATGTATATAGACATATTGTTCCGTAATTTATGTTGTTTTATGTAAGAGTCTCGATATATAACTTAGAATGTTAGAAATATATATATTTTTAAAGTGAATATGCATTTATTCTCTTAGAACATAACCTTAAATGAAGATCAATAATCCCATCTTATGTTTTCATTGTTTCATTTATTTAGCATTTTGCCTTTTAGAATAATCTATTTGAACAACAATTATGATGGCGCGTTATTTCTGTGTATTAATTTAGGCCTAACTGGCCTTGGCCTTGTTATTTGCGGAAGAGCATTGCTCGATGAAAATATTTAAATGTATTTCTACTGTCCTAAAACTTGCTTGAATACCATTTCTAAGATTTCACCCTTCAGTGCAACATATATAAGCAGAATGATCCAATACAGTGTTAGATCTCTAAAGAAGCGGTCTGGTAGATTGAGAGAGATAGAGAGAGAGAGAGAGAACGCTTCACGATTTTGCGTGTCATCCTTGCGCAGGGCCCATGCGAGAGAGAGAGAGAGAATGGGCGAAACAGCTGGGAGGGTTCACCAGTGATGAGTTAAACCCTCCCAATATTTTTTTCATCGCAGTAAGGACGATAGAAGTTTGATTTATTTGTGAAAAAAACATTCGCGACTTAATGTTTTCATTTGTTATATATAGTGGCGCGTTATTGCTTTGTAACAACTAAGTTTTGTCCATGTTTGGAAATCTATCTTCCGCATACTTTTTATATTTCGTCGTTCCGGCGCCCAGGCTAGAGAAGAATGAGTAAGGGGATCTTTCCCCAGTTACAGAAAGGTTCGGCAAAAGTTCGGAGTGATTCCTCGACATAATTGGTTTAGCGATGAAAAAGGAGACCGCAGCTAGAGCTCCAAGTAGGGCAGGAAAAAAAAAGAGAAAGAAAAAAGTTCCCTAGTACCTAAGCTCATCAGTTGAGGGGAAAGTCCAACAACACAAGGACTGTTAGCAGCTGGCACAGCACGTGGTGGAGTGTTTAGACAGCGGGTTGACGGGAGAGTGACACCTGGTGTCAGAATGGGGAACTACTGTCATCTCCTTGACACCCCCTCAAACTGGCATCTTCCCTAAACTTCTTCTTAATTAACGCTAATAATCAACTTTAACAAAGCCAAATTTTTTTTTGAATTTGTTGAAAATGGAAAAGATTACATTTCTCCCTAAAAAAAAATGGATTTTTAAAATATGCGTCATCTATTGTCAGTTTCAAGCCAACTCATGTTTGGTGACAAAGCCACAACACCAGCTTTGGAAATTACAGAACGCCCACATAAAGACCGTGCTTTCGGGCTAATGACCTTTCGTCAGTACAGGTTAGGCTTTGACACCATGATATCAGCAAAGAATTTTAAAAATCTACCTAATTTGTCAAGGAGGTGTTGTAACGTGTCTAGGCCAATTCTAGACCAAAATGTGGATGAAGTTTAGTCGTCTGCAGCCTTTTGAGATCAATTTTCCTCCTTTTTCTACGCATCACTTTTTGTAGCGTTTCTTTCTTGTCCCAATGTACACGCTTGTTCGGCGGTGCAACTACTAAAGTTGGAACGATACGGAAAAGAGGTGCTTGGCCCCTGCTCAAGGATGACATTGATGGGTGCATTGTTTACCTACTTGCATATGTAATGTGTAGTCCTTTTATATAGGTCAGTATGTACGTGTTTGTGCGAAGTGTACATCTGTTATGACAACTAGCATTAGAGAATTCCTGAACGATTTTTTGTTAAAAATTATAACGCAAGAGTTTATAATTTTCTAATTGAAGTACAGGATATATTATTACTATGAATATACCACCGAACTGAAAATAGAAAGTTATTTTAAAGTTACTTATCTCTAAATGATTTTTTGTTTGCTAAAAACTAGGATTGGATTTGAAAATATGAAATATGCTCTTCGAATTTTAAGATAAACATTACAAATCGATGTAGAAATAGTGTCAAATACACTTATAGACAAAACTTAAGGAGGTTGTACCTTTCAGCATATATATCGGGATTGAGACAATAACTCTGAAAGATATTACAGTGACCTTTATTGAAGACATACGAGATAACCAAGTGTGAACAAGGAATTTATACCTTTTAACATGTATATCGGGATTCAGACAATAACTCTGAAAGATATAACAGTGACCTTTATTGAAGACATACGATAAAACCAAGTGTGAACAAGGAATTTATACCTTTTAACATGTATATCGGGATTCAGACAATAACTCTGAAAGATATTACAGTGATCTTTATTGAAGACATACGATATAGCCAAGTGTGAACAACTTCTGTCTCCTTAAAAATAAAAACAGAAGACTTTCAACGTCCCTAAGTTTCATCCATGACTGTAACTTCTCTTCACGCGTCCAATGAAGAAATTGCGAAGGCTGTAGATGAACATTTTACCAGTCTTCCAGACTCTCATTACCGGGAATGAATACTGATATTGGAGAAACACTGGACCAAGTTTGTTGAAGTCAAGAGAGATTATGTAGAAAAAAAAATGTTTTTAAAACTGAAAATGAGAGTTTTTTAATTGTCAGGCCGAGATCTTTTCAATATTCCTTCATAGGTCTAGCCCCACTTATGTCTTACCCATCATACTCTACTGATAACCATGGCTGTTTGTACAAGATTGCCTATTGGATGTTGGCATCTAGCCATCATATCTAATTGCTCTATTTGCCACCTGGTCGCTCGTCATAATCAGCTTGGATTAATCGAAGATCTCACCAAACAGATCTAGTGAGGGCTCAAAGACAAAATTCTATCGATACCTTCAGACGGCATCTTATTTAAATCAAAGCTGTTGTCTTTTGGCAGTTGCTTCCTGATCTCTTCTGTTGCGCTTTCGGGTTGAAGAAAAGGCCATCACACCTACTAGATATTGGAATATTCCGATAGAGAGATGGTGCAAATCATCATTAATTTTGACTCAAACGATAACTAGATGATTTTTTACTTGATTTTACCATCTGTTCACACATGAATGACACACATTAATATGTTATAATACCTTAATAAAGGTTGGCGTTTAGCCAACTGAAATATTGGTAATATAAATGCTATTTTGATCCACTATATGCCTTTTTAATTAAAGATTTATTTATGGATTGCTCTATTTTCAAAATTTTACTTTTTGTTTTTAATTTCTGATTATATTATATAAAAGTTTTAATTGTGTGTGTGGTTTCCTTCTATAAGTTAATTAAACCCCTCCTCTCTCTCTCTGTTATATTAATTAAAATGATCACAACTGTAATCTAATGACGCATTATAGGTGTCTCTGAGTTTTTTTTTTTCGTAAAAAATAATAGGTTTCAATGCCTTGAAAAAGGTTAGCGTTTAGCTAACCGAAATATTAGCAATTATATATTTTTGTTTCATCCAATATATACTTATAGAATATTTGCATATAAATACTATATATATGTCGTATATATATTAAATAGGAAATTACAAATATCAACATTGGGGGCAATATATTCCATCCATCTTCTTTATAGATCCAAACTTGAAAAAAAATGCAAGTTGAAAAAAACGAAAGATAAAAAAAAAAAATCTTTAAAATCCATCATCCAATTCCAGCATCAAAAAGCAGGAAATGAAAAGGTTTCTCAAAAATCCGATAAAAATGAAGATTAAAAAAGCGAGGAATCTCCAGAATGATCTCAATAAAGGAGGGGGTTGGATTATGGGAACTCAGAAGGTAAACAAAGGATTAGTTCTCTGCCATTAGAGAACTTCCCAATCCGATAGAAGGAGGAGCTACCTGCCTAATGGAGAACTTGTGTTGTCAACTGTACCGTCCAACTTGGAATAGGATTATGTTTTGGATGCCCTGGGACTTGACAAAGTTGGTAGTGTTTGGATGCTTTCCTGTTGTACTTTGTTGTTTGGTTGGGTCTGTGTTAAAGTTTTGGATGTCCTGGGACTAGGTAGTGTTTAGATGATTATCTGTTATACCTTGTTGTTTGGTTGGGACTGGGTTAAAGGAACAGTTAAACACTATAAAGGAATGACAATACATACAGATGACATAAGAACCTACAGAACATGTAACAATTGTCCTGGTGTGGAACTAACACCTACCCACATATTCTCATGTCCAGCAATGGCCGCAGCCTTGCAGATATTTGACATGGACCCAGAACAGCAGCTTTACACATTCGAAATAGAGAACGACTGCTTTGTTAGAGATGTACGGAGATATCTGAAGCTCTTCATTGGACACGACAACAACAACAACATAGCTTATTATCCAGTTCATCAGTCTAATTCTTCTTCTTCCTACACCGTTTTCTTTCGAATCATTTTTCCCTCAAGGACCCTCTTCATCAATTCATTTTCTCTTATTAGATGTCCCATCCAATCATTTTATCTTTTTTTTCTGGGTTAAAGTTTTGATATCGAGGTTTGAATGAACTTGTCTTTGGATGAAAAAAGCTGGCACAATTTTGTTTGTAAGAATTTCTGTTATGCATTGTTGTTTGGAATATTTTGTTTGAACTGGGTTATAGCATTTTGTAGGCCGAAGTTTGAATGGACTTGTGCCTGAATGATTTCTTGTTATGCTTTGTTATTTGCGATCTTTGAATTGGAATGTGTTAAAGTTTTAAAATTTTGCAATTTGGATAAACTTATGTTTGGATCTAGGAGGTTGGATGGAATTGTGTGTATTCGGGGGGATGTTTAGATTGAATAGATTCAGGCTAAATAGTTTCCTTTCTAACGTATTGTTGTTTGTAATCTTTGATTGGAACTGAGTTAACGTTTGGATGTCGAAGCTTCAATAAATTTGAGTTTAGATTATTCGGGTTATACCAACACTCATGGACAAGACTTAAGCAAGTGGAAAGTCTTTGATGTCACTGGTGAGGAAGACAGAGGCTGTTCACACTTGGTTATCTTGTTTGTCTTCAATAAAGGTCACTGTAATATCTTTCAGAGTTATTGTCTGAATCCCGATATACATGCTGAAAGGTACAAATTCTTTAAGTTTGGTCCATGAGTGTATATGGGTTATCTCGTGTGTCTTTAATAAACGTTACTGTAATATCTTCCAGACTTATCTGAATCCCGATATACATGCTAAAAGGTAAAAATTCTTTAAGGTTTGTCCATGAGTGTATACACAATTGGTTATCTCGTGTGTCTTTAATAAAGGTCACTGTAATATCTTTCAGTGTTATTGTCTGAATTCCAATATACATACTTAAAGGTCAACTTGCTTAAATTTTGTTCATGTGTGTAGATGTTTGGAATCTTTGATTGAAACTAGGTTAACATTCTAGATATGTAGAAGGTTTATTAGATATTTGTATTTGGATAAAATCTGTTTTATTCCAGTTATACATTGTTGTTCGAGGCAAAAAAAAACGTGATTTATTGATAATCTAAAGGCTTTATACTCGTCTGATTGTAAAATTGGAAGGTTTCCAGTTTTTGAGGTTAGGAAAACTGACAGGAAATTGAGGTGTTCTATCATAACTAGCGTTTTTCTTTTGTTCAAAAATAAAGTTATGAAAGATGTCTGTAAAATTGGTGATAGATTAATAATGGCGTGACACACGTCATCTGAGTAGTGAATCATTGATGTCCACTCAATCAATCAATCAAATCGATCCAATTATTCCATTATTCAGTTCGACGACGTTGTAGAGGTCGAGATTTCTAGGAATAATCTCAGTAAACAACAACAAAAAAGGCGGGTGAGTGAACTTTTCCACCTGGCGGATGGTTCTCCCCCAGTATGCAAATATTACCGCCCAATTTGCATAGACCTTCTTCCACAGCCAACTACTGCGCCATTCTGGATAGATGGCAAGTATAATGAATAGGCTTCTACATCATTTTAATGATTAACTATGATTATATTTTGCTCTAATCTATTCTTGAAATAAAACTGTTTTATCGATTTATTCTACAAAATATTGTTTCCAAATTTCTTTGTGATGGGGTACGTGGTCATATTTTCTTTATTAATAAAGAAAAGGTATTTGGCCAATTATGGAATTATCAACCTTTAGTTGAACGATCAGATGTCTTCCTCTTAACATATTTACTCTGGCTAAAATATAATAATAATCCGTTTTGTGTGTCACTGATATTATAAACCTCAACAAACTGTCATTTTCCAGCCTACCTCAACAATTTATTTAAAGCTGATGTTTATAAATTAGATACCACTATTATATAGTGTCTTACTTCACATAAAAACCTTCATGTATATATTTTTAGAATCGAAACCACTTCGTCCATAACTATATATGAATTCCGCGGCCAGGCAATCTCTATCTTCATGATTCATATAAATATATTATCAATTTTATAATGTAAAACAAATTATTATATTCGCTTCGAGAAATACAGGGTGATCCAAAAGTCCCGCACAACTTTAAAAATTAATAACTCCGCAAATATTTGCGCTAGAGCAATGCGGTAAACACCATTGTGTTCAGGATGCAATGGGATTTTTTATGGCAAATAATGAAAAATTCGAAATTGATTTTAGTTACAACTTTATTCGCTAGATGGCGCCCTACCAGAATCAGCGATTCAGCGGCCAAATTGTTTGATAAATTGAAAAATATAACTGAACGACACGTATTTTTACTTTTTGAATGCCAGGAAAGAACCCTAATAATATCAAATGATAAATTAATAAAACACCATTTCGCCAAAAGTTATAAGAATTGGTTGGCGATTTTTAAATACAATCTGAGATATGTAAAATAGGTATATGCAAATTAAACATGTAGCAAAAAAAATATTTATATTTTAGATGGAGTTTTGTGAAATAGATTGAATGTTTGAAAATAACTACTGATATCAATACACGATTTTTGAAATGTTAATATAGTACCAAAAATTATGATGGCACTACTAATAGGATTTCGTGCTATAAGAAATGTATAGTTTCTTGACTAATTGTCGATACTTGACTATATAACTGGATATTTGTCATGATCCAAAAATGAAATATAGAGGGGAGTGACAAAATATATTTGTCGTACTTTATTCCAAATATCCTATGGGTTTGTCAAATGTTATCATTGTTTATTATACTGTACATAATTTTGAAAATGTATCCCCTCAAAAAAAATCATTTTTAAATCGACCTTTTGCGTTGAAAAACGTGGTAGTAAATTCATTTTGTATTATTTTTTGCGCATAATATCTAAAGTTGGGGGGGGATACAGAGATTATTCCTTATGCTATTTCTTCTAATGAGCGAAAAGCGATAAACTAAACATAAGGGGTAAAATTGTGTATACCAGTGTTATTCGAGAAGTTATAACACTTTGGCCACCACGACATAATATAAAATGTGGGCAAATGACAAACAAAAAAAAATACTGTTTACAGAAAAAAAAAGAGTCAAGATGTGAGGACAGCATTTATTATTCCCATAACCCAAAACAAAGAGCTGCAAAATATAACACATGAGGTAACTGCCATCTCTCTTGTATTAGGTCACAATCCTTGCTCAATGTGGCGCCCTTCATTCTCAAACACCGCCTACATACGATAGATGACAGTATGGTCACAATTAAATTGTTGAAATTTATAAAACGTGCCATCTGATAGAAGCCTCCAACATGGCCAATGTGGTAGGCCGGCATCGATAAAAACGCGACTTAATGTACCCCCATAACCGAAATTGTAAGGCGTCAAGTCTGGTGATATTGGAGGCCACTGGTATATAAAGTGGCGACTTATCAACGAATTCCACCGAACGTATCCATCAGCAATTGTTTGGCACCGCGGGAGATATGTTATTTCGCTTAGTGCTTGTCTGTCCTGCAATATGGGAATAACATTTTTTCTCAAAGGTTGAACATAACGTTAACCAGTTACAAAAACGGTTTTAAAAGTTCTTCCATTGATTTTTTCAAAGAAAAATCGCCCAATAATAAAAGAAGAGGTGAACCCACACAAAACTGTAACTCTGTGCTGATGAAGTGGTATTTATGTAAAATTCCTAGTGTTTTCTGTTGCCAAAATGAGGCAGTTTTGAATGTTAAATTCTCCCTTTACATAAAAGTGAGCATCACCTGTTCTTAGAACATTTGACAGCCAGTTTTCATCAATATCAATTTGCCGGAAAACCCATGCAGCGAATTCTTGACGCTTCTCAAAATTGCTGACTTTCAACTCGTGGAAACTTTGAATTTTTTTAGGATATTTTTATAGAAAAATTCTAAATGTGTGTTCTCTCCAAACTGTTCCATACGAAATCCCCGTTTGTCGAGAAACTTGTCTAGCACTTACTTCTCCATACGTGGATAACGTTTCAATAGCTTCAGCATTCTACAAAACCGTAACAGCCACTGACTTGCATGTCGATGGTCTTCCACTCCGAAGTTTTGCTTCCAGAGATCCAGTTTCCTCAAAACTTTTAATCAATCGCTTTAGAGAGTAGCAACTCATTGGTCCTTTACCGCTTCGAATATATTTAAAGGAACGAAACGCTCGTAAAGCTTCAGTGGCAGATTCTGAATCACAATTTTAAAAATTCACCAAGAGTGCTTTATCCTGTAGTGACGGCATTCCAGGGGGAAGGGGAGAAGTTCGACCACACCTCCTTGCGGTCCCCCCTGGACCCTTGGAATATTTGACCAAATTCTGGTTCGTTTCCAAGATGACTAACGTTGCAACGGCACCCATTTTCAAATGAAGAGCGAAACTGATATCCCCAGTAATGCTACCGCGTCCGGGGTAACCGCCGCGTCAGGAGCTGCAACTCGAGCTCATGATGAGAAATCTACTACGAGGACACAAATTCAATCTACCACAACTCAATATAAATGGTACCCAGAGGAAAATAAAGAGCTGACTTGTCTTTTCTGTGACAACAATGTACATATTAATTGTCCTCAGGAGACAAAATTGAATCAGAATCTGAGATTCAATATCAAAGATTATACGACACTACGAATGGACAGACCGGGAAAATTTGGAGGAGGACTTGCCGTTTTGATTAAAACTCTAGAAATCAAATTTAAGGAAATCGCCTATAATCAGAGTAAGCCTAGAGAAAGCACGACAGAAGCTCAGGCAATAGAAATCTATCTTACAGATAAAACAATTCCAATCATAAATGTTTATCACCACGATAATACTAGCATCAATACAGGCCTGATAGAGACATTAAGTGAAGCGTCTTCGGATATCGCAATCATACTTGGTGATTTTAACGCCGAAAGACCAACTTGGGGATCACCTGTCCAGGATAACAAAGGTCAGCAGGTTGAGGACATGCTAACCGACCTCGACCTTACGCCGTTAAATAACGAAAAGAACACATATCTATCCAAGTCCACAGGCACAAAATCCGCAATGGACATCACAGCGATAAATTACAACATCGCACCCACAACACAATGGAAAATTCTGAAAAGTGCAATCAGTGACCACAGACCAATTTTAACCACTCTAAATTTCAAAATTGAGAATTTCCAACAGAATAAAAGAACACTGGAAAAAAAATTACAGAAAAACTTGAAGAACTGTGCAACGAAGAATTAAATCACAGAACGATTGACAAAAAATTGGAAAAATTCTCTTTGAACATATCCAAAGCTGCAAAAGTATCGATGCCTAGAGGTAGACGTAAAGACCTGTGAATACTTTACTAGAAGGACCACAATATCGAGGCGATGATTGCAGAGAGAGACAATAAAAATGAACTTCTTAAAACAAATAAAACAGAAGAAATCCTAAAGGAACTCATTGAAATTAGTCACAAAATTGAACAAGAAATTCGGATATTTAAACAAGAAAAATTGGCAGAATTCTGCGAAAAAAATTGATCCAAAAAAGGAAAGCCATCACTGGGATATAATTAGTGTTATAAAACGATAAAAACCGACACTAATCCTCCAATACTCTAACCGATATGAACAGCGAAAACGAACAAACAGATGGCTGACATAATTGCTGAATATCTTTCAAGCACTTCCAGACTCAGCTATACGAATGAAGGCAGGACTCTAAAAATTAATATAAACAAGTTAGTTAAACAAGCAAGAAATTACCATCAACAAGATATTTACTCGAGAGACTTCACACTGAATGACTAAATTCATCAATAGGAAAGTTAAATCCAAGATGTCACCTGGAGATGCTCAAATCTTTGGCCAAATGATTAAACACTTTGGAGACGAAGCTAAAAATCAACTCCTACGAATACTGAAGATTTCATGGCAAACTGGTAAACTACCAAAGAATTGGAAGATATCAATTATAGTGCCAATACTGAAACCAAACAAAGATGCTAAGGAATGCAAGAACTATCGGCCAATTGCTCTTACCAGCTTACTTTGTAAAATAACAGAATGAATTATCTACTCTAGGCTCATAGTCTGGCTCACTAACAATAATAACATAAACTTCTACCAAACTGCCTAAAGATCCAGACACTGTACAACTGATAAACTGTTCTACTTCTGTCAATCAATAATAGATTTCTAGGAAAAACCGCCAAAGAAGACAACGGCCGTATTCCTGGATATGACCTCAGCTTTTGATCGAGTGTAGAAATTATTTGAAAGGCTGCACAACATCGGAGTAAGAGGAAAAACCTTAATCTGGATTGCAGACTTCTTAAGGGGAAGAAGGATAAAGGTTCGGGTCAATGGAACATTTTCCAAGGACCGAAGAACATGGGCTGGTGTACCTCAGGGATCTGTGCTCAGTCCTCTACTCTTCTCGCTATATATTAACTGTTGTTTATGTAAATAGGTGAATATTATTTGTATTATTTAAAGCCTCATTGTGTAAAAATATATGTATATATAAATTGGACATTTGTTGTTGGCCATGGTCAAGTTTGAGCTCTTGTACGTCTAATTACGACACAACAAAAGTGGCGACGAAGATGCGCGATCTACAGAGCCAGTAAAAAGCTGAGGAAAACGGCGTCTATGCAAGTATAACAACTACATCTTTTAAACAAATCTGACTCTCGGATTATGGAGAGCAAAAATAGGAAAATGGGTTAAGATTACATCTTTTAAACTATCTAGATCAATAAAACAAAGGAGTAGAAAAGATCAGCATGAAAAGTTCAAAGTTAATAGTACCTTTTAGATGCTATAGCCCAGTGGAGGACACTTCGATCTTTTTGTACAAAAATTTGAGGCTTTCTTTTTGGCATCTGAAGGAGGAGATTAAAGTGCTGATTTTTACCTCGCTACCAGATTCTGAAACTTTGAAGCAGGGAAACGACATTTTCTTCCTGGTCTAATGAAATATCAACCCTATGATACTATCATTCAAAGAATTAAGCTGCATTTGGATCCAAAGAAGAAAGTGATACCACAGCGATGCAGATTTTTAAAGAAAATTCAACAGGAAGGAGAATCAATTTCGGAATATCTTAGAGAATTGAAACATTTGGCAATAAATTGTAATTTCGTCGATGTGTTGGGAACCATGATGCAAGACCGTTTTGTGGCTGGAATCAAGTCGGAAATCCTGCAAAAGAAGCTACTACAAGAGGACGACGATGTCACCCTGGATTAAGTTTTTGCAGTGGCGATCTCGTTCGAATTGGCGGAGATAAATACAAGAGAATTACAAGATAAATTAGTGGCCAAGATATCCCCTGTGAATTGAAAGGATAAAAAGAGTGAGTACAATAATAGTACGGCGCAGTATAGGCTTTTCAGGCAAAGTGGCAAAGGCAAAATAGTGTGTTATAGATGTGGTGAAAGACATTCACACGTGGCATCTGTTTTACCTCATAGAACAAAGACTTGTTTTAAAATGTAATAAACTGGGTCATTTAAGTAGGGTCTGCAAAGCTAGTAAAAGAATGTGGGGATGTAAATTTGTACAAGATGACTCTATATATTCTGTACAGGGCGAAACTGATGCCACAATAAATTTAACAGTAGATGATTATTCTTTATGCTTTACAATAGATACAGGAAGTCCAGTTACGTTAATACTTAAAGATATTTATAAGAATTATTGGCAAGGTAAAATATTATTTCCAACAAATTTAAGATTAAAATCCTTTTGTGGTAAATCAATATAGATTATAGATCAAAGAAATGTTTTTGTAAAAGAAGCCAGCCAATATTTACGATTAATAGTTGTAAATGAAAAAATCCAGGTAATTTTATTAGGAAGAGAATGGCTTAAACAGTTGAAACTTGAATATTCTATATTGTGTAGCATTAAAATTTTAAATAATGAATATAATAGAAATATATTTAAATATATAAAAATTTGATGGATAGGTATGCAGATTTGTTTAACAAAGATTTGGGCTGTCTAAAGGACGTTAGAATAAATTTTAATTTAAAAAAGGATGTGACTCCTGTGTTTTGTAAGGCCAGAAGTTTACCTTTCTCTCTAAAAAACAAAATAGAGAATGAAATTGATCGTTTAGTGAATTCTTGCACTTTATAACCTATAGTTCATGCATATTGGACCGCTCCAATAGTACCAGCATCAAAAAAGGATGGTAGTGTAAGGATATGTGGTGATTTTAGATGTACAGCTAATAAAGCAATAGAATTAGATAGGTATCCCATTCCATCGATCGATGAGATCTTTTCAAAATTATCTACAAGCACCGTACTTTCGACTTTAGACCTATCACAGGCTTACTTACAAGTAATGTTAGCGGAAGAAGCCAAAGCTGTTGTTGATATAAACACAACAAAGAGGTTGTTTTCTTATAAAAGACTACCATATGACGTAGCGGTAGCACCAAATAAATTTCAGAGGATTATGGAAGGCCTATTTTCTGATTTGCCAGGTGTGGCCTGCTACATAGATGATATTTTGGTTGCAGGAAAATACTTTGAAGATCATGAACAAAAGTTGGATCTAGTGTTTAGATGATTGCTAGAAAAAGGTTTAAAGTTAAACAGATATAAATGTAAATTTAAAAAGAAATCGGTGGAATATTTAGGGTGTAAAATGGATAAATATGGACTGCATCCATTAGAAAATAAAATTAAAGCAGTGATAGAGGGGCCTGTACCTAAAGAATGTTTCGCAATTGAGATCTTTCATAGGACTCTTAATTTATTATTATAGATTCATAAAGAATATAGCAAACATTTTAGCGCTATTCTATCAACTTTTGAATAAAAATGTAGATGGAATTGGACGAAAAAATATGGAATGTTATTTTAAAAATGTAAATCATTATTAATGGACTATGGACTAGGCGTAATTATGAGTCATAGAAATGATAGAAAGGAAGAATGCCCTATAGCTTTTGTTTCTAGAACATTAACGGAAGCGGAAAAACGTTTCTCTCAACTAGAAAAGAAAGCGTTGAGCATAACCTTTGGCGTTGAGAAATTCAGACAATACTTACTGGGACGAAAATTTGTATTGGTCACAAACAACCGACCCTTAATTCATATATTTTCACCTCATAAACCAATTCCCATATGTGCATCATCCAGAATTAAAAGATGGTGCTTATAAATTGGCTGCATTTAATTATACTGTGGAATTTCGAAAAACTAGTGATAATTCCAATGTTGACGCATTGTCACGTCTTCCTTTAGAATCGAGTGTCAGGGAGTCTCTTGATGAAGACCAGGTTCTTCTTCTTAGGAAGTCGAATGAGGTACCGTTCTCTTTTATGGAGGTGGCTGATGAGACGCCCCAAGATAAAATACTGTCTATAGTATTAAGGAATGTTAGAGAAGGCAACTGTGTGTGTGTGTGGAAATTCACAAGGGTACCGAGAGAAAACCCACTAGCTCCTCATTATAAGATCAATGAGGAATTAAGTTTGGAGTTTGGTTGTCTTCAACGGTGTGAAAGAGTGGTAATTCCCCAAAAATTAAGATCTTTAATTTTAAATGACTTGCATGAAATACACATGGGGATTGTTAAAATGAAGATGATTGCCAGACGGTATTTTCTGGTGACCAGGCATAGACAGTAACATCGAGGAGTTAACTAGAGAATGTAGAGTATGCCAAGAATCGGCAAGCATGCCCCCGGCTACCATCTCGGAATGGACTTGGCCCGAAAAAACCGTGGCATCGACATCATCTTTATCTAGCGGGTCCGTTCATGGGAAGAATGTTTTTGGTTCTCGTGGACGCATACTCAAAGTGGATAGAAATTTTTATCATCAAAGATATTACCAGAAAAACTATTATTAGTCATCTTAGAGATATTTTCGCCAGAATTGGATTGCCCTAATTTTTTGTTACAGATAACGGAAGAAAGTTTGTCTCCGGTGAATTCGAGCAATTTAATAAAATGAATGGTATACGGCACACTAAGACCAGTCCGTATAATCCTAGTACAAATGGTTTAGCTGAGAGATATGTAAGAGAGTTTAAAAACCTTTTGAGAAAGAATAATGGGAAGGATGAGTTAGAGACGAATCTACAAAGTTTCCTATTTGCTCATAGAGCATTCCCCCAAACTGTGATAAAGGAATTCCCCGGCGGAACTGCTAATGAAGAGAAGTTTAAGGTCAAGATTCTCGAATTTAATACCAAGATGGGAAATCCGCGAGAGGTATTTCATGAGGCCGTAAGAAGGCAGGAGCAGTTTACTACAGGTTGCGAGGTTTATTTCCGCAACTATGCAACTGGACCTAAACGGTAAAAAGGTATTATTTTGGAATTATTGAGCTACTGTCACTACCTTATAAGTTACGAGGGCGTCGTGTATAAGAGGCATATCAATCAATTGCGACCTGTGAGAAAGAAACAAGTTGAGACAAGAAATTTGATACTTCCTCGAACATCAGGAGAGAAGCCTGTAGGGGGAAGTCGGAAATAAAGTGAAGAGGAGGTTCCAGAGGTTACATCAGGAAACAAGGAGGAGACTGCTTCTGTGCACGTACCCTCTTGCACTCCTATACCAGGGCCTGTTGCTGTGCACGTGCCCTCTTGCACTCCTAAACCGGAGGCTGCCGCTGTGCAAGTGCCCGTCCGCAGTCCTAGACCTCAGAGAGCCAGGAAACCCCTAGACCGACTGGAGTATTATTAAGGGGGGAGAAGTGTTGTGTATGTAAATAGATGAAGATTATTTGCATTCTTTAAAGTCTCATTATGTAAGAATATATGTGTATATAAATTGGACATTTTTTGTTGGCCAAACGAAAAGAATCTGAGGCTCTTTATTGGACACGACAAAAACAACAACGGCATTCCAGAGTAAAATAAATCATCAGAGATAGATAAATATTTTTCAAATGAATCAAAATAAATATAATCGATACTGAGAGAGAGTTGAATTTAAAAAAATAAAAAATTATTATTTTCGAAATATAAATAGCTGAGAGGATTCCAGCAAACCGCATCTAAAATATCAGATTTCTTTTTTTTTGCTACATGTTTTAATTTGCATATACCTAATTTACATATCTCAGATTGTATTTAAAAATCGTTAACCATTTCTTCTAACTTTTGGCGAAATGGTGTTTTATTAATTTATCATTTGATATTATTAGGGTTCTTTCCTGGTATTCAAAAAGTTAAAATACGTGTCGTTCAGTTATATTTTTCAATTTATCAAACAATTTGGCCGCTGAATCGCTGATTCTGGTGGGGCGCCATCTAGCGAATAAAGTTGTAACTAAAATCAATTTCGAAATTTTCATTATTTGCCATAAAAAATCCCATTGCATCCTGAACACAATGGTGTTTACCGCATTGCTCTAGCGCAAATATTCGCGGAGTTATTAATTTTTAAAGTTGTGCGGGACTTTTGGATCACCCTGTATTCAAATATGATAATATTGCATAGTTAGGCATAGTTTCATTTGATTGTTTTAAAACATTATTATTTATGGTTAGTGAGTGAGAACTCATTTGCTGTAGCACCTCAATTGCCACATCAAGTTTGAAGTGAATGTATAACAATATATATTTGAAATGTTTAATAGAAAGATGTAACAACGGAACAAAGCTTATGACTCGGCTTTTACACGTCATACACTTGTCCAAAAAAGAAAAAAGCAACAACTGGGATAACGAACCAGATATTCTTTATTAATATCAATACTACAATATTTTCTTTATATATATAGATAATTTTTCATGGACAATTTTTCATTTATATATAGATTTTCATCAATATTTCTAATCGTAAAGATAAAGGTTGCCTGGCCTGAATTCATAGTTCTTCAAATTAAAGATACTTCGGCCAGTAAATCTTTTTTATTATCTCGACGTTTCGACAAAAATATTTTGTCTTCGTCAGGAGCGAACAAAAATTAAAACATTTGGCAAAGCGTTAAAAGAGAGAATAATTTTTAACGCTTTGCCAAATGTTTTGATTTTTGTTCGCTCCTGACGAAGACAAAAGATTTTTGTAGAAACGTCGAGACAATAAAAATGATTTACTGGTCGAAGAGTATCTTCAATTTTGATCAATATTTCAAATGTCTGTCAAGAAAGGTTAAACTCACGGCTAGCTAGATCGTCCATGTAAGACGGACAAATCATATGGACAGAGCAATTGACAGTCCCAACGGTAGCGCCTATTGAAGGAAACAGCTTCCAAAGTTACAAAACAAATCATTAGAAGACCCACTTCTATAAATACAGAAGCAATTACAGCAGAGATGCGCCAATGGCCCAAGACGCGAGTCGTAAATCCTTCAAGCCAGGGAGACCACCTGGAAGGCAAAATTTGTGACCGTTGCGACTTCCTTCTGTCGTCCCGGAATGTCACCAGTACCAGGAACCAGAGTCCGTTTGGGCTTAAAAAAGGATTCCCATAAACCTTTTTTTTTTAACGTTCACACATGGCACACCAGCTGTTAGGTCCATCAATTCGTAAACTGCTTTTAACAAAATTTTATCAAGAAAATTCTCTTTTTTACACAATGGGTTAGTTAATTCATACAAAAGAAAATATATAAGTAAATAAAATTTCCGTTTTTATTTAAAATTTTTGGATAATTTGAATTTTTTTTTTTTTTGGTCCCTTGGGCTTCGAATTATCCAAGTTATACTGTATATATCCTACACACCGGCGTTTATTTATTGATTATATTACTCCGTCAAAGATCTGATAATAAAACTTGAGATAATAAAACTGATGAAAGTAAGGTAAAATCACAAGAACTATTCGCCAATGATAAGAAGAGAAAGCAGAGCCCTTTCAATATATTTTATTTGAATATTTGCATCGCTAAAAGAAAGGTTTTCAAAAAAGCTAAAGGTATAAACTCATGGACAAAACTTAAGGAAGTGGAAAGTCTTTTATGTCGACGGTCGGCAATTTTTTCTTTAGAAGACAGAGGTTGTTCACACTTGGTTATCTCGTGTCTCTTCAATAAAAGTCACTGTAATATCTTTCAGAGTTATTGTCTCAATCCCGATATACATGCTAAAAGGTACAACTTCCTTAAGTTTTGTCCATGAGTGTATATTGGTTATCTCGTGTGTCTTCAATAAAGGTCACTGTAATATTGCTAAAAGGTACAATTTCCTTAAGTTTTGTCCATGAGTGTATACACACTTGGTTATCTCGTGTGTCTTGAATAAAGGTCACTGTAATATCTTTCAGAGTTATTGTCTGAATCCCGATATACATTGTACAACTTCCTTAAGTTTTGTCCATGAGTGTAGATAAAATTCGAAATCAGCCATGTTTATCTATGTACTCAAATATAATATTTTTTAGAAACCTCTTTTCCAGTTTTTCTCTGTATACTAATCATACTCTTCAACATTTTTTAGAGACGTTGTGTACGTGCTGGAAAAAAAAGTTTCTAAAAGTTTAGAAAATATTAAAATGTGTATTTAATGTATCAAAGATTGATGAGTTTAGAATACAAATTAGTTGTTTACCCTAACTTTAGTTTTGTTAAATTTCCCACATCTATAGTTCCCCCTATATTTCCTTTACTAAATCATTATATAAAGCTGTTACTTATATTACAAGGAATACATTTGCATATTCCATAAATTTGAGAAATATACAATCAACTTTATTATGTACAAAATAATAAAATTTAAACTCTTTATTGAATTCAATGTTTTTTTTTTCTCGAATAGATGATCGAAACTACTTGATAAAATTTTCCTGCGATGGTAGAAAATTCATTTTAGAAATCTTGGCTGATAAGTACTGAACCCTCTCAGCGGTTTCGCAATTATAATCTCCGGACACAGATCTACTATTGTATAGGAAATAAAACCATTAAATCACGAATGTTTCTTTTACACATAAAACAAACTTCTACAGTCCTTACTGCGATGAAAAAATATATATTTGGAGTACTTGACTCATCAGTGGTGAACCCTCCCAGTGTTTTCGCCAATTTAATCTACCAGACCGCTTCTTTAGAGCTCCAATACTGTATTGGATCATTCGGCTTTTATATGCAACAAAAGTTATTATTTAAATATAAAGAACATATATGTAAATATGCAAGTTGCATCTCTTAGCTCTATAAATTTTACTAGGTAAACCCTAAAATATGAATATATATATATATATATATATATATATATATATATATAACGGATATGTAAATTATAAAAATGTTGACTTTAAATATATAACAAAGTTACATATACACCGCGTAGATATGCATATGTAAATATAAAAGTGAATATACATCTTTTATTTTCATCTCTACAAAAATATAAGAGAGAGGATATATTTTCTTATTTTAAAAATAATATATGTATTTCTTCGCAGAATTGTTTATTTTGTATGTTTTCCTCCCAAGAATTCTTTAACATAAAAGAGAATAAACATGTGAACGTTATTTGACTATAGGAGACTGAATATATTTAAACGGAATTTCTTCTTTTTTTTTCTAAAAAAACGCCGAGAGACATTTGCTGTGACAAGATGAAGAGTTGACAAATGTGACATTGAATACAAATGTCGCAATTACATCTAGAAGTGGACGAAGTTGGACAAAGGTACAAATTTAGGCTTAGCCTTGCTTCAATTGAATCCAGCTCAGTCCGTTGAAGAATTATGGTAGAAAACCTAATTTCCATACTACATACACCCCTATTTACATAATTTATACAAATGCTCTTTAAATGGCGCCTATTTCAAGTCAGACGACACTAAAGGTCAACACAAACTTTAAAAATATTTTCCAAGCAGAAGATTTTTGCCATTTCGGCTGCAATTTCTTCTGCCTTTTTTAAATTCGAGTTTTTTTTAAAGGTTTTTTTTATTCAAATGTTTTTAATGGGGATTTAATTATGAAAGGTTTGGTGGCTGTTCTCATATAAAATATTTTGTTTTTCTCTATGAATATATATTCATGGGTGTCGAATGAAATTATTTGAAACAACATCTATGATCTAACCAGGAAATTTACTATTGATGGAATTGATGGATGGCAGTGAATTATCAAGTTCTATATTGTCATTTTTTGTATAAGACATAAGCAAATTGATTATTACACTCATCGACAAAACTTAAAGAAGTTGTATATTTCAGCATGTATATCGGGATTCAGACAATAACTCTGAAAGTTATTACAATGGCCTTTGTTGAAGACACGATATATTCAAGTGTGAACAAAATTGCCTCTGTCTCCTTCAAAAAGGAAACAAATACTAAAGCATCTTTTGAAATCTGACGCTTAAAAATAAGCATTAAAATGAACATATAAGAAATATGAAATATATCACAAACACACATACAGCTTTATTAAGACCACAGGTCTTATACAGATTCACCATAGGAAGAAAGCATAGATAGAGCTCCTATACTCCAGGTAGCACAGAACCCAACAACAGCCTCTCTTCTCGTACTACATACACTCAAAAAGCTTTATTAAGACTACCGGTCTTATACATATTCATCGCAGGGAGAAAGCATAGATAGAGCTCCTATACTCCAGGTAGCACAGAACCCAACAACAGCCTCTCTTCTCGTACTACATACACTCAAAAAGCTTTATTAAGACTACCGGTCTTATACATATTCATCGCAGGGAGAAAGCATAGATAGAGCTCCTATACTCCAGGTAGCACAGAACCCAACAACAGCCTCTCTTCTCGTACTACATACACTCAAAAAGCTTTATTAAGACTACCGGTCTTATACATATTCATCGCAGGGAGAAAGCATAGATAGAGCTCCTATACTCCAGGTAGCACAGAACCCAACAACAGCCTCTCTTCTCGTACTATATACACTAAAAAAAGCTTTATCAAGACCACAGGTCTTATACAGATTTACCGAAGGAAGGAACCATAGATAGAGCTCCTATACTCCAGGTAGCACAGAACCCAACAACAGCCTCTCTTCTCGTACTATATACACTAAAAAAGCTTTATCAAGACCACAGGTCTTATACAGATTTACCGCAGGAAGGAACCATAGATAGAGTTCCTATACTCCAGTCAGCACAGAACCCAACAACAGCCTCCATGTCGGACGTATGTTTAATGACCACACTGTACATATGTCAAGGTTAGTGTATCACTGAACCGTCGCAATATAAACAATAAAAACGCTAATTTAATAATCGTAAAATAATCTCGAACTATATAAAACTACATCAACCAATTGTTTATTCAACTCTCGATGTCTCAGTAACTCGCTGTTACTTTACTCAAGGAAATGGTTATTTTGAATCCTAGTTCTACTAGGACTTGTAGGATTTGACTCATCAGTGGTGAACCCTTCCAGCGGTGTCGCTGATTTAATCCACCAGACGGCTTCTATAGAGCTCTAATACTGTATTGGATCATTCTGCATTTATATGCAACAAAAGTTGCTTATGTATATTATAAAGAACATATATATATAAATATGCAAGTTGCATCTCTTAGCTCTATAAAATTTACTAGGTAAACCCTAAAATATGAATATATATATAACGAATATGTAAATTATAAATATGTTGACTATAAATATATAACAAAGTTACATATACATCTACTAGTTCTTGTAGCAAAGTATTTATTATTATTTTTAACAAAGTATCATTTTTTATGTTTATATTTTGTTACTCTGTAAATTTCTCTCATTGCTTATCTTTTGTTTATCACATATAGTTTGTTCTTGCCTGAAATAAATTGCTATCTCATCCCGAAGTTGGTCTCGAAGTCTTCCTTAATTTTCCACTTGGAATAGGATTATAAATGACCTTACACCTGAGGAGAATGACATCGAGTTACTGAAACGTCGAGTATTAAATAAACAATTGTTTGATGAAGTTATAAGTTTTCTCCCAAACTACTTCCAACTAAAAAATGATCTTTAAAACTATTTAAAATTAATTAATACCTGAAGATAGAGGTTGCCTGGCCGGCATTCATATTTCTGTGAAAAATAGACATTTCGACCAGATAGAGTTTTTTTATTTTCTCAAACCTTTCGACAAAAATCTTTTGTCTTTGTCAGGAGAAATAAATAAAAATAATCATTTGGAAAGGCGTTAAAAATTGTTCTATATAAATATAAAACTCTAATTGGCCGAAGTGTCTATTTTTCACAAAAATAATTAATACCTCTCTAAAACATCGCAAAACTAACTTTAAAAAATCACTTTTTTAAAATGTGAAATGTGAAAAATTCGTCTCACTACCACCAGAAGTTGGGGAAGTATCTCTGAAAGTAACTTCTAGTAACAAAATTCTTATCTCAGCGGCTTTCTTATCGACGAAGAATGTTGAGGAACACAGAAGAATGTTCCAACATCCTCCACAAAGTTTGTCTAGACAGCCGATTTCCGGCGGAAATCAATGTTCCGCAGACGAAGTGTTATGGCAGGAGGGTCGTCATGGAAACGCTGCTCATTCCCATGGTTTATTAAAGGCTTCAGAGCTCTGTTAATTTTAGACCCCAGAGCATTACCCAGGTTGCTCCTCTATTGACTAATATCCCCCCTCTATACATTGAACTAACTGCCATAGAGAATGGACCTACACAACTTAGAGCGAATGTAACAAATCACAGACTCACTTCAAAGCATCAGCAATACATTTTATATGAAAATAATTACATAAAAGTGATATTTTGCTGAAATAAGTTTGATAAATTAAGAAAAATCTTCCTTTGATAGTGAAAATAAAAGGTTGATGGTTGATGGCTTACGCCATCTATCAGAATAACTATCAACTAATCAAGATTATATAAAAGGGCGTATCTGGATCTGTAAAGAAAAAAAAAAAACAAAGTTTACTGTGCATTAAATTTCTAAAGAGGGAGCAAACTCTCGAAATATTTGAAAAAAAAAATGTTTTTTTTTTCTTTACAGATCCAGGTACGCCCTTTTATATAATTTAATTGACGGATCGCCTTTTGACTCAAATCAACTAATCATTGATTTTTTCATTATTCTAGAATATTGACCAAATATTAATAACTTTTTTGGTAAATCAAGGAAAGTTGACCATGTACGTGTTTCAGGCTGTTAATACTCATCAGTGTAGTACAGGCTGTACCTTAAAGACAAACTTCAACGATTGTTGATATTTATTCCGATAGATGGCGCATGTCATTAGAAATTTCCAGTTTCATAATTAGGGGAGATGCTTTTTTGATTAATTGAATTTTATTTTATTCAAGGAACAGAGTTTATTTCAGTTTATCTATTTCATAGGAACCACTATTAAAACTTGGGAGTTACTCCTTAATCAAGTTACTCAATGATGATTTTTGTACTTACGAAGTATTTTTGATATATATTATAAAAACAGAAGTACTTTTTATTAGATAAATTATATTTTAAAAGAATGGCCCAAATATTACATGGAAAATATTAAAAAACAAAATAGATATAAAACAGGAAACTGAGTAGGTTTTGTCAATTTGTAGAGAAAAAGTTCGCTATACCACGAAGAAAATAGTTTTCAGAACTACCAGAATTTTGACATTTCAGAGCTCTATTCAACCAGATTTTAGACATTTTAGAGTACCATTCAACAAGAGTTAAGACATTTCAAAGCCCCAATCGACCACAATTTAGATAATTTTGAGTAAGATTCAACCAGAATTTCGAAATTTCAGAATGTCCAGACATCAGGGCAGACGCCATTAAAGTGCAATCCAATCGCCATCGAAGAAGGAGCATGAGATAATGAGCGCGGTAAATGAGCTATGACCCCCCACACCCCGACATAATGGCTGACTTAAGTCGCAGAGAGAGAAGGGAGCTTTTCACCCCATTGCGACTTGAGGGCTCAAGTTACATATCCTCCCCACCTTCCATATTTCCGGAGGACGTCACCTCCGCCTGATACCGGCAGCCCCCGTTTCCTTCAAATACAATTCCTGAACCGCTCAATACAAGAGATCCTATCTCACCATTTTTACATTTTGCACAGATATTCTGGGAAAGAGAAAATTATTCTTCTCAGACTGGATAACAGCCCCCTTTATGCAATACATGAGATATCGATTGATGCTATATTCTGAAGAAACGTTGCATATTGAATCTCTATATCATTTCTTACACAATTCCATCGATTAAGGTTCTATACTGTTTTACTCGCCGTAGGTTCAAATGTCGTTAAATTTGATAATCCTCTTTTATTCAAAATTTGCATAATATATATGCAACTACCATCGTAGCCAAAAACTCACAGGAATACACCCATGGACAAAACTTAAGGAAATGGAAGATATTTGATGTTGCCAGTATATATATTTTTAAAGGAGACAGAGTCAATTTTGTTCACACTTGGTTATATCGTGTGTCTTCAATAAAGGTCACTGTAGTATCTTTCAGAGTTATTGTCTGAATCCCGATATACACGCTAAAAGATATAACTTCCGTTTAACGCTAGAGCCTATATTGGAGGAATGTTTGAATCATAAATTTATAAATAGTACCAATACGTCATATACAAAGTTTATTAAATTTATTTATATTTTCTTACTTTATTTAAATTTATATAAACATTGAAATGTTGTGCGAGTGAAGAGGTAAACCCGCTCTATACAATATGCAAAATAGTTACAATTATTTCCCCACCTCTTATAAGGTCTAGGTAGTATTAGACCAATTTTTTGGGATAAATATTAAAAAATACGTATAAACATTCTATATAAAATCGTGATAAGTATAGGGTTCACCTAGATATCTTTAATTTCAATTATTTAAAATGTTTTTTTAGTCTTTAAGCCAAATATTTCTTCACTAAATCGACTATTAGAAGTATTATAATCAGAAAAAAAGAGGGGGCATATCTATTCTTTACAATAGAAAAGTCTTTTTCGATGTTCCAACATTGAGGTCAAAACGCTTCAAAAAGAATCCGTATTCAACAAAAAAAAAAGAGGAAAATTTGAAAGAAATTTCAATTTCAAAGGAGAATATTAAACCCATCAATTCTTCAATAAATGAGTGTCATAAAGCCAAAGTAAACTCGACGTTCAAAGCTGAAGTAATTGTCATTGATGTCGCATTCAATAGGATCTCTGCTATTGAGGAATATCATAAAGCAGAAGCTGTGCAAACACAGGCTCGGGGTGGGGATCCAGAAAAATGACGACGTGGAACAAACGGACAGTGGTGCCGAACAAATATTTGAACTTTTAATCGATCAAACGATCACCAAAAATGTTGAGTTTGAATTCCAACTGTCCACTAGTACGTCTGTTTGAAAAGCTTCTTTTTTAAAACTTTGTTTTTCAACTGTTTAAACAAAGTTTCCTGGATTTCTTTTTTTACATTTTTACTTTAACGTTAAAAGATATTTATCTCAGCCATTAAAACATACTTTTGAATAATTATAAAGGTGATTTTTCTGTGAAAATATTCTTATAAACAATAGCTGGATGACCACGTATATTATATATATATATTAAAAATAAAGAAGGCATATCCTGACCACGAGCACATGTGCTTTTTAGATGGCAGAGCTCAGGAGATGCCTTCTTTATTTTTAATATCAACACCTGACCCACTTATTTTTATTTTTTTTTCTATTGTTTTTTTCATATATATAATAATATAATTGAATAAGAAGATAGTATTTTCTACCATTTTACCACTGGATTGCTTATTGATTTTATTAAATTATAATTGCTGGATGAAAGTGTATCATTATTTCTTTTCTTTAATCATATTTTGAAAAGTATAACTTCATAAGTGGCTATTTTTTTTTTCATGAAACACTATCCATGCTTGCCTATTAGAATTGTTATTATATAAAAGGGCGTACCTGGATCTGTAAAGAAAAAAAAAACAATTTTTTTCTTAAAATATTTCGAGAGATTGCTCCCTCTTTATCAATTTATTGCACTAAACTGTGACTGTGCAATAAATTGATAAAGAGGGAGCAATCTCTCGAAATATTTTAAGAAAAATATGTTTTTTTTTTCTTTACAGATCCAGGTACGCCCTTTTATATAATCTCAATTAATGGATCGCCTTTTGACTCGAACTATTAGAATTGTGTTTTTTTATATGTCACAGCCGACATAGACTCATGTAAATATTTTCATTAATAATTTAACTTAATAAACAAATCAAGGTTGATTTGTTTATTCTTTGTGCAACATTGTGCAGCCACGGCGTTCTTCATTCTTTTTGTAACCTTACCAAAATAAAGCGTTAGCTTTTTGATGCGAACTCGTTCTGGTATATTCTACGGTACAATGGAAACCGCTGAACAAAAACCATCTACATCTCAAGGTGTAACAAAATATACAAGGTATTTTATGCAAACAGAAATATGCAAATCTTATTATGGTTCCTCACTGATGATCCAAGTCTTTTCAATTTATTTTTTCCATATTCAGTTTGCTAATTTTATAAATTCGTCCTCTTTATTTTGGAAAAAGGTAATTGTCAAGAATAGCTCAATTTCTACAAACAAAGAACAGACACATCTCTGTTTACTTTATTTAAAAATTTAGATATTTTTGTAGCATTTTTGGTTTCTTGAATATTACCACTTTGTTAAGATTTTATCACAACCAATTAACAATAACAAACCCTACCTAATTTAATATAAAATTATGTACATACATAACAGATAAAGTTCATTGTTTCCATATATTTTTGAAATCAGGAAGTATATTTTCTTTACAAATAAATAAATATTATCTGTGCAGAAATAGTATTTTTTGAACGAAATCTTATATACATATTTATATATCAATCATAATTTGGATAAAAAGAGATAAAATAAACGAAAAAAAGCAATAAACAACAAGAAAATGGAGAGAATAGAAAATTGACAAAACAAATTCCCATTCGAAAACTAGTGAAGAAAATGTTGATTCAATTTGAATATTGCGCCGAAACGATCACCAAGAAGAAAAGATAAAAATTTGTACAAAGTTTGCGAGCAGAAATCGTTGCGTGCGAGAGAGGCCGGTCTACAGTCAAAATTCATTAAAGCTGAACCATTATGCGGAGAGAAATGGCTTCAAATTTGCCGGGGGAGAGATAATATGGCTCCTGACGTTCGTTTGGTTGGAAATTTACATAAGGATTGTTTTGCATATTGTCATATAATCAAATAAATGCATATATGTATGATGTTCTCTCTTTTTAAATATAATTATGTTAGAGATTTCTTTTATATAATTTTGCGTATATATATTTTTAGAAGGGTTATTTGTAGAATTATTGATAAAAGAGAAGAATCTATAATTCTAGGGCAATGAACGCAGCAATTTATGGATTTGGTTATACCAATCAGACGACACACTCCCCCATATTTACATATTTTCTAATATTATAAATAGATATATTATATACACTAATCGAATACCAAAGATATTATAAATATTTTTAAATAGGTTATTAATAATTTATTAAAGCATTATTTTTTTAAGTTGAAGACATTGAATATGAATATTAAAAAATCAAAAGAATATTTTTCTTAATATGTCGTTTTTATATTCTAGAAATATTGTGTTTATTAAATTAAGAAATATTTTTCTTGCTGTGTTATTATATTTTAATTTCTAAAATATTAGAGCTAAAAATTTGAGCGAAAAAGAATAGCTAAATCAAAATATAGATGACGCTTTAAATAAAGTGAAAGAAATAGTACATTAGTGAAATTGTACAGGAATTAGCTGGATGGATTAAGAAGAAGGCATCTCCTGATTGTGAAAATAAAAGTTGTGAATAGAGAGTTGTGGCAACCTTTACTATGAATACACCACGTGTGTTAGAAAGAAGGAATCATATATCTTTCTAATTTGTTCGAAATCCGCAAACCGTTTACCATGAACACCACGTGTGTGTCTATACGCATGTAGTACCAGGCCATGGTGGGTAGTGACAGCTTGTACTGTAAGTATACCACATGTCTATACATGTAGTACGAAGTCATGGTGGGTTGTAACAGCTTGTTCTGCAAGTACACCACATGTCTACACATGTAGTACCAGGCCATGGTGGGTAGTGATAGCTTTTAATGTAAGTACACCACATGTAGTACCAGGCCATGGTGGGTAGTGACAGCTTGTACTGTAAGTACACCACATGTCTACACATGTAGTACCAGGCCATGGTGGGTAGTGACAGCTTGTACTGTAAGTACACCACATGTCTACATATGTAGTACCAGGCCATGGTGGGTAGTGACAGCTTGTACTGTAAGTACACCACATGTCTACACATGTAGTACCAGGCCATGGTGGGTAGTGACAGCTTGTACTGTAAGTACACCACATGTCTACACTCGGCCGTGCGGCCACGCGTCGCGCGAGCTCCTGAGTGTTTCGCCTCTGGCGGGCGAAAAGTGTCGCGGATGGCGACAAATTTTATACGGGCTGAAAGCCCGTCAAAAGCCGAGCAAAAGCCTGTAAGGCACGGCTCACTAGCACAACCATGTGCAGAATTATTCGCAAATCAAGATTTGCAGAACGAAATTCCAATAGTTTTGAGAAAAAATCAAAACTATGTAAATCCGCCCGCCGGCGGCCAGGATGCAAATTCTGCCGCGCCGGTCGACCTCTTGCGGCTATTCCAACTTCTAACGCCGCTGCTCAAGTCCGGAGAAACTGGGCTGACATCACAGAAGAGGTGAATCCTGGAGCTGAGGAAGGATTTACCCTCGTCCAGGGTAGGAAGAGGCGCCGTGGCTCGGCAAATTCGCCTACGGCGGCCGCACCATCCTCCAATCCCGGAGGCTCTAGGACCATTCGCCGACCTCAACCATCGGCGGGTTCGGTGCCGCGGGCCCAAGAGATCAGGGTCACCAGAGCACACATCGCGGAAGCCAGGGCGCGGCAGGCGTCCTCCTCCGAGGAACACTGTGTGTACATCGAACACAGCCCCGAACTGGAGCCCTTCCACTACCTTAGGGCACTGGACAGGATGCTCGGAGGAACTGCCGGAGTCATCCAGATCACCAAGGTGAACGGCCACCAGCTCCTGGGACTGACCAACAGAGGCCTGGCCGAGCGCCTCATAAGTGAGGGCCTCGAGGTTGAGGGAACACTCCTCAGAGCATTCCCTTTCCGCAAAAGAGCGGAAAGGATTACAGTGGGTAACCTCCCCTTCTTTGTGGCGGACTCTGCTGTCATCACCGCCCTCTCTCCATATGGGCGGGTTACGTCCATCGCCCCTAAGCAGATGAAGGCGGGCCCCTACGTCTACGTCGATGGCCGGCGTGACGTCTTCATCACCCTACATGAGGGGATCACCATCGAGAGGCTTCCAACCCGCCTTGACATCAACATCAAAGGCCAAGCCTGGCCTGCATACCTATCCTCGGGCATCAGATGTTCCAGGTGCCACGGACAAGGGCATCGGAGGGCCATCTGCCCCCTGCTTGCAGGGCTGGCCAACAACACCAGAACGGCCCCACCGACCACTCCTGCTGGCGTCCCACCACCGACCACCCCTGCACCGCCTCAGCGGTCAGCAGCCCAGCCTCCTGCGCCGACACCCTCCAATCCAGCCATGGAGGTTTGCAGCGCTCCTCCCGTGGCCCGAGATGCGCTCCACTCATCCGCACCTCGGCCATCTCCACCAGCGGCCCCAGCCTTTCCTATGGAGGAGACGCCTCCTGCCCCTCCACCAGTGACCCCTGCTCCGTCCCTACAAACACCTGGGAGTCGCGAGCCTGCGGCCCCAACTCCGGACGTGGAGATGTCCATCGTGGAGGAGACCTTTGCGTCCTCCACGTCATCGGCAAAAAACGCAACGAGAGTCGACCTCGATGCTTTCATCGAGGGGCTCCCCAGCGTGTCATTCGCTAAGACGGACGCCCTTGGTCTTGGGCGGGAGGAGGTCCTGGACCTCCTCTCCTCGAGGACCAAGGCGCAGAGGAAGGGACCCCTCCTGTCGCCTCCGCAGTGCGACGCCCTCGTCGGCCTGATCGGTCAAATTCTGGACCTGAAGCCCGGACACACCTCTAATTTATATAAGGTCCTCGGACAAGTCAAGGCCGAGCTCAGGACAACACCAACAGTGCCTCCAACACCCCCACTGCCTGCGCCTCGGCCTTCTGGACCAACGCCACCTACTTCCCACAGCGAAGAACTGATGCCTGCTGTGATGACACCTCCGCCGCCTGCCCTGGAGGATGATCCGGACCTGACCCAATGGCAGATGTCACTATCTCTGTTTCAGATCTTCATGAAAGAACCCGACTTGGGGCCTACGTCCAAATCGGGAATCGACCAATCAGAACTCACGGATGCGACCCTTAACCCCAGGGACAGGGAGGAACTCATCGAGCAACTTTTGCCCAGGCAAAGGAACATTCTGGCTCAGATCCTTGACGCTCTCTTGGAGCGCGCTCTGGACTTGGATCCTTTTCTTCGCGGGAAGCTTTCTGAGCTCAGGGCCTCCTTGCCTCCCTAACCCAGACCCTCTTTGAGGGCACCCCCTGTTGTTTTGTTGCTGTAAATACTTTTTATTGCTTAACTCTCCGGAGTGTTCTTAATTGACTAAGAGGTCAATAAAGTAATTTTAATTGTCAAATTGTCACATGTCTACACATGTAGTACCAGGCCATGGTGGGTAGTGATAGCTTTTAATGTAAGTACACCACATGTCTACATATGTAGTACCAGGCCATGGTGGGTTGAGACAACCTTTACTATAAGTATGCCACATGTGTGTGTCTATACACATGTAGTACCAGGCCATGGTGGGTTGAGACAACCTTTACTATAAGTATGCCACATGTGTGTGTCTATACACATGTAGTACCAGGCCATGGTGGATAGAGAGTTGCGGCAGTTAGCACTCTGAAGTCCACGACACGTGAACACACATAGAAATCACTCACACAGTAGCAGAGAATGTGTCCATATGGGAACATGTTATCACTGCCGAAGCAGAGTGAAACATCACGCGAGGCAATCCAAGAACCAACGAGAGTCTCCAGGGCAACAGAGCCGAAACAACACACAGCACGAGCGCCGAGGGAAGATCTCATTTTGATGCGACCACACACATTGATCGTGAAAACATCGATTTCTGGGATCATAACGGCGGCAGGTGGGCCAGATCCTCTCCTGTAATTGCTCCAGTAAATTATTCATTTGACCGGTAGGGGCGCTGTAGGCAGCTAAAGATGTTTGGGGGTCGGGACGTGACAGGCATCGTGCCCTGGACCATTTACCTGGTGGCACGTGTTCGGCGCTGCAGACTCACAAACTGAATCTTCATATTGAAAATGGAAATGTTGTTAGTTTTTGTTGGGTAAAAGAGACCTTTCATATACCACATCTTTCCACACACACAGCGTGGTAACAGTGAAAATATTTACACTAATGATGGAACCTGTGGTAAAACAATTGATCCTTCCATAATAACCGAAAAACTGAACAAAAAACCCGATGAAACTTGAAGAAATAACAAATTAATTTGACGTAAGGACAAGGGGAAGCTTGTGACAATAACATTACCAAACCTATCGTAACACTGATGAAACCTGCTATGATAACGTTTTTCGAAACCTGTTCCAATAATGCTGAAACCTTCTACAATAACTATGAAACCCTTTAAAACATTTAAATATTCTATATTAATAGTATGAAATCTATCAAAACAATAATGAAGCTTGCTATGATATCAATATAAAGTCTTTATAGCAATGAAACACCCGCTGTAATAACTTTGAAGCCTGCTATAAATAAGTCATGAAACCTATCGAAAACATTGAAACTTCTATAATAAAGGTATGAAACCTATAAAAACAACCATGAAGCTTGCTATATAATCAGTGTGAAACCTGTACAATGAAGCCTGCTGTAATATCTATGCAAATTGTCAAAAACATTGAATAATTCTGTAAAAACGTTATGAAACCTGTCAAAACAATAAGATGTCTGCTTCGATAACTTTGAAACCTATCAAAAACATGGAAGACTTTTTATAATAACGTTATGAAACCTGTAAAAAAACAATGTGAAGCCTTCTTTAATAACTATAAAATATTAAAACAACAAGGAAGCCTGCTGTAATAACGACAAAACCTGTTAAATAATAATAATAATAATAATAAACAATGAACGCTGTTGTATAAAGATATGAAAACTTTCACAATAACGGCAAAGCCGGCTTTAAAAACGGGATTAAAAATTAGGTGATATAACAGTAACTATTTCATAATAACACTCGAATATCCCATTCTATCAATGGTTATAGATAATTAACCCCACTAATATAATTGTTATAGTAATAACGATAAACCCGCTGTAGTTTTGATAGCTTAATAAACCCGACAAAATACACACCTGTGCCCTAATAATAATTCCATAATAAAAAGGACAAACTAAACCTGTGGTGGTATCTAATAACAAGACAAACGGCCATAATAATAAAAGCTGACATATTTCCATACAATAAATAATGCAACATAATCTTTATGCCCCCAGCTTTATCAACCATAGCTTGTGTATTACAATAACGACACACAATACAATAAGCCATTATATTTCTGAAAATATGTTTTTTATTAATTAATCGTATTAGAATACATCAATTTATATTCCATTTTATCGCTAAAGTGAAGAAGAAATATTACAATATTGACTATATAACAGGCCATAATATATGGAAAACACTTGTTTAGCTATACACAGATAGACCTTTCATATAACATATACACTCATGGACAAAACCTGAGGATTTGGAAAGACTTTGATGTCCTGGTAGACTGTCTTTTTGAAGGAGACAGAGACAATTTTGTTCACACTTGTTTATCTCGTGTGTCTTTAATAAAGGTCACTGTAATATCTTTCAGAATTATTGTCTGAATTCCTATATACATACTAAAAGGTACAACTTCCTTAAGTTTTGTCCATGAGTGTGTCTTCAATAAAGGTCACTGTAATATCTTTCAGAGTTATTATCTGAATCCCGATATACATGCTGAAAGGTACAACTTCCTTATGTTTTGTCCATGAGTGTATTTGACGCTATTTCCACATTGACTTGTAATGTTTATCTTAATATATACGAAGATCTAAGTCCATATTGTCAAATCCAATCCTAGTTTTTAGCAGAAAAAGTCGTTTTGGGATTAGCTTCTTTAAATATCGTTCTGTTTTTAGATAGGTGGTATATTCATAGTAAAAATTGAGCTTCACTAAGAAAATTATAATTCCTTGCGCGCGCTTTATAATATAAAATTCACTTCGCACAAACACGTACATCCTGACATGTATATATGTAAAAAAGGACTACACATTACATATGCAGATAGGTAAACACAATGAACCCATCAATTATAACTCAAAGTTTTCCCTACTTATAGATACAAACCCTCATGTCTCAAATTATAAACAGCAACATATTTAAAAACTACAACGAGCTAGGCCTAATCATAGATACTGTACTTCCCATTTAAAGTACGACCTATTTAGGCTAATGAGAACGTTTAAGATAAGAAATGAATGACCAGGTCAGACCTCAGTGGAACACCTAAAATTTACATTTTTCATCCGAATAGCTGAAAATTTCAACACATTTCTTATAAACTTATCTAAAATCTCATAGAATGATTGAATCTTTGCTTTTTTTCATAGTTTATCAAATACAAGGTTGTTCAAAAAGTATGTAAACACTTTCAAATAATTGAAATGCCAATATTATTCGCCGTTATGTCTTTGTATTATGTATAAAGTAATTGTTATAGACGCGTATGATTCTTTTTTTTTTTTAATTAAACAAATTCTACTGTCCTTACTGCAATGGAAATATTAATGGGAGGGCCTGACTCATCAGTGGTGAACCCTCCAAGCGGTTTAATTTTTCCATTGCAGTAAGGGCAGTAGAATTTGCTTAATTAAAAAAAAAAGAATCATAGGCATCTATAATAGTTTCGAATTTTCAAAACAGATGGCGCGCTAATGCATCATAAATAAAGTAATTGTATTATGTATTATTATGTATTTTCGCCGTAATAATATTATTCGCCAAGTAATAAGAAAAAATAACGTTTTAAGACAAATACGAACTTTAGGGGAAAACCTTGTATTTTTAGTAACTGTAAAATAGGTAGAAGTGATGAAAATTTGATGAAAAAGGATTGATTACTAAGGAAAATGGTTTCGGCCTAATTTTATTCGTAAAGAAAAAAAATCTGATATTTATTCTGATGTATGGCTTCGGCAATCAAGAGCATCTTTTGCAATTATTTATGGGTATAAAAATAAACAAATTTAGTTTTGAATTTTAAACACTTTGGAATATTAATACCCATTAAGTGATTTACATACTCTACTTATATACATATGTACCTAGAGAGGAATTATGCAACAGGACGATGCTCATCACGCCAGTAAAAAACTTTACTATAGAGGTTATGAAGAACTAGTGAAGTTTTTTACTAGGGGAATGAACATAATGCATCCTTCTGATGTTTAATTAAAGGGTACATGAATTTAATCCTCTCTCGAAACTTTATATATATTTACATAAAGTTTATTGAATATGTATATTATATAATATAAAATTCAAATATTTTATTTTTCAAAAACATGTATTTTATTCTCATCATTGACTATTCTTTATTTTTGACAATAGATTTAGAACATAACACTTCGAATATTGTTGTAAATATTTATAGTTAACCTACCTATTTTTTAATTCACGATTATAGAAGGGGATTCATTTAATAAATTCTATATTACTGTGAAAAATAATTTCATGTGTAATTTGCTTCAAGTGGTTCAAAATAAAAACTACTTGAAAGGTAAATAATTATATTTTATTTTTCACGACTGCACCTTCAATTCTCTTTTTCAACAACAAAACAAAATATTCATAACATATATATATATATTTAGAAATTTTCTCTAGCACACACAAAATTCTATTTACATATGTACATTACACGAACAAGAAATTTTGTATATAGCTTTTAGCCTACCTTAAAGAAATTATAAAAATTTTATAATTTTTCTATAAACTTTGAAATATGCTTATAAAATATTAATATATCACTTTCTCTAAAAATAAAATATGATCATATCATATATATATAATATAGTCTAATAGTCGAATAAATATATATTAAAAATATCCCAATAAAACATTTTATTATAGGAAAAAAAATATTTTGTAGAATTTTGTTTCTTTCTGTCCCCAGAACAAATAGGATTAATGTAGGATTTAGAGAAAGGGATTCCATATTTCAGGATGGGTTTTTTCTATTCCTTTATACAGATATATGCTACAAATATAAAATATATATTATTGTCCAGAGCGCATATATGTTTCCAGCAAGTATTTCTATGATAAGATATGCAATTGAGGTTGTTTCGTATAGCGTTGTAATAGGTTAGTTTCGAAGCATTTATCATTGCATTCTTAATATATATGCATACTCTATTGCATATTGTTGTTTTATTTGCATATAGGGGAGTGTAGTTCTCAATATACTGCATCGGCATTGGTGTAAATAATTCATTTATCCGTGTGTTTAAAGAACTGTATTTGCATATAGAGGGTGTTTAATCGATATATTACCAAACTACTGTTGCATATTAGAATGTTCAAGTTGCATAACGTTGGTTTGTTGAAAAGTGAAATTGTATAAATTTTTTATTAAAAAAAAATCTATATTGATAACTAATTCGTATAGGATTTTTAAACTATTATTGGCGAGTATGTTTCTTTTTAAAATAAAACTAATTTCTACTGTCCGTTGCAATATAAGATTAATGGGAGGGCCTGGCTCATCAGTGGTGAACCTTACTCAGCGGTTTCGCCAGTTTAATTTACCATTGCTGTGTATATATCCGATTATTGTATTTATCAAATATGTATATATACCAGAATAAAAAGGTATTTATCTTTCCTCCATATTTTCACCAATCAATAGAGTAGTTACAATGTGTTGAAAGAGTGAGAGAGAGTATAGGCAAAGATGGAAATATATGCAAATAGGGAACAACAGTGTATTTCTAAGGTGTATTCATAGAAGAGATCTCAGTTTGATAAGTTGCCCGCACAAGAACCACATCTGGGAAGATATGCGAATAAATTTGCATATGAAGGCCCATCTTGGAATTTAATCCTTTCCTAGAGAGACCTCAACATGTTGGCGGGGAATTTCTTACGGGAATATTCGATGATACGCAGATCATACTGCCATCTGTGAACAAGCAAAGTAACTATTTCAACTATATATAGATGGATCTCTTGATTGGTGAGTTGAATGGAATTCTATCGTTGTTGCATATTGCGATATATCAACATTTATGAAAGTTTACTGATTCTTATTTGACGTTAAACCTTAGTTCACGTAAATTATCCAGTGCTGGTAGCATAGAAGTAAACTTGCCTCAGAATTGCCAACATTCTTTTTTTAAATATATTTTATTCGAATAAATGAAAGACTGCAATCAAACAAAGTCAAAACACTTGCCATACACAACTAGGTAATAGCAATTTCTACCTTTGATGCCATCAAATAATGTAAAATATTGCAATGATGAGGATTGAAACGAGATAATTACATTCATGATCTAAGCTTAGTAAGTGGAAAGTATTTGATATCGCCGGTCGTCTTGTGTTTATTTCATGAATACAGAGGCTAACTATCAAGTGATTATCGTTCTTCGACAGTCTTCATTGAAAACATCAAATCTTTATTAAAAGAAATGTAAAATAAACTTCTATTGAGAAATTCTTGTAGTTCAGATTTTCACAATTTTTACTTTGATTCGATTCTTATATTGTATAGGGGGCAAGGATATTGTTTTAATTGTAAAAATAATTGCGTTTAAAAGTTTAATTTTATTCCTACAGATGGCGGGCTAAAGGATTCTCTATGGTACGTGGCCTCTCCATCCAACTATAGTTCCTTGTAGAATGACAGCATGTCTTAGTAGCACTTAAGTGCGTACTTGAGTACTTGGTCCAAAAATACCTACCTACTGATTTATTAGGAAGCGTTTTCGAACACCCTTTGGATGGTCTTTGAGAGACCCAATGATGAAAAAGGCATATAGCCTTAAATACATACGTTGTTGACTATTTGTGAGAAATAGTAAAACGTATTTATCCATATTCTGGAATAAATGTTCAAATGACATTTATGCCTATAAATGACGCATGCTAATCTTTTGTTGTACTATAATCTAGAAACTAGATTTGTTTTCAGATCAACAAATATGGGAATATACATTCATGGACAAAACGTAAGGAAGTTGTACCTTTTAGCATTAGATTATATTTATTCCGATAGACGGCGCAAGCCATCAGCAACTTTTAGTTGCGTGATCAAGAGATGTCTTCTTTCTTCATTTATCCACCTGATCCAAGTAAAAATTCGATTTTATACTATTTTTCACATACGATAAGTTTTAATATTGTTTTTTAATAATGAAAATATTATGTATATTTGTATATATTTAAGGTAATAAAAAGGCATATGTTGGATTAAATAAAAATATTTCGGTTGATTGAACGCCAACCTTTATCAAGACATCACTTTTTGTATAACTCTCAGTACCACATAGTGTCGTTATATTAGAGTTTGTTTATATAAAATGCAATGTTTTGACAAAGGTGGCGTTCAGCTAACCGAAATATTGGTAAATAAATCTTTATATTCAATCCAATATATGCCAATTTATTATCTAATGATTTAAGTATGGATTGCTTCTTATGTGCTCATAGAATATATACTCAAAAATTGAATGGAATTTTGAAACCTGTTCAACTCCCAATGCTGAAATGGAGCTAGGAGTAATTTAGTCAGATCTAATTAACATAATTAGGCCTATGTGTATACTATAATTAACCAAAGTATGATGATCATTAAGTGTTTTCTTTTACCACTGGATAGTTAATTAGGACTTCTGTGAGATTGGAAAATGGCACGATTTGCATAGTTTAGAATTGTATATATTTTACTAGTTTCAAAATGTAGCAAGCCACCATATTTACATATTTACGACATTTTCATAGCAGTAGCAGTTACATTCAACATACTTGTAGAGTAGAATTGGCGAGTATTTTAATAAACACTCATAGACAAGACTTAAGAAAGTTGTACCTTTCAACATGTAAATGGTTTGACTAAATATCATGGAACATGCCTAAATCAACGTTTAGTTGGTTTTTATGCCACAAGATGGCACTCTGTCATCTAAATGCCCATATGAGCGGTCAAGAAGAGAGAATATCTTTATTGTGTTATATATATATTATATTGATAGTTTAAAAAATATGTAAAATAATTTTTTAAACGCTAGTAAATATATCATTGTAGCGTGGTTTATTGATGTTATTTACATAATTTAAAGTTTTAGTTTTTATTAGGTTTGCCTAGTTTGGTTTAAATTGTTATTGCTATATAAATGTGCCTATCTTCAATTTAGAGGTATACCGTTCGGTATTTATAAAGTTCCTTACTCCTGGCTATATTATTTCAACGCGACAATATTATGCTCTGTTTTAGCTTTGAAAATATTTATCGGATATAAATTGTGTGTGAAACTACTGAATTTACGATATCAACAAATCGTGAATACTTTTTTTTTTCAAATGTTTCGGATTCAAATCGGCCTGAGGCATTATGGGATGTTAGTGGTTTGCCTTTCTGTCATAAAATGGGGAATCAGCGGCGTGTACAGTAGTAAATGTCAGATTCTCGTTCGGGCAGTTTCACTTTATTGGATTGAATTGAACAAGCCATTTGGATTTCCTTTATTGACATATTTAGGCTAAAACATGAATTTTATAGCAGAAATTTTGGATGAATATTTGCTTGGTTTATGAATGAAAGCTTGGACATAGCTGCAGAATGTAATGGGATTGTATGTAAATGCGATATAGGATGCAAAGCTTCTCATTTAGCTATCGATATAGAGTGGATTTTTTTTTCAGCGAATAGTTGATATTTATTTCGATAGATGGCGCAAGCCATCAGCAACAATTAGTTGCACGATCAGGAAATGCCTTTTCCTTAATTTATCTACCTGATCCCAGTACAATTTCACTTTTGTACTGTTTTTCCCATTAAAAAAATCCATAGTAATTATATTGGTGATTATCTAGTTCGTTATGCAAATCGACCCAAATAGGGCGATGGCATTATTATTTGCATACTGTTCTCACTAAATGTTCACAAAATCTTACGGCTTTATTCATAGAAATAACATAACGGCGCTACTTAAGATTCAGGATGTCTTTATACACTCATGGACAAAACTTTAAAAAGTGGAAAGTCTTTGATGTCTCCGGTTGTCTGTTCTCTTGAAGAAGACAGAGACTGTTCACACTTGGTTATCTCGTGTGTTTTCAATAAAGGTCACTGTAATATCTTTCAGAGTTTTTATGCATATATATACATAGATAGACATGTTAAAAAGTACAACTTCCTTAAGTTTTGTCCATGAGTGGATATATACACACCCAGTAATTAAGATTTATTTGAAAGAATTATATTTAGTGTTTATCTAGAGAATAAGAGAATCATAAATTATCCACACACACAAAAGGTTTATGATATATATCTCAAATTAAGACTTTGTAAAAAATTAAAGTCTTTTTTTTTTAAGCGTATTTTTCTCTAATGGATTCATGTTATTCCATTTAATCATATATGAAACCATTTAGAGAGAAAGAGAGATTGAAACTGATTTATTACAGAGAGAAAAAGCGAGAGAAGAATCGATGAAGACGAAATTGTAATAAATCTGAGTTCTATTAATATATATATATATATATTTGCAACTTGTGATTATTGTAGACATTTGCTGTCAGATTATAGAGCGTCGAAAATTTTCCAAATTCAGCAATTAATTTCGTTGAAAAGTTTCAACTTAAATCATTTAGGAAGCTAATCTTCTGCTGGATTTAATCATTTGTTTTATTTTGTATTCAAGGAGCCGAATAGAGTAATCATTTCACAGCGAACTTTCTATTTGTATTTATAAATGAAATTTCTACCAATTTTTCTCTTTTATTGCGAATTCAAAAAGCCATTCTGAATATACACGCTTTTTCATTCCACAATCATTCAACCAATAGATCATCGACAACCTGACTAACATAAATGCATATTGGCGCTAAACTATGCAAATAAGTAAAAGACTGTAGCGTGGTGTAAATTATTGGCGGACGAATTTGAGTGATGACACACACTCAAAACAAAAAAGGAATCAGAAAGATGGATAAAACTAATCAAAAGTACTATAAAACTCTAACTGAACATTTTTTACCATTCCAAATCTTAAATAGTTAACTTTAACTATTAACGCTTAAATAGTTAACGTTTCAATCGGTTCAACAGAGCGAATGATAAAAATAAAACCTACCTCAGAAACAAGTATTTATATAGCGCGTGTTCAATATAACGCTTGAACATACCTCTCAATAAAGAAACTCACCACGTTCCTCTTGATCTCCCTTTTATACAACTAAGAGATAAACGCCAATTTAAACTTTATTATAAGTTGAAATTACTTAAGATAGAGATTTCCGATAGTTTTTGTAATCATAGAGAATTGATAGAGTTGATTTTATTAGTACTCTTATGAACAATGAAACTATGCAAATTGGGAGAGAATGTGCTATGTGAGAATGTGGAAGGTGAGGTACTTACTGAAGTGCACACGCACGTACAGTCCAACACACCTCCGCGCCGGTCCGACCACAGATGAGCGAGTGAGTCCCCCCTAGCGGCCGTGTGAAGAACTAGAATCAATGCCCGCCCCTGAGTGTAATGCTAGCTGGGCACCCCGGGGTCGTTCTCTCTCTCTCGGCTTATCTAGGACACTTATGCAACTTTCTTTCTCACAAGATACGGGAAATATTCAACTTTATATATATAGCCAACTTTGGCAATTTTCAATTTTATTATATGCAACTTTGGGAAATATGCAAAATTTGAAAGCTATATATCTTTGAGATATATACCATTTTTTAAAAAAAGGTATAGTACTTTAAAAAATATATTAATAATATATTTTTTCAAATATAGGGAAACGAATAAATATCTGATTTCTTGGTAGAATATGCAACTTTGAGAAAATGTATCACTTGAGAAAATATGAACTTTAAGTGATATATATAACTCGAGAAATAGTTTTAAAACATTTTTATAGTAGAGAGATATGTAACTTTGGGAAATATGCAACTTTATTGAATTTTAAGTTTGGGAACTATGCGACTTTGGGAAATCTAAATATAACCTTGCCATTTATAAATAATCATATCATGTATATTTTATTGTCACAATAAAATTGATTATTATTAAAAATTAATTATCATTACTAATTTTTCCTCGTTAATTATATTAAAGTTTGTACTAGGGAATGATTTATATAAGGTAATTGTTTCATTTAAAAAAACTTATTGTTTATCAACATTCATTAACAAAATATTAAATGGCTGTACACTATAAGTGTTTAACGCTATACTTTTTAAAATTAAATATATATAATTAAATCATATTTCTACAGCTCTTATACTGCGTAACTCATCAGTGGTGAACCCTCTGTCACTGAGTCCCCTGAGGAGAATGACAGCGAGTCACTGAAACGTCTGAAATTGAATAAATAAATGGTTGATGTAGCTGTGTTTTTTCTAAACCAACAAATGATATGCAAAATTGATAATAATGGCTATATATTGATATAAGATGTGTAGTTTGTTAATAAATGGAATTATATTGGTTCAATGGTGTGATGATTGGTGGGGATAACAATTGCGCTAGGCTCGAAAGCTTTGTCCACATTGGGTTAAATTTGCATAATCTTAGGTACCAGAATACCTATAATAAGAAACTATTGTGGCAAGTTGAATTTATATATAAGATTAAATATTTGCAGAGTGTTAAATCCATGTATAAGAAATTTCCCTTCTTCCAATTTATCCAGAAGTCTTAAGTTTTCCTGTATGAAATTTTCATATTATCATTAGCTTTAGAAATAATAATAACATTGCTTATTACTGGTATTATTACTGTTTTTATCCCTAGTACACGTTATACAGGCCATGTTAATCATGGTGGGTAGAAGTTGGCGACTGCTTTTACTGTAAGTGCACCACATGTTTACACATGTGAAAATCAGTTCGACTTTGCACTTACAAATGTGCCAGAGCCCCGTTTGGTTACTTGCACTCGCTGGTGGAGTTGGAATTTTGCAAGAATCGGGGGCCATTGGAGCATTTTTTTTAATTATAAAAAAAGTGCTAAATGCGGGATTCGTTCCCAGGTCGTAGCGGTCGTACACCAACGGTTTAGACCATCCTTCCACCTACCCTTACTATTATTCCTGTATGTACCCTACAGTTCTGCCGGCTTGTAGAATCTGTATAAGACTAAAAGATCTTATTAAAGCTTGTTGTTGTTGTATAAGATTAGACATCCACATTTCAACCTTTCTTTATCTTCCAAAGTTTCTGTGACCCACTGTCACTTTTGTCGAGGAATTCAAAATCTTTTATTGTTGATCTCTTGGCACTATATGAAGACGCTGTGAAACGTGTAGAGAATCATGCGTATCAATATTTAAAAACAATGAGATATAAACACACATACAGCTTTATTAAGACCACTGGTCTTATACAGATTCACCACAGGAAGGAAGCATAGAAAGAGCTCCTATACTCCAGGTAGCACAGAACCCAACAACAGTCTCCAGGTCCGACACATGTCCAGTGGCCACAGAAATCAACAAATAAAGATGAGAAATATGTAATCAGAATAATTAATATTTTCATTAAGCCTCAAGTTGAAGACTTCATCAATCTTTTTATAAAGTTTTTTGTCGCTTTGACGTTTCGTGAAGTAGTAATGGAGTATTGTGAAGTAGTCCAAATACTTCGCAAGCTTTCCCAAGTGTGAACAATATATCTTCTGTCTCCTTAAAAAAAATAAATACCAGACGATTTGGGATATCAAAGACTTTCCACTTATTTAAGTTTTAGTCATGAGTGTACTCTGTTTCAATGTGTTTTCAAAATTTCATGTTATCTAATTAATAAAAACATTTTATAAATATCGAGGATAATAAAAATTGTAAGTGAATCAAAAATGGCTTGAACGAAATATATTGCCACGTGGAAAATTAGGGAAGACAGAAACTTCAGGAGGAGACAACAATTTATTTCAGGGAAGGACAAACTATGAATGGTAAACAAAAGATAAGCCACGAGGGAAATTTACAGATATAAAAATAAAAAAATGACCACTCTGTTAATAAAAAATAATAAAATTAATGAATACTATGTTACATAAATAAAATTAATAAATACTATGTTACAATATATAAAATATATGTTTGAAAATTAAGCAATCCATATATACATTATTTCAAAAATGCTTATTTTGGATTATATATTTTCCAATATTTTGTATGGCAACACGCCAAACTAAGGCAGTTGTACATACTCGTGAATTGAGCATCTCAAAACAATCTTGTTCCCCGAAAAAGTTTGGCGAGTAGCCATACGAAATATTGGAAAATAAAAAATATATGATCCAAAATAAGCATTTTTAAAAATATATAATATTAGCCATATTTATTAGATTATTTGTAAAAACGAACAATTTGAGGATTTTTTTTATATTTCGAATTTTCCAAACATTTAAAAATAAAAAAGAGATATAGCAAATAGAACAGAAGATAAAAAAATATCATGACTTTATCCTATATAAAAAAATATTTTTAAAATTTATTGTTTAAAAACTAAATATAGAAAACTAAATATATTTCGGGTCTATGGATTTATTTGTCTTTAAGTTGTATTTACTATTTTATTGTTTGACATTTCCAAACGTACTTTTATAGCTTCCTTGTTTTTAATTATCTCTACACATATGGTTTGAACAATAGGATGGGGGGGGGGGGGGGGGTATGCAACTAGAGACAGAAAAAAAATACCTATTTACATAATTTGTTATGCAAATTTCAACTTCAAATTTCGATTTATTTTTGTTTTGAATCGAAAGCGGTAGGAACAAACGATTTCCGTTACATTTGGAATATTTTAAAATATTTTGTGTTCAGAGAGGAACATCTCTAAAGAATTTCTTATAGACGTACAGGTTTCTTATAAATTTACATACTTACAGAGATTTATTATAAATATGAACTCTTAAACCTTTTATATAAATGATACAATTGTTCTATAAATTATATGTATCATGAGGAGATAGAGGTTGCCTGGTCGGCATTCATAGTTCTTAGAAAAAGGGGCCAGGTATAAATTGCATATAAGAGATATAGATTTATATATAGTATTGTGAGAGAAAAAAATCTTTGTAAATATTATTATTATGTTTATTTTTGTGTTCAATTTTAATATTATACAAAGTTGTCCCAAAAGTTCGTAAGCACTTGCAAAAATTGGATAGATATATATTATATGGATATATATTTGGATATATGCTAATAGAGTAAAATACATAATAACATTTCTGTTTATACTGATTATTGCTGATTTGTCCTAGTATCTGATATTGATTCTTACGATCATCTTGTATATAACGCTATCCCGTTTATAACGACATTTCAGCCAAGACCCCAGTATAGCTTAGTTAAAACAATGTGTTGCCCTATTTATTGACTTAATAGAATTCAAATACATATAAGGATAATATTAGAATAAAACAAAAAGGGATAAGTACGGGATTAGGAGGTCAAAGTGAACCAAAACATTGCCATATAACTTGCCATAACATAGTTAATTTTCATTTTGCATTAATTTTCCTGTAGAAGGGCGTTATCCTGAAAGCTCGAAAAACGTTTAATTAAAAGATACTCATCCTTAGACGTTTATTATTTAAAATTGCTAGCAAAGGATTATATGTATTCTAAATTTTCATATTATGCAAATTAAAGTTGCTGAGATTGCTAGTTGCTCTTGTTGAAGGACATGTTAGACCGAAAACTATAGAAATAAAGTTATACAAGAAACTTAGCCCTGGATGCTTTTGGATATTATTTTAAATTTATGTTATATATCTTTATATTTTAATATATATTACTATATATAGTCACGACCGTCTGTCGTGGCCTCTGTCACGGATAATATACAGTTATCATCGTCATGCGTTCTTAATTCTGTCACCGTTTGCTTTTGGTTCAGTGGTAGAATGCTCGCCTGCCACGCGGGCGCCCCGGGGACGATTCCCGGCCGATGCATATATATATATATTTTTTACAATTTTTAAAACTCATTTATATATTATACAAGAATGACATCCACGGCGCCAATTTATAATAGTAACGAATAGTATTTGAATAAAAGCATTTAATCGGGTAAACCCCGGGCGTTGTAGATTATAAACACAAGGTAATAAGACCACATCCATGATAAGGTACAGTTTGGATTATAGATTATAAACACAAGGTAATAAGACCACATCCATGATAAGGTACAATTTGGATTATAGATTATAAACACAAGGTAACAAGACCACATCCAAGATAAGGTACAGTTTGAATTATAGATTATAAACACAAGGTAATAAGACCACATCCATGATAAGGTACAATTTGGATTATAGATTATAAACACAAGGTGACAAGACCACATCCATGATAAGGTACAGTTTGGATTATAGATTATAAACACAAGGTAACAAGACCACATCCATGATAAGGTACAGTTTGGATTATTACTATATATAGTCACGACCGTCTTTCCTCATCGGCCGCCTCTGTCACGGATAATATACAGTTATCATCGTCATGCGTTCTTAATTCTGTCACCGTTTGCTTTTGGTTCAGTGGTAGAATGCTCGCCTGCCACGCGGGCGCCCCGGGTTCGATTCCCGGCCGATGCATTTTTTTTTTTTTTATAATTTTTAAAACTCATTTATATATTATACAAGAATGACATCCACGGCGCCAATTTATAATTGTAACGAATAGTATTTGAATAAAAGCATTTAATCGGGTAAACCCCGGGCGTTGCCCGGGTCATTCGGCTAGTATTAATATAACAAAAACTATATCTCAAAATCATTATTGAAATAAATTTCAAAAGAAGTATTTAAATCAAAATTTTAAGGATTCTTCACAACTTAAAAAAAATGAAACTATTCTTTATTTACTCGAATAGCTTTCGAGCTGTTAGCTCTTTCTCAGGTGTCAAACTTTACTTTTTGTAAAAATTAAGTAGAGAAGTGTGAAATAACCTTTACTAGAAAGCTAGCAAGAATAAATATAGTAATCAAACGTCTATCGTTCTTAAATTTACAAAAATAAATATACAGTTAAACCTGTCTATAGCGCCTTCCTCTCTTTAGCGCCCGATTTTAAATACGTAGTACGATGCGATTTACATTAAAAATGACCTGTCTATAGCACCCCCTCTCTATAACACCCTATTTTGGTGAGTCCCAAGAGGGGGCGACAGGTTTAACTATATTAAATAATAATATACATTTTAATTATCATCATCCCTAGTACACGCCATGATGATCAGCCAATTGGCAATTGCTTTCACTGTAAGTACATCACATGTCTACATACGCAGAAAGCAGTTCGACATTTTCATGTATAAATTTACCACAACCCCATTAGGTTACATGAACTCATTGGTGAGGTTGAACTTTTGCAAGAATCGGTGGTGATTGATGCAATTTTTATTCAGAAAAAAAGTGACCAATATGTAATTCGAACCCGAGTCGTGGCTGTCAGCGATTTAGATCCCCTTACATCTGAAGTACATATTGAATGATATCAATGTATTTACATATTGCCATAAGAAAAGATCAAATATGTGAAATAAACTCTGAGAGAAAACTGACAAAAACTATAACAAGACTCAGAATGAAACATTATAAAGGAATGACAAAACATCCAGATGGCACAAGAACCTACAGGACATGCAACAACTGTCCTGGTGTGGAACTAACACCTACCTACATATTCGCATGTCCAGTAATGGCTGCAGCCTTGCAGAAAATTGACATAGACACAAAACAGCAGCTTTACATACCCAAGATAGTGGACATTGCTGTGATAGAGATGTATGGAGACATCTGAGGCTCTTCATTGGACACGACAACAACAACAACAATATAGTGCCACGTGGAAAAATTAGGGAAGGCAAACTTCAGGATGACACAGCAATTTATTCAAGGCAAGAACAAAATAAGAAGGATAAATAAAAGATAAGCAATGAGGGAAGTTTACAGAGTAACAAAATATAAACATCAAAAATTATACTCTGTTAATAAAATAATAAATACTTTGCTACAATATATTCACATGCTGTCAAGATATAAATAGAACAAAACTATAACATTATAGTTATATAAAATATATAACAATTATTTTTGGCAATGAGTTTACTTATATATATAAATAATAAAATATTATATCTTCAGAACTTGCTGCAATGATAAATTTATATTAGGGTCTTATGTAAGACTTTGGGTCTTAATGGGGGCTCTTGTTGTTATGTTGTATATATGTATGTGTATGTATATATCATACTTACATAATCTTTCTTTTTCTTCTTCTGTATATTCCCCACTTTCACAGGCCTATCTCTCTTGTAATCTCGGGGAGAATCCTCTATAAGACCAGTGTGTCTTAATAAAGGCTTTTGTTTGTGTGTGTGTGTGTGATAAATTTATATTAAATTGTATGAGAGGGCTTGACTCATCAGAGGTGAACTCTCTCATTCAATGACTTTTATCATGGTAGTAAAATCTGTAGGTAGAAGTTTTTTAATGATAAATATGTAAAAAAAACTACGTTGCCAAAAATTGTTATAAATTTTATTAATAGATGGCAATTGAATTTATAAATGATATAGTTAGAGATAAATAGTAAGCACAAGATATGCTATAGTGAAGGTGTTATTTTGGAGAAGTCAATTACAGAGAACTTATTTCCATCAAATTTATTGGCTCAGGGCTCATTTTAAATATTTAATTAGCAGTTTGAAAGAATTCATTAGAAGGTAAGGAAATGGTAGAAAACTCTCTTTTTTTTCCTTCGCGCCTTGACTTTTAAATTAAGCCGAGGATGGGAAAAAATGGATTAGAACTTTATTTAAAAGAGTTGAGGATGTCTGGCGTGTTCCTATACTTCATTTTTTTTTTACTTTCTAATTAGGATTAGTTTCCTCCGCACACGCCCGATGTCTATGCTTACCTTTTATTTAAATGGAGATTTAGTTTTTATTTATCTTTTAATGTTTAGGAAATTGAATGATTCACATGTTTGATGGTCTTTTTGTTTGGCTTTATATATACATTCTACTATATGTATTGTACCAGGCCATGTTGGGTAGAGGGTTGAGACAGCTTGTACTGTAAGTACACCATATATGTATGCAAGTAATGTATGCAATAACAAACACCTATCACAAATACCATATATTATAAATAGGTTACCTGCCTACGCCACCATAATTTCATGTAAATAAGGGTGGACAGATGTCAAGACAATTTCATTTTAATTTAAACATGCATAAAAGTGAAGATATGCAAATAAGAAAGTGGTGTAGATTAATAAATGACAGTTTTGCATATCTACTATATCATAAAAGGTTCATATATCTACACTCATGGACAAAACTTAAGGAAGTTATACCTTTCAGCGTGTATATTGGGATTCAGACAATAACTCTGAAAGATATTACAGTGACCTTTATTGAAGACACACGAGATAACCTAGTGTGAACAAAATTGCCTCTGTCTCCTTCAAAAAATAGACGACCGTCGACATCAAAGAATTTCTATTTCCTTAGGTTTTGTCCATGAGTGTAAAATCCAACATATGAGAATCCTGTATTGACAGCATCTACTATATATCGCTTAAATACTTTGGGAAAATATGTAAATATGAAAATTATCGGAATATTACATCCGGGTCATTTAAAATGATCGTGTGGGAAACAAAGACCTTTGAATCACTCGCCATGCGATTCAAATCAAAATTGAGTTAATTCCTTTTAACTCGAAAATTTTCTCAGAAAGGAAAGTTACCCAATTACTTTTAATTACGATGGTCTCTTACAAAGGCGCCCAATCGCGCATGTCTAATTGATGTTCGTCTGGAGAGCTAAAAATGACGTCATTAGGCCTCCAATTACAGCTAGGAATCATTTGGTTACACTGGAAAATATACCTATTAAATCGTTAATTTAAATATATTTTAAAATTAGTTCTTTTTAAATTCTGTCTCTTAGAAATAAAGGGAAAAAATAAATGCAAACGAACATGTCAAACGCTTTGTTTTCTTTTTTCGAGTCAGACGATACCCAACAAGATTCTTTTGGTATTTTATTTGTTCGTCTGTTTTCTTTTTTTTTTTTTTCAGTAGCGAAAGATTTTTATTTAAATCCAGTTCCGGAAGCTGCTTGGCATTCTGAAGTGAAATTCCTATTGGTTGATGGAACTTGCTGAAATACGGCCCCGCCAAAAATACGCCGGGTTCGTCTGTTTATCGTGTGGGCGTCTGCCGAAATAAACTCCCAACAGATGGTGACGTATCACGTGACCCACACATGGCGTACACGTTCGTCGTTTGCTTTGTTTTACACAAAAACTAAATAAATTTTCCCCCCATTTTTTATTTTTTTGTATTTTTCGAACAAAAGAATGTATTTTTTTGTTCGAATAAGTTTTCATTTATTTTATAAATGTTTTATAAATCATAGATTATTTAAAAAATATATATATAATATAAAATATATACAATTTGGCAACCCTGAATTTTATTTTTATTTTATTTTTAAGCACAATATTTAAAAAAATATATTTTTCTAAAATATACTTTTGATACAGAATTTCCCAGTCATATAATAGATATATTTTTAAAAATTATTTCAAATGAAATACGAATTGTGAAAAACATGTCAAATAAAATCAACTAATTTTGAATCTGATGACAGCATTAATAAGTGTTCTTAGAAGATGAGCTAAGCATACTCACATCAATGATAGAGTTTGTTTAACTTTAAAAATAGGTTTACTTTGTAATTTTCATAATGTTATACATTTTATATATGTATTTCTACTGTATTCAAAGATTATGTCTATAGTTCATTCAAAATATCTTTTCCTAGAGTTTAGAATCAGGATGAAAACAGCCAAATGCAATATTACAGCGGTATGGTAGATAAAACTGGCGAAACCGCTGGGAGGGTTCACCATTGATGAGCCAGGCTCTTCCAATATTTTATCATTGCAGTAAGGGCAGTAGAAAATTGTTTCATTTCTAAAAGAACCATACGCGTCAAAAATAGTTCAAATTTCTTGCAACAGATGGCGTGGCATCATATTTACATATAATCCGAAACCATTATAGACACGTATGGTTCTTTTAAATATAAAACAATTTCTACTGCCCTTACTGCAATGGAATAATTAATGAGAGGGCTTGACTCATCAGTGGTTTATCCATTACAGTAAGGGCAGTAGAAATTGTTTTATTTTTAAAGGAATCATACGCGTCTATAATAGTTTCGAATTTTAATAACAGATGGCGCGCTAATGCATCATTAATATATAATGTCTGAAAAAGGTAATAAAGTCCTGAAGATAGAGGTTGCCGGCATTGATATTTCTGTGAAAAATAGACACAGTTAAAACTCTAACTGGCCAAAGTGTCTATTTTTCACAGAGAAAGAGGTAGTTGTTGTCGTGTCCAATGAAGAGTCTCAGATGTCTCCATGCATATCTATCACAGCAGTCGTTCTCTATCTTGGGTGTGTAAAGCTGCTGCTCTGGGTCCATGTCAATTTTCTGCGGCCATTGCTGGACATGAGAATATGTGAGTAGGTGTTAGTTCCACACCAGGACAGTTGTTGCATGCTCTATTGGTTCTTGTGCCATCTGGATGTATTGTCATTCCTTTATAGTGTTTTGTTCTTAGTTATAGTTTTTGTCAGTTTTAGAGAAAGAGGTAATAAAGTGTTTTAATCATAAAGATAGAGGCTGCCTGGCCGGCATTCATAGTTCTTCAAATTAAAGATACTTCGGCCAGTAAATTATTTCAGAATAATTTCTAACGCTTTGCCAAATGTTTTAATTTTTGTTCGCTCCTGACAAGAACAAAATATTTTTGTCGAAACATTGAGACAATAAAAAAAAAAGATTTACTGGCCGAAATGTCTTTTATTTGAAGAAAGTGTTCTTGCATGATGAGCCAGGCGGCATAGTGTAGTAATAGATAAAGAAAGAAGTAAATAGGCAGGTAAATTAATCACGTAGGTCCAGCTATGGTGTAACAATCAACGTAATTTATCGCTGACATAATTCTGAAATAACGGGATTCCCCCCATATTACACTGTGTGACCAAACACAAATAATTCTCAATGACGTTTTATGACTTGCCGTGAAATATGACCTCCCTCCTTCCTTTAACCTCCTTCTTCTTCTTCTTCTACTTGTTCTTCAGATCATCACAATTCCTTGTTTTAACTACTTGCTTATCTATTCAACAATATGTTTATTTTCCTAATATATTATAATTATAATAATGATGATAATTATCAAAGCTTTCGAGTTTAAGAATTCTTCTACAAGCATTTCATCCAAATATATGCATTTAAATACATATATATATTGCCACGTTGAAAATTAGGAAAGACAAACTTAAGGAAAATCCAGAAATTTTATTTACGGTAAGAACAAATTACTGTTAAACCTGTCTATAGCGCCCCCTCTTGGTACTCACCAAAATAGGGTGCTATAGAGAGGGGATGCTATAGACAGGTCACTTTTAATATAAAATGTTTACATTTTATTGTTTAAAATCGGGCGCTATAGAGAGGAAGGCGCTATTTAGAGGGGACGCTATAGAGAGGTTTAACTGTACATTTAAATATAAATATAATGCCACGTTAAAAATTAGAAAAGACAAATTACAGGATGATACAGAAATTCTATTTAAGGCAAGGATAAATTAGTAGATTAAATTTAATTGCCATCTACCGTTAAAATTTTACACAAATAAATTTACTGGCAATGCGTTTCTTTTTAAATATCATCAAATATTATCTCTACAGACCTTACTGCAATGGTAGAGTTATTGAATGAGAGGGCTTGGCTCATCAGTAGTGAACCCTCTCAGCGGTTTCGCCAAATTAATCTCTAGACCGCTCTACTATTGTATTGGACTGGTTTGGAGTATACCCTGTATTTTCTATGGAAGGTAGCTTAGGGATGTTTAGTGAAATTATTATTAGTAAAATAGTAATATTTGATGATATTTAAAAAGAAACGCATTGCCAGTAAATTTATCTGTGTAAAATTTCAAGAAAAAATTATAAGGGATAAAATACAAGAGAAGCAATGAGGGAAGTTTACAGAGTAGCAAAATATCAAATTTGATAATATGTTAATAAAATAATAAATACTTTGTGAAAAAATAGTACAAATGTGATACTGTACTGGGATAAGGTGCATAAATTAAGAAAAAGGCATCTCCTTATTGTGCAACTGAATGTTGCTGATGGCTTGCGCCATCTATCGGAATAAATATCAACTATTCTCGTTGATTTTTAATTATTCCAGAATTGGCCAAATACCCATTCAAGAAAGGGTATTTGGCCAATTCTGGAATAATTAAAAATCAACGAGAATAGTTGATATTTATTCCGATAGATGGCGCAAGCCATCAGCAACTTTCAGTTGCACGATAAGTAGATGCCTTTTTCTTAATTAATAAATACTTTGTTACAATATTCTAAGTCGACCCAATCTATATATAAGAAATGGAAGCACGAATGTTTATATCTATATATATAAAACAAACTTCTACTGTCATTACTGCGATGAAAAATATATTGGGAGGGCTTGGCTCATCAGTGGTGAACCCTCACCTTGAATACCAATTTTAAGATTCCAACTTACATGACAGCGAATATAAGCAGAATTGTCCAATTATTCCGATAGACGGCGTGTTCAAATCATTCTTATTTGTTTCTTTTAATGTCTGTTCTCGTTTTGTTACATAAATCTCTATTTATAACATATTTGCATAACATATATTGCATTGATATATATATATATAAGCAGATGACTATTATTTAAGAATATATCTCTCACAAGGGGAATATTGTTGCATCATGGTTAAGGCGCCTATTTTGAATAATTTAATATTATTTCAAATTTATATTTTATATTTATTTTTATAAAACAGATTATTATTATAAAATATTATGTATTATCTTTGGTATTTTGATATACTGAATACACAACCTGCTTTAAACTTTGATGAGATAAATAAAGAGATATTTTTTATGAAAAATGACACTTCGGCCAGTTAGAGTTTTTTATTTTCTCAACGTTTCGACAAAAATATTTTGTCTTCGTCAGGAGAAGTAAATAAAAATAAAGCATTTGGAAGGTGTTAAAAATTGTTCTGAGGTTGCAAGGGCGTTCTCACGTGATTTTTCAAATTTAGTATAACATCTAAAGCACGAGTCAAAAACAAATATTAAACTCGTCAAAGACTTATGATCTTGGAAATAAATAAATACACCAATACCTCGCTTTGCGTCGTTTCGTTTTGCGTTTTTTTCGAAGTTGCGTCACTGCTTAATTTTTACTGATTTTCACTGTGCCTCGTTAGATTTTCGAAGTTGCGTTGTTTTGGGTTCGAGTCTTTAATTTTTTTTTCCCTAAAATATGGCAACACCTTTGTTTTTGATTGCGCCTTCACATATTTTCACTTTGCGTCGTTTCAATTTGCGTCGTGTTTTTTTGGAACGTAACCCCGACGCAAAGAGAGGTATGGGTGTATATAATAATAATAGAGATATTCTAGGTGTTACATAAAAATAGAATTGTCTTATTATTGACTTGTGTAAACTTGTAGAGGATGGACACGCTCTGACATATCTGAGAAGAAGATAAAGGTTGATGAGGCTGCCAGATCTGGTGCAGCAATATGTGAATACTATTAAACTACACAAAGATAAAAATAATTATATTACAAAACTTTTCAAACATAAATAATGTAATATATTTTCTCTCAATAAGTATTTAAACTATATATATATAATAATCTAAAGAGACAAGGGTCGCCTCTCCCGTCAAAATAGACGCTAAAATTAAACGCCATCTATTGACCGTCGCCGCAACTAGCGGCCTCTGGTCGGTGACAAAGCCACAACACCAGCTTTGGCAAACTGAAAAACGTCCACCTAGTGACCATGGTTTCGGGCTAATGGCCTTCGTCAGCCTAGGGCGGACTTTATTCCATGAGATCCACACGGGATATAATGGAATCTTGACAATCTGCCAAAGAGGTGTTTAGCTGGCAAAGTGGCTGGGCCAAATCTATGGCTAAAATATATATGGAAATTTTGCTGGAAGGAAATTGATCTAAAGAGACAAGGGTCGCCTCTCCCGTCAAAATGGCGTCTGGTTTAAGACGTCTATTTTGACGGGAGAGGCGACCCTTGTCTCTTTAGATCAATTTCCTCCCGGCAAAATTTCCATCTATATATAATAATGTGTATAAAAATAATTTATTTATTATTATATTGTTAACGTGATAATCCTGTTGAAGGACTGACAAGTCCGAAAGCTTGAAAATAAAAAGTTGCATAATAAACTGAACCCTGGAAACTTCATTTATTTTATGATACAAAACTTGGCCATATCTCGCAAATACTGAATATTTTTAACCTACTCATTGAATTATCATTTAATGTACTTAAAGTACAATTTAGAAATAAAATAAATAAATATATAGGAAGTAAAGAGCGGGAAATTGTTTAAATTGTCACGCCCGTTTCACTCGTCACGTGACATCGTATAAATGAAAGAAAAAGCCTGGTCACGTCGATGAAACTCAATTAAATTCTTCTGTAATTCTGTTATCACCACGGCGGGTGGACGAGATTATTTTCAAACGGGGCAGACGATGCCTTCATCGATCTTCTGCTTCTCCAGAATTTTCGATCGAAACGGAAGAATTATGATGATTTCCATCTGTTATTTTACCTCTGTGAATAAATTTCCCCATACTCTGTGAATTTTTCAATATTTACCCTTGCAGACGATTGTAAATAAAATATGATAATTTCTGGTCAATTGGCCCATATTTTTAAATATATATATATTTCCCCTATAGCACTATTATTTTGTTGGATATAAGAAAAAAATATTTAATAAGAAATTCGCTTTTTTTATTGGCTTTTCTATTGATTTTAAATAGGAACGATATATTTTTCGTTGATTTAATATGAAGGCTTTGCATTTGGAAGTGTAAACAATATTATTCAAATAGTCCATTGGTCAAATTTAATAGAATAAATTCTTTTCATAGAGAGAATAGCCTAAAGAATTTATTGGCTACTTAAAATTTAATAGAATACATCCTTTAAAAGTTATCTATTTTCTATAGGAATAATTCTGTTTTTATCTCTCTCAATATTTTATATATAAACTAAATAAGGGAATTAATAAATTCATCTCAGAGAATTCATGGTATATAAAATATCTAGTAACATGGTTGATAATGAATAAATCTCTTTCTCTCTTTTACATCTATTTATTCATTTATTTATCTTTATTTAACCCTATTTATTTTGAAAATAGAGCAATCCATAAATAAATCTTTAATTAAAAAGGCATATATTGGATCAAAATATCATTTATTTTATCAATATTTCAGTTGGCTGAACGCCAACTTTTATCAAGGTATTATAACATATGACACACTTCAATATGAAAAAGGCATCTCCTTATCGTGCAACTGAAAGTTGCTGATATCTTGCGCCATCTATCGGAATAAATATCAACTATTCTCGTTGATTTTTAATTATTCCAGAATTGGCCAATCAGCAACTTTCAGTTGCACGATAAGGAGATGCCTTTTTCATAATTTATGCACCTTATCCCATTACAATGTCACATTTGTACTATTTTTTCACACTTTATTATGTTATAATACCTTGATAAAGGTTGGCGTTCAGCAAACTGAAACATTGGTAAAATAAATTATATTTTGATCCAATATATGTCTTTTTAATTATAAAAATATTATTTATATATTTATTTTGTATTTAACCTTATATAATCTTACATTCATTTATTTATTACCAGTTGCAAATAAGACACGCTATATCCGATCTGGATAATTGCGCGTGAAACTATTTACAATAATTGTAGTAGAGTTGGTAACAGAATTGTCAAAAAAGAAATAAACAATTAAGAAAAAAGAGCATTAAATAAACATATACATTAAACAAATAAGCAACAACATAAGCAGATAGAAGAAACCACAAGGTAGTTATTTACAGTATGTTAAGCAATGATGGAAGTTAATGAAGTTATCTGTAATAATTAGTATCGTGGAGAGAGAAAGTTGATCAAGTTGAGCTAGTTACAATAAATTATGATCTAAAGTAACTTATGAATTATTTACATTGATGTAAATCAAGTATATGAAGGATGCAGTAAAGTAGTTTAACCTCTCTCTATAGATATACGTATATTGTTGGAATATTACACAGAGTAACATTGGCTATAGATGAGCTTATGTTTGAAAAGGAACTTGTATGTATATAATAATAATTGTTTTTGTTGTTTTCACGTAAGACATATATACCAAGATTTGTTTTGTATAATTGCTATTAATAATAAATAATATGTAAAGTTTTTTTTTTTTTGCTTATCCCTAGTACACGTGGTACAGGCCATGATAATCATGATGGGTAGTTAGCGACTGCTTTTTACTGTAAGCGCACCACATGTCTACACATGTGAAAAGCAGTTCGACTTTGCACTTACAAATGTGCCAGAGCTCGTTTGGTTACTTGCACTCGCTGGTGGAGTTGGACTTTTGCAAGAATCGGGGGCCATTGGAGCAATTTTTTTTTTAACAGAAAAAAGTGTCCAATGCGGGAATCGAACCCGGGTCCTAGTGGTCGAAAACCAAACGGTTTAACCAGCCTTCCACCGACCCCCATATGTAAAGTTAAATTGGTTACGCCCTTCTTACTTACTTTAATCACATATATAAGTCAATGTATAAATGTTTATTTATTTGTTTGTTTTTTATACTTTTCCTCAATTTTTAACCAATCCGGCTGAAATTCTAACAGGATATAGAATCAAGTCTAATTGAAGTTTTTGTTGCATTCTATACCAAGCAGAAATAATTAAGTGTAGGACTAATGAATTTATTTTTGTCAGAGAAAATATAATGATAATTATATGTTATAGATTAGAATTTTTTTGTGTTTTTGATTGTTGAAAAGAGGTGCAGTCGTGGAAAAATAAAAATAATTATTTACCTTTCAAGCAGATTTTTATTTTTGAATCTCTTGAAGTAAAAATATACATAAATTATTTATATCACAGGAATATAGAATTTATATAATGAATTCTATAATCGTGGATAAAAGATAGGTAGGGTTAAATATACATATTTACAACATATAATGATAATTATATTTATAAAAGATAAAAAATGCTTCCAGGGCTAAATTTCTTGTGTAACTTTTTATTTTAAAGCTTTTTGACTTGTCAGCCCTTCAACAGGAGTGTATCACATTAACAAACTTATGTTAAATATTTTTATTATGCTGCATTAGCGCGCCAAGAGTCTAGCATCATTATCACTATAAAAGGAAGATCGAAAAATGAAATATAACAGCGGTATGGTAGATTAAACTGGCGAAACCGCTGGGAGGGTTCACCATTGATGAGCCAGGCCCTCCCATTAATTTTTCCATTGCAGTAAGGACAGTAGAAATTGTTTATTTCTAAAAAGAATCATACGCTTCTATAATAGTTTGATAAATATTTTTATATACACATTTTTAATTTTACATATTTCAAATATACTTATGATATTGAGAGAGAAATATATTAAAACATTTATAAAGAAACAATTATTTTTGAAAATATATATGTTATATAAAAATATTATTCTATTTAAATTTATATTTCATAGACCCAAATACTCTGTTAAATCGACCGCCAGAGGTCACTCTTCCCCTATAAAAACTCGTTGTTGTTTTATCCCGTTGGCCGGCTCAAATCTTTTGTACATTATGTAAATAATCTTTTGTTTTTCCTTGTTCTATTCGCCTTAAGCCAGGCAGAACTTTTACCAAATTATGTATTTTATATATTCATTAGCTCAATTAAAGGAACCTCTGATCAAAACCATTCTTATTATTATTCTTTCAAGATTTTAACCACGACTGCATTTCATTACCATAATCCTCAACATGATAACATATATATGTAACATCTTAGATACGCGCAATTTGAACGATATCTTGAAACTCTTCAAATAGGTTATAAAGATTTTTAAAAATCCTATAGCATGAAGATACACACTAGAGGGTAAATATGGCAAAAAGTGACGTAGATAAAAATAATCTATTTTAAACTTTAGAAAATATAAAACACACTAAATTCAGAAAGTAATTTTAGGATAATTAATTTGAAATTCCATTCTCTCTCGTTAATTACATCAAGCCGCCATTTTTAATAGTTTACATAAACCATTATTTATTAATTCCATCTAAAAAAACCGTATATATATATATAATGATTAGCGAGCTATTTAAAAAAATTTTTTTTTTTTAATTTGTTAGATAAGATAAACATAAGGAAGTGGTGATAGTTAAAAGGTTAAATTATCAGTGTTGGGTTGTGTATTAAAATAGAGGAGTTTTGAAGCTAATCTCAAAAAATAGAACTTAACCTTTCTTATAAAGGCTCAGTACATTCAAGAGATGAATGATTCTCTTTTTATATATAGATGAGAATCTTTCCGGGTGAAAATGGGGGGTTTTGACGTCTATTTTGACGGGAGAGGTGCTCTCTCTCACGCCACCAATGAATACTGTATATATATTACATATATATACATATGTGTGAAAAAACAATAAAAAATAATTGGGTTGGCCAAATATCACGGAGCAAGTTAAATAAACGTTTAGTTTATTTTTGCTTCACTAGATGGCGCTCTGCCATCAAGAAATGCTCATGTGAGCCTGATCAGGATATGCCTCTTTTGTTTTTTCAATATATATATGCATATTTATCAATTTTATATGCTTATATATTTATTCATAAACATATATTCTTATTTAATCTCATTTATTTATATTTATTCTGTATTTAACCTTATATAATCTTATATGGACATTGAAATAAAGTAGTTTCAATCTCTCTCTCTCTCTCTTGTATATAGGTATATATTATGATTTTATTATCATAGGTAGTTTTTAAATAGATAAAATGAGTATGTAAGTTAAAATTTAAACACGTTAATATGTAAAAATGGAAGAAAAAGAGGGATAGGGAAGGAAAAAAATGAGAGCATATATATATATTAGAAATTTCAAAAAGATTTTAATTTTTTTTTAAAAGACAATTAAGGGCTATAACAAAGTTCACGCAAAAGCTTCGGTAGTTACGCGTCATATATGCGGAACATAAGAAAAAGAGAGAGGAAGAGATATTTAATATAAAAAGCTATGAAAGCATGGAAATGTATATTTAAACAATCATATAAGAAATAAAATATAAAAGTTTATGTATATACAGTAGAATTTCCATGAGAGAACACCTCTCTATAAAATACAGTTTTCATAGCTGGAATTACCATTTTTACCTATTTAGCAACTCTCCTATAAAAGGACACCTCTCTCTGAAGGACACTTTTGTTCTGTAACTAATTGTTGTTCTTTACAGAGAGGTAGTTCTACTGTATATACCCTAACATAAGTCTCTTCTAAGAACGGATACAGAATGGAATCAATTAAAGTTTTACATTAATTTAACTAAAAATAAAATGTGAGACTACATATATTTCTCTATAATAGATGTCTATGACACGCACACAAAGAAAGGATACTTATGTATTCTATATACAGTTACGAGCGTCATCTCTGTCACCGTTTGCTTCTTCTTTGGAATGGCGCTCTCCTATTGGTTGGCTACGATCACGTGGCTACGATGGCGCCGCCACTACGCGAGACACTTTGTTTTTGACTTTGCCCCCCCCCCCCCCCCCCCCCCCACTCGCTTTTTGGTTTTTGTAACTATTGTGTTGGAGCGGGTCGCTCCTTAAACAAATGCATATATTAGTTAATAACTAAATGGAATCCTCTCTTTCTTTTTCCCAGTAAGAGACGCCTACGGAAGCCAACAGTACATAGACAGATAAAGCACATAGGCTATAGTTATTAACTAATATATGCATTTATACAAGGCGCCAATTTATAATTGTAACAAATAGTATTTGAATCAAAACATTCAATCGGGTAAAACATGGGCGTTGCCCGGGTCATTCGGCTAGTGTTATATAAAAATGAATAGAGATTTTCTATTTGATTTTTGATCATGTTGAGGATTATGGTAATGGAAATGCAGTCGTGGTTGAATCTTGAAACTATATTAATAAAATTAATTTTGATCAGTAATTTAATTGAACTAAAGAAATATATATATAAAAAACATAATTCGATAAAAGTAATGCCTTGCTTTAGGCGAGCAGAATAAGGAAAACAAAATATTATTTACATAATGTACAAAAGTTTTGAGCCGGCCATCGGGGACAACAACAATGTTATTTATAGGGAAAGCGTGACCTCTGGCGGTCGATTTAGCATAGTATTTGAATCTATGAAATTATATTTGAAAAACATATTTTTATATAACATGTATATAATATATACATGTATAAAATATCCAACATGCTGTCTAGATGTTGAAACATCATCTTTTGTTGGCTTGCCCTCTGGCTAACCAAATTGTACTTACTTTGACATAATGCCATCTTTCTGTATATACTCAATCTTATGAACACTTTGGCAAGTTTAGAGCTATTTGTACACAGATTTATAAATCACTATTAATTCATCGTGTAAATAATTAAAGATATATATGTAAATAATTCTAATATAACACAATAGTCTGATAGACTTCGTGATTCTGTAATAGTAAAAAAAAATTAAAATATATAATATATAATATTTTATAATTACAAAGATATAAAAAGTCACTTTAATTTTATGCAAATTGTTATTTCACATATGTGTTTGTTTTATTCGTTGAAAAATAATGCCTAAACATCATAATCTTTTGGTCGCGCTTAGCCCAGTACAAAAGGATAAAATACAATGCACAAAGACAAAACGAAATTTTTGTTGATTTTTAAAATAAAAATATCTTTTAAATAATTAATTACTTTTTTAATGTGCTCAAATTATCTACTAAGGAATTTAAAAAAAGTTACCATGACGTAATTAGAAAAGGAGGGCGGAAGCAGAAGAATAAATCTACACAAAAGAAAGCAGACGGTTTCCGGCCACAATAGTATCAGACGTACTTGGCGATAAAACGTAGGGGAAGCTACATTTAACCAAATATTTTCAACCAAACGAAATGCTAAAGAGGCAGAAAGATAATTCTAGAAGCGCTTCCAAGAAGAAAGAAATAAAAAATAAATTTCCGAGAGAAAATTAATATTTCAAACGATAAAACTTACTCATCGAAAGTAAAGAGAACTGGAAGTTTACTTAGGGCAGAAGTCAAAAATAAATAAAAAGCATTAATACAATTTTGTCAGTGAAATATAATTAATTCCAAATTCTAATTAGGAATAAGTAAATATTTAATATCTTTTCTTATATTTTCTCTTTCGATGCCTATACATATATATATAAAGAAAAACAAAATTACTTTCTTAAAAAAAAAAAGATGTTATTTTATTAATGTATTTTTAAATATTCACAGAGTTTTTTTGTTTTTGTGTCAGTATTCGGCAACACTTTGAAAGAAAAGAAACACAACTCTGATTAAAAAAATAGAAAATTGCATTTACATGGAGATTAGTATGGTACACATTTTCTATCGCATTTTAATTATTAGGAGATTAAAATCGTTAATTTTTTAATAATAGTTAATCCCCGGAATTTAGAGATATTTTTGTAGTGTGTGTTAGTTTAAAAATAATCTATTAGTTTTATAAACTTCACACTTTTCTTCTGTATAGAAAAGATGTAGAATTTTTCTTTACTATTTTATAGGTTATTAAATGCCGTAAATTTTCGCTTAAATTTTTAATATGAAATATCTTAATCAAATTTAATCGTGATTACAATGTATTAAGTAATACAACAAAATTATATTTTTTTATTCACTGATAACATTATTAATTAAGTGTTTAATTTATTCAATAAATGTAATTAGTTTTTAATGTAAAAATAGTTTATTTTGAAGATTTACCAATCGTTATTGTATTAATATATGTTTTGAAAATAGAGCAATCCATAATTAAATCTTTAATTAAAAAGGCATATATTGGATCAAAATATCATTTATTTTACCAATATTTCAGTTGGCTGAACGCCAACCTTTATTAAGGTTTTTTTGTTGTTAATCTTTTAGAGAGAGTGTTTACCTTGATAAAGGTTGGCGTTCAGCCAACTGAAATATTGGTAAAATAAATGATATTTTGATCCAATATATGTCTTTTTAATTAAAGATTAATACATGTATAGAAAAATTATTATATTTTGTTTTAAAAAAAAGTTCTTGATTTTCATATTTAATTATGGTTATCTGGTACAATGACTTTCCAGAATGGTTGCAAGATTTTCCCACTATGTATCACTAAGTGTCAACCACGATACTAAGTGTCAACCTGCAACAACTCCAAACCATATTATTGACTGTATTGACTCATCCATTGATGAGCTCTACTTATCCCCAGCAGACACCATCAACAAGCTCTACAGACTTTGATACCCTAATATGATTGTTGAGTGGAGATAAGAAATAACAAGAATGAAAAATGCATTTATTGAATTAATCAAGTAATTAATTAACTCTCTCTTCACTACAATTCTACACAATTTCTATTCACCAAAACAAATATAGCTTTCCTCGACCCAATTTCCATCATTAAACAAATGTAAAGAATAGCGAGCAAATAGCACATCACTAACTCTGTTACATATTGTCACTTAGAAAAATGAAGGTATACAAACTTTAAAATGACAATATTAATAATAATAAACTTATTTATATATGGCGTCTAGTTTTGACGTTTATTTTGACGGGAGAGGCACCCTATACTTTTATAGTTCTATTTCCTTCTCCCGGTAGTATTTACATAAAAACTTATTTACATATAAGAGAATCATGGAGAGAAGGAAGCTAAGTAACAAACTATTGATATGATATTCTATCAATAAAATAATAAATGTTGAAGATATGAAGGCGTGAAGACAATACGCACATCGCTTTCATTATATTTATTAGTTTTTTAAGCACTGAAATAAAGAAAGAAATTTTCAGTCTGATAATTAAAAGAGGAAGATGAACACTAAAATAATTTATATATTATATAACTACATCAACCACAATTATTTATTAAACTCCTGACGTTTCAGTCACTTGCTGTCTCTCTCTTCAGGGGAATGTTTACTTCGAGTCCTATTTCTACTTATATACATATACGGGGAGTGACAGCGAGTTTATGCTTTCTGATATATGTCACATTTATTGTCCGGTAGAGAGCGCTTTCGGATGGATTCCTTCAATCGGGAGAAAGCAAGGACTTAAACATCCAATCTGTCATCGTGGTACTCTTTCCCCGTGATAAAAATGATCATTTATAACTACTAGAACCTTTTATTTATTTATTACTACGTTTTAATGACCCGTAGAACACATAGCTTACAATGTTTATATTAGATATTTTATGAAGATAACCATAGACATGCAGCGTGTCGATGTATCAAATATGTTGAACTGGAAAACAAAATTTAGCGTCATATCATATATAATATGATTAAATATAATAATATTCACTCATGGATAAAACTTAGGTTATACCTTTCAGCATGTATATCGGGATTCAGACAATAACTCTGAAAGATATTACAGTGACCTTTATTGAAGACATACGAGATAACCAATATACACTCATGTACAAAACTTAAGGAAGTTGTACCTTTTAGCATGTATATCGGGATTCAGACAATAACTCTGAAAGATATTACAGTGACCTTTATTGAAGACATACGAGATAACCAATATACACTCATGGACAAAACTTAAGGAAGTTGTACCTTTCAGCATGTATATCGGGATTCAGACAATAACTCTGGAAGATATCACAGTGACCTTTATTGAAGACACACGAGATAACCAATATACACTCATGGACAAAACTTAAGGAAGTTGTACCTTTCAGCATGTATATCGGGATTCAGACAATAACTCTGGAAGATATCACAGTGACCTTTATTGAAGACATACGAGATAACCAATATATACTCATGGACAAAACTTAAGGAAGTTGTACCTTTCAGCATGTATATCGGAATTCAGACAATAATTCTGAAAGATATTACAGTGACCTTTATTGAAGACATACGAGATAACCAATATATACTCATGGACAAAACTTAAGGAAGTTGTACCTTTCAGCATGTATATCGGAATTCAGACAATAATTCTGAAAGATATTACAGTGAAATTTATTGAAGACACACCAGATAACCAAGTGTAAACAATCTCTGTCTCCTTAAAAAAAAAAAAAAAAGAAAGAAACAGGCGACATCAAATACTTTCCACTTCCTTAAGTTTTGTTAATGAGAAAGAATGTACACCTATCCCCCGATTTACACGGTAGATACGTTCCTGAGAAAAACGTGTAAATCGGGGGATAGGTGTACACAGAAATAAAAATAAAATGCATTGACAGGTTAAAATATGTAGTCAGCACATAAGCTCGGGATTCCTCGTGATATGTGTACACAGCGCATGTGTTCAATTACAGTAGCATTTAGTATAGTGCATTAAAAACAAAAAAAAAAAACCTTATTCGGAAAACCGTGTAAAAGCGAAAACGTGTAAAACGTGTTTTTTTTTAAGGAGACAGAGGTTGTTCACACTTGGTTATCTGGTGTGTCTTCAATAAAGGTCACTGTAATATCTTTCAGAGTTATTGTCTGAATCCTGATATACATGCTGAAAGGTACAACTTCCTTAAGTAAAAAAGTACCGTGTAAATCGGGGGATAGGTGTATATATATTGGAAACTCTCTCAAATATCATTAACTCATATATTATCTATCTTTAAACTCCAATCTCTGATTTGTTTCATAGACAAAAATGGCAGATGTTTATAAACCAAATGTTAACCATTCTATTGAATTCTATTATTGGAAAAGAAAGTATAATATATAGATAGAACGATGGGGGTAGAGCTATTTTAATTAAAATATATCTCATTTTTATACTTTCTATAACTGTATTATTTAGCAAAAAATAATTTCGTCAGAGAGCAATTTCATTTGGAACAAAGGGAAAAAACATTAAAACATTATTTCATTTAGTTTCAATTTAAATGCTAATATCACGTTATTTTATTAAACAATAATGTATTTTTGAATTTAATTATAAAAACAATTTCCTTTTAATGTGGATTTCTTAGATTTTTATAAATACTATTTTAATCTATAAAGTTATTAGAAATCGTTTTGTAAATTGAGATGGTGTTTCTCGATGTGAAATGTCCATTGTTGATTGTTTACATTGTTTTGACAATTAAAATTACTTTATTGACCTCTTAGTCAATTAAGAACACTCCGGAGAGTTAAGCAATAAAAAGTATTTACAGCAACAAAAAACAACAGGGGGTGCCCTCAAAGAGGGTCTGGGTTAGGGAGGCAAGGAGGTTCTGAGCTCAGAAAGCTTCCCGCGAAGAAAAGGATCCAAGTCCAGAGCGCGCTCCAAGAGAGCGTCAAGGATCTGAGCCAGAATGTTCCTTTGCCTGGGCAAAAGTTGCTCGATGAGTTCCTCCCTTTCCCTGGGGTTAAGGGTCGCATCCGTGAGTTCTGATTGGTCAATTCCCGATTTGGACGTAGGCCCCAAGTCGGGTTCTTTCATGAAGATCTGAAACAGAGATAGTGACATCTGCCATTGGGTCATGTCCGGATCATCCTCCAGGGCAGGCGGCGGAGGTGTCATCACAGCAGGCATCAGTTCTTCGCTGTGGGGAGTAGGTGGCGTTGGTCCAGAAGGCCGAGGCGCAGGCAGTGGGGGTGTTAGAGGCTCTGCTGGTGTTGTCCTGAGTTCAGCCTTGACTTGTCCGAGGACTTTGTACAAGTTGCTGGCTGCTCCGGGTCTTAGGTCCAGGATTTGCCCGATCAGGCCGACGAGGGCGTCGCACTGCGGAGGTGACAGGAGGGGTCCCTTCCTCTGCGCCTTGGTCCTCGAGGAGAGGAGGTCCAGGACCTCCTCCCGCCCAAGACCAAGGGCGTCCGTCTTAGCGAAGGACACGCTGGGGTGCCCCTCGATGAACGCATCGAGGTCGACTCTCGTTGCGTTTTTTGCCGATGACGTGGAGGACGCAAAGGTCTCCTCCACGATGGGCATCTCCACGTCCGGTGTTTGGGCCGCAGGCTCACGACTCCCAGGTGTTCGCAGGGACGGAGCAGGGGTCACTGGTGGAGGGGCAGGAGGCGTCTCCTCCATAGGAAAGGCTGGGGCCGCTGGTGGAGATGGCCGAGGTGCGGATGAGTGGAGCGCAGCTCGGGCCACGGGAGGAGCGCTGCAAACCTCCATGGCTGGATTGGAGGGTGTCGGCGCAGGAAGCTGGGCTGCTGACCGCTGAGGCGGTGCAGGGGTGGTCGGTGGTGGGACGCCAGCAGGAGTGGTCGGTGGGGCCGTTCTGGTGTTGTTGGCCAGCCCTGCAAGCAGGGGGCAGTTGGCCCTGCGGTGCCCCTGTCCGTGGCATCTGGAACACTTGATGCCGGTGGAGAGATAAGCGGGCCAGGCCTCGCCTTTGATGGTGATGTTGAGGCGGGTGGGGAGCCTCTCGGTTGTCATTCCTTCGTGAAGGACGATGAATGCCTCGCGGCGGCCGTCGGTGTAGGTGTACGTGCCGGCCTTCATCATTTTGGGCGCGATGGATGTGATGCGCCCAAAGGGCCTAAGGGCGTTGATGATGGCTGAGTCCTCCACGAAGAAGGGGAGGTTGCTCACCGTTATCCTTTCCGCTCTTTTACGGAAAGGAAACGCTCTGAGGAGAGTGCCCTCAACCTCAAGGCCGTTGTTTATGAGGCGCTCGGCGAGGCCCCTGTTGGCCAGTCCCAGGAGTTGGTGGCCGTTTACCTTGGAGATCTGGATTATTCCGGCGGTACCTCCAAGCAGCCTGTCCAGCGCCCTCAGGTAGTGGAAGGGCTGTAGCTCGGGGCCGTGTTCCAGGTAGACACAGTGCTCCTCGGAGGAGGACGCCTGCCTCGCCCGGGCCTCTGTGATATGGGTCCTGGTTGTCGGGATCTCCTGTGCCCGGGGCACCGATCGCGCCGATGGTTGAGGTCGGCGAATGGTCCTGGAACCTCCAGCATTGGAGGATGGTGCAGCAGCCGTAGGCGAATTTGCCGAGCCACGGCGCCTCTTCCTACCCTGGACGAGGGTAAATCCTTCCTCAGCTCCAGGATTCACCTCTTCTGTGATGTCAGCCCAGTTTCTCCGGACTTGAGCAGCGGCGTTGGAAGTTGGAACAGCCGCAAGGTCGACCGGCGCGGCAGAATTTGCATCCTGGCTGCCGGCGGGCGGATTTACATAGTTTTGCTTTTTTCTCAAAACTATTGGGATTTCGTTCTGCAAATCTTGATTTGCGGATAATTCTGCACATGTATGTGCTAGTGAGCCGTGCCTTGCAGGCTTTTGCTCGGCTTTTGACGGGCTTTCAGCCCGTGCCAAACTCGTCGCCATCCGCGACGTTATTCCGCTCGCCAGAGGCGAAAAACTCGGGAGCTCGCGCGACGCGTGGCCGCACGGCCGAGTGTAGACATGTGCTGTACTTACAGTACAAGCTGCCACTACCCACCATGGCCTGGTACTACATATGTAGACATGTGCTGTACTTACAGTACAAGCTGTCACTACCCACCATGGCCTGGTACTACATGTGTAGACATGTGTTGTACTTACAGTACAAGCTGCCACTACCCACCATGGCCTGGTACTACATGTGTAGTCATGTGGTATACTTACAGTACAAGTTGTCACTACCCACCATGACCTGGTACTACATATGTAGACATGTGCTGTACTTACAGTACAAGCTGTCACTACCCACCATGGCCTGGTACTACATGTGTAGACATGTGTTGTACTTACAGTACAAGCTGTCACTACCCACCATGGCCTGGTACTACATATGTAGACATGTGCTGTACTTACAGTACAAGCTGTCACTACCCACCATGGCCTGGTACTACATGTGTAGACATGTGTTGTACTTACAGTACAAGCTGTCACTACCCACCATGGCCTGGTACTACATATGTAGACATGTGCTGTACTTACAGTACAATCTGTCACTACCCACCATGGCCTGGTACTACATGTGTAGACATGTGTTGTACTTACAGTACAAGCTGTCACTACCCACCATGGCCTGGTACTACATATGTAGACATGTGCTGTACTTACAGTACAAGCTGTCACTACCCACCATGGCCTGGTACTACATATGTAGACATGTGCTGTACTTACAGTACAAGCTGTCACTACCCACCATGACCTGGTACTACATGTGTAGACATGTGTTGTACTTACAGTACAAGCTGTCACTACCCACCATGACCTGGTACTACATGTGTAGACATGTGTTGTACTTACAGTACAAGCTGCCACTACCCACCATGGCCTGGTACTACATGTGTAGACATGTGACAATTTTTTTTTTTTTTTTGACAATTAAAATTTTTTTTATTGACTGTTAGTCAATGTTACAACTCAACCAGGAGGGTGAAAAGAAATATTTACATTTATAAGTTGTCAGGAATCAAGGCATCGCCGCCTAAGTGTGTCCATATCGGTGCCAACATCGTGATGGTAGCCCCGAGCCAGTTCTATGGCCGCGCCGAGGAATTCAGCGAGGACCCCCTTCAGCGCAGGTGAAAGTTTCGTCATGAGGGACGCTCTGTCTTCGGTGAATAAAATGGCGTCCTTAAGGTCATTAACATCGATCCCTGTATCATATAAGGGCCTTAAGCAGGTCATGTGCTTCAGTTTTCTGAAGATTTTAAAAATCATGACATCCTCTTGCTCTTCTGTCATCTGCTCCTCGTGGGGAACGGGCGGTGTCGGCCCAGTAGGCCGAGGCGCAGGCAGTGGGGGTGTAGGTGCTGCGGCTGGTGTTTTCGTTAGCTCAGCTCTAACTTGACCAAGGACCTTATATAAATTAGAGGTGTGTCCGGGCTTCAGGTTCAGAATTTGACCGATCAGGCCGACGAGGGCGTCACACTGCGGAGGCGACAGGAGGGGTCCATTCCTCTGGGCCTTGGTCCTCGAGGAGAGGAGGTCCAGGACCTCCTCCCGCCCAAGACCAAGGGCGTCCGTCCTAGCAAAGGACACGCTGGGGTTTCCTTCTATGAACGCCACGAGGTCATCCCCCGTTGCGTTTCTTGTTGATGACGCGGAGGACGCAGTGGTCTCCTCCACGATGGACATCTCCACGTCCTGTGTTGGGGCTGCAGGCCCGAGGGTCTCCTGGATGGGCGGAGGGCCACGCGGGGCAGCGAAGTCAGGTCGAGCGGGAGGCGTCGGCTCTGGATGACGCGGCGTCGCCGAGCGAGGGTCCACGGGATTCTTGGGTACCTGCAGGGACGGAGCAGGGATCACAGGTGGAGGGGCAGAAGGCGTCTCCTCCATAGGTAAGGCTGGGGCCGCTGGTGGAGATGGCCGAGGTGCGGATGGATGGAGCACAGCTCGGGCCATGGGAGGAGCGCTGCAAACCTCCATGGCTAGATTGGAGGGAGCTGGCGCAGGAGGCTGGGCTGCTGACCGCTGAGGCGGTGCAGAGGTAGTCGGTGGTGGGACGCCAGCAGGAGTGGTTGGTGGGGCCATTCTGGTGTTGTTGGCCAGCCCTGCAAGCAGGGGGCAGATGGCCCTCCGATGCCCTTGTCCGTGGCACCTGGAACACCTGATGCCCGAGGATAGGTATGCAGGCCAGGCTTGGCCTTTGATGTTGATGTCGAGGCGGGTTGGAAGCCTCTCTATGTTGATCCCTTCATGTAGGGTGATGAAGACGTCACGCCGGCCATCGACGTAGACGTAGGGGCCCGCCTTCATCTGCTTGGGGGCGATGGACGTAACCCGCCCAAATGGAGAGAGGGCGGTGATGACAGCAGAGTCCGCTACAAAGAAGGGGAGGTTACCCACTGTAATCCTTTCCGCTCTTTTGCGGAAAGGGAATGCCCTGAGGAGTGTTCCCTCAACCTCGAGGCCCTCACTTATGAGGCGCTCGGCCAGGCCTCTGTTGGTTAGTCCCAGTAGCTGGTGGCCGTTCACCTTGGTGATCTGGATGACTCCGGCGGTTCCTCCGAGTTTCCTATCCAAAGCCCTAAGGTAGTGGAAGGGCTCAAGTTCGGGGCTGTGTTCGATGTACACACAGTGTTCCTCGGAAGAGGACGCCTGCCGCGCCCTGGCATCCGCGATGTGAGCCCTGGTGGCCCTGATTTCTTGGGCTCGGGGCACTGATCCCGCCGATGATTGAGGTCGGCGAATGGTCCTGGAAGCTCCGGCATTGGAGGAGGGTGCAGCCGTCGTAGGTGAATTCCCCGAGCCACGGCGCCTCTTCCTACCCTGGACGAGGGTAAATCCTTCCTCAGCTCCAGGATTCACCTCTTCTGTGATGTCAGCCCGGTTTCTCCGGACTTGAGCAGCGGCGTTAGAAGTTGGAATAGCCGCAAGAGAGAGAGGTCGACCGGCGCGGCAGAATTTGCATCCTGGCCGCCGGCGGGCGGATTTACATAGTTTTGATTTTTTCTCAAAACTATTGGAATTTCGTTCTGCAAATCTTGATTTGCGGATAATTCTGCACATGGTTGTGCTAGTGAGCCGTGCCTTACAGGCTTTTGCTCGGCTTTTGACGGGCTTTCAGCCCGTATAAAATTTGTCGCCATCCGCGACACTTTTCGCCCGCCAGAGGCGAAACACTCAGGAGCTCGCGCGACGCGTGGCCGCACGGCCGAGTGTAGACATGTGGTGTACTTACAGTACAAGCTGTCACTACCCACCATGGCCTGGTACTACATATGTAGACATGTGTTGTACTTACAGTACAAGCTGTCACTACCCACCATGGCCTGGTACTACATATGTAGACATGTGCTGTACTTACAGTACAAGCTGTCACTACCCACCATGGCCTGGTACTACATATGTAGACATGTGCTGTACTTACAGTACAAGCTGTCACTACCCACCATGGCCTGGTACTACATATGTAGACATGTGCTGTACTTACAGTACAAGCTGTCACTACCCACCATGGCCTGGTACTACATATGTAGACATGTGCTGTACTTACAGTACAAGCTGTCACTACCCACCATGGCCTGGTACTACATATGTAGACATGTGCTGTACTTACAGTACAAGCTGTCACTACCCACCATGGCCTGGTACTACATGTGACAATGACAATTAAAATTACTTTATTGACCTCTTAGTCAATTAAGAACACTCCGGAGAGTTTAGCAATAAAAAAGTATTTACAGCAACAAAACAACAGGGGGTGCCCTCAAAGAGGGTCTGGGTTAGGGAGGCAAGGAGGCCCTGAGCTCAGAAAGCTTCCCGCGAAGAAAAGGATCCAAGTCCAGAGCGCGCTCCAAGAGAGCGTCAAGGATCTGAGCCAGAATGTTCCTTTGCCTGGGCAAAAGTTGCTCGATGAGTTCCTCCCTTTCCCTGGGGTTAAGGGTCGCATCCGTGAGTTCTGATTGGTCGATTCCCGATTTGGACGTAGGCCCCAAGTCGGGTTCTTTCATGAAGATCTGAAACAGAGATAGTGACATCTGCCATTGGGTCATGTCCGGATCATCCTCCAGGGCAGGCGGCGGAGGTGTCATCACAGCAGGCATCAGTTCTTCGCTTTGGGGAGTAGGTGGCGTTGGTCCAGAAGGCCGAGGCGCAGGCAGTGGGGGTGTTAGAGGCTCTGCTGGTGTTGTCCTGAGTTCAGCCTTGACTTGTCCGAGGACTTTGTACAAGTTGCTGGCTGCTCCGGGTCTTAGGTCCAGGATTTGCCCGATCAGGCCGACGAGGGCGTCGCACTGCGGAGGTGACAGGAGGGGTCCCTTCCTCTGCGCCTTGGTCCTCGAGGAGAGGAGGTCCAGGACCTCCTCCCGCCCAAGACCAAGGGCGTCCGTCTTAGCGAAGGACACGCTGGGGTGCCCCTCGATGAACGCATCGAGGTCGACTCTCGTTGCGTTTTTTGCCGATGACGTGGAGGACGCAAAGGTCTCCTCCACGATGGGCATCTCCACGTCCGGTGTTTGGGCCGCAGGCTCACGACTCCCAGGTGTTCGCAGGGACGGAGCAGGGGTCACTGGTGGAGGGGCAGGAGGCGTCTCCTCCATAGGAAAGGCTGGGGCCGCTGGTGGAGATGGCCGAGGTGCGGATGAGTGGAGCGCAGCTCGGGCCACGGGAGGAGCGCTGCAAACCTCCATGGCTGGATTGGAGGGTGTCGGCGCAGGAAGCTGGGCTGCTGACCGCTGAGGCGGTGCAGGGGTGGTCGGTGGTGGGACGCCAGCAGGAGTGGTCGGTGGGGCCGTTCTGGTGTTGTTGGCCAGCCCTGCAAGCAGGGGGCAGTTGGCTCTGCGGTGCCCCTGTCCGTGGCATCTGGAACACTTGATGCCGGTGGAGAGATAAGCGGGCCAGGCCTCGCCTTTGATGGTGATGTTGAGGCGGGTGGGGAGCCTCTCGGTTGTCATTCCTTCGTGAAGGACGATGAATGCCTCGCGGCGGCCGTCGGTGTAGGTGTACGGGCCGGCCTTCATCATTTTGGGCGCGATGGATGTGATGCGCCCAAAGGGCCTAAGGGCGTTGATGATGGCTGAGTCCTCCACGAAGAAGGGGAGGTTGCTCACCGTTATCCTTTCCGCTCTTTTACGGAAAGGAAACGCTCTGAGGAGAGTGCCCTCAACCTCAAGGCCGTTGTTTATGAGGCGCTCGGCGAGGCCCCTGTTGGCCAGTCCCAGGAGTTGGTGGCCGTTTACCTTGGAGATCTGGATTATTCCGGCGGTACCTCCAAGCAGCCTGTCCAGCGCCCTCAGGTAGTGGAAGGGCTGTAGCTCGGGGCCGTGTTCCAGGTAGACACAGTGCTCCTCGGAGGAGGACGCCTGCCTCGCCCGGGCCTCTGTGATATGGGTCCTGGTTGTCGGGATCTCCTGTGCCCGGGGCACCGATCGCGCCGATGGTTGAGGTCGGCGAATGGTCCTGGAACCTCCAGCATTGGAGGATGGTGCAGCAGCCGTAGGCGAATTTGCCGAGCCACGGCGCCTCTTCCTACCCTGGACGAGGGTAAATCCTTCCTCAGCTCCAGGATTCACCTCTTCTGTGATGTCAGCCCAGTTTCTCCGGACTTGAGCAGCGGCGTTGGAAGTTGGAACAGCCGCAAGGTCGACCGGCGCGGCAGAATTTGCATCCTGGCTGCCGGCGGGCGGATTTACATAGTTTTGCTTTTTTCTCAAAACTATTGGGATTTCGTTCTGCAAATCTTGATTTGCGGATAATTCTGCACATGTATGTGCTAGTGAGCCGTGCCTTGCAGGCTTTTGCTCGGCTTTTGACGGGCTTTCAGCCCGTGCCAAACTCGTCGCCATCCGCGACGTTATTCCGCTCGCCAGAGGCGAAAAACTCGGGAGCTCGCGCGACGCGTGGCCGCACGGCCGAGTGTAGACATGTGCTGTACTTACAGTACAAGCTGCCACTACCCACCATGGCCTGGTACTACATATGTAGACATGTGCTGTACTTACAGTACAAGCTGTCACTACCCACCATGGCCTGGTACTACATGTGTAGACATGTGTTGTACTTACAGTACAAGCTGCCACTACCCACCATGGCCTGGTACTACATGTGTAGTCATGTGGTATACTTACAGTACAAGTTGTCACTACCCACCATGACCTGGTACTACATATGTAGACATGTGGTGTACTTACAGTACAAGCTGTCACTACCCACCATGACCTGGTACTACATGTGTAGACATGTGTTGTACTTACAGTACAAGCTGCCACTACCCACCATGACCTGGTACTACATGTGTAGACATGTGTTGTACTTACAGTCAAGCTGCCACTACCCACCATGGCCTGGTACTACATGTGTAGACATGTGGTGTACTTACAGTACAAGCTGCCACTACCCACCATGGCCTTGTACTACATATGTAGACATGTGCTGTACTTACAGTACAAGCTGCCACTACCCTCAAATACTACAATTCACCCCATATATTGTAATTTCAAAATAGATCCATGTGTTTTATATATATCTACCCGTGGAAATACCAAAAAAAAAAAAAAAAGACAGAAAAATCCAAGTTATAGGTAACATCAACCAGGGTAGCCAAGTTGGCATGGCATCTGCCTGGTAAGCAGAACACTGTGGGTTCTATTCCCATCCCTGGACACTTTATTTTTCCCTTTATCATTACTCTTCACAATTCATCCTTTCATACTTCATCCTTAAGGTTAGAAATAACCGTTATTTCTCCCTTAAATAAATTTTCGATTTTTCGTTCAAAAGAAACACATGCGGGATAATTTTTAAATGTCGTTCTACAATCACAAGCCGCATTATATTGTATTATCAACCAGTTTATAAACTAAGAAACAAAATCCCAACGTGAAGCTGAAATTTACTGATGGCTCGATCTAAATGTTTTAATAGATATCAATTAAGAGTTGATATTTAATTATTCCATAATTGGCCAAATTTCCTTTTCTTAATTAATAAAAAAAAAAAAAAAACTAACCACGTAAGTGTTTCAGGCTTCACTATCTTTCCACATAGTTTGGAGTTCTCACGCCCTTCCGGCCTTAAATACCTGTTTCATGATTTTTCAGGAAGCTTGAAAGACAGCTTTTTTTGGTCGTTGAGGTACAGTTTGCACCACTCTGATGTGAGTTGAAAGCCTGAAATTTGTACGTGGTTAGATTTTATTGATTAATCAAGAAAGGGTATTTGGTCAATTCTGGTATAATTTTAAAAAAATCAGCGATTAGTTGATATTTATTCCGATAGATGGCGCAAGCCTTCAGCAACTTTTACTTGCACCATCAGGATATGCTCTTCGATTAATATTTTCACCTGATCTCAGTACAATTACACTTTCATATTATAAGAATTGTAGTATAACATATAATACTACAACTATACCTGTATTTTTCACTTTTTATAAAAGTTTATTATTCTTTTGAAGTTTCAGCGACCCACACTGTCGCCCTATTTTAATAAATGTAAAACTTATTAGTGATATTTAAAAATATTTCACTAATATGTTTTCCCTCTTTATTAGAAAAAGGCGAAAATGGGTCACCGAAACGCCAAAAGAATAATAAATATTTATAAAAATATTTATGAAGTCTTGAAAACTTGATTTAATCAGAATACAATATGCAATTAGGGTATTCTCTATTGAAAATTAAGATACGAGTATTTGAAAAGCAAATTACAAAATAAAAAAAAGAGTCGGTGGACAAGTGAGTAACACCCTCGATTCCCGACAGCCATGAACTGGGATTAAATCCCGCATTGGACACTTTGTTTTAATATGTGAATAAACCTTCACATATATTTTTATTGTTGTAAATATTGTAATGAGGTATCAATTAATTTTATTATTTTTATTAACAGAGTGGTCATTTTTTTTATGTTTATATTTTGCTACTCTGTAATTTTCCCTCGTGTCTTATATTTTGTTTACAATTCATAGTTTGTCCTTGCCTGAAATAAAATTGTTGTCTCATCCTGAATTTTGTCTTCCCTAATTTTCCACGTGGCAATATCATTAACTAGGTTGCTCTTTTTGAGCGGTACCTAATAAAGTTATTTTGGAACAAGAAGAATTTACAAAATGATAGCATATAAATGATTAGATATGATATGAAATGATACCATATATTTTATGAAATGATAACATATAAATGATAGTATTGAAACAATAGTTTACCATGTTAGAATACCATAGAAGAGAATAATACATCCCATAATATCGACGTGTGTAGAGAAGACATTTCATTTTCCAATTTCCGCCAATAATAGCGCCATCTGTAGACGGCCAGAATAACTAACCCCATTATCGAACGCTCGGTTATTTTGACCAAATGACCGAATTCACTCTGCAATCCCATTAGATGAGCTCCCGAAGACTAAAGGAACTATCCTCCTTCTCAGATATCTGCATTACCAACTTGGATTCGAGATTGCCTTATTTCTACAAAATTCTTTTGTTTTTGTGGCGTTTCCTCATATTTCTTCTGGTATTTTCTGTGTTGTTTTGATAGAGAGGCTATTATAGAAATAAGCTTTCATCTATTCCAATCACGTCCTAGGCTGCAGGTATTGTGTAGTGTTTGGATATATCTCTGAATATAGAGATGAATAATTTAGAATGGAACATAGACGAAATAAGAAATAAATAAAGTAGATTTGATGTTTATTAAACCAAAGCTGATTCTATATTTTCTCATCCCAATGTGAGGCACGAAACCAAAAGTGCAATAAATTAAATAAAAACAAATTTAGTTCAATTTATAGAGCAAAATTGAGAAGCATACACAATAGTAGATGTCTTATAAACATCCACAAATATAGTCTATAGGGTGGTTATTTTGCATATTTAATTGTTACCTAGTTTGCTATTGGTCTATTTTTGTCATATTTATTTACATTTTGAAAATTGAGCAATCCATAATTAGATCATTAGATAGTAAAAATACATATATTGGATTGAATAAAAATTTATTTGCCAATATTTCGGCTGGCTGAACGCCGAACTTTATCGAGGCATTTTTTCCCCACCTAATTTGTATTTTAAATGATTTTAACTGTGATATTATAACACTATGCGGCGCTGAGTTTGTGTATACAAAAATGTAATGCCTCGATGAAGGTTGGCGTTCAGCCAGCCGAAATATTGGCAAATAAATCTTTTATTCAATATAATATATGCCTTTTTATTATCTTATATATTTACATATTAACACAAAATATATAGCGTACCATCTATAAATAATAAATAGAACCATAAATCACGAATGATGTGTGTTTTTTGAAATCCAAATGAAACAAATTTCTACTATCCTTACTGTGATGAAAAAATTGGGAGGGCTTGGTTCATCAGTGTTGAACCTTACCAGCGGTTTCACCAATATAATACACACCTTCAGAACTCTAATACTGTATTCTGCTTACATATGCAATACAGAGGGGTGAAACCTCAGAAATGGTATTCAGGCAAACTATGGACATAAGCTTTTAGGACAATTGAATTATATATAAATGTTTGCATAGAGCAATGGTCTTCCGCAAACAATAAGCACCAGGCCAGTTAGGTTTATATTGAACAAATAACGAGTCATTTATATATAAGAAATAGAAACATAAAGAAAGAATTTAAAAAAGGCATCTCCTGATCGTGTATCTGAAAGTTGCTGATGGCTTACGCCATCTATCGGAATAAATATCAACTAATCATTGATTTTTAATAGTTATGAACCGTTCCACACACCACGATTATCATGGCCAGGTATTACACGTGTAGACATGTAATCTGCTCAAGTTCAAGCTGTCATAACCTCCACACACCATGATTATCATGGCTTGGTACTACATGTGTGAATTTCTAATGAACATATAGTGCAAGTTGCGAACTGTTCACACACCACGCTTAACATGCCTTGTACTATATGTGTAAATAAGTAATGTGCATATAATTCAAGTTGTCAACTTTCCACATACCATGATTATCATGGCCTGGTACTACATGTGTGAATTTCTCATGAACATATAGTACAAGCTGTGAACTGTTCACACACCACGATTAACATGCCTTGTACTATATGTGTAAATAAGTAATGTGCATATAATTGAAGCTGTCAACCTTCTACATACCATGATTATCATGGCCTGGCACTACATGTGTGAATTTCTAATGAATATATAGTGCAAGCTGTGAACTGTTCACACACCACGATTAACATGCCTTGTACTATATGTGTAAATAAGTAATGTGCATATAATTGAAGCTGTCAACCTTCCACATACCATGATTATCATTGCCTGGTCCCACGTAGATCAACAAAGAGAATACAAAACACTTATCCAGCCAATATCCCCTAATTATCATTGCCTGGTACCACGTTGATAAGGCAAAAGGGAAAAACAAAGCGCTGAAACATTCAACACACAATCATTATCACGGTACCATGTATATAAACAAAAAAGAAAACACAACAAAGAGACAGCCTATAATGACGAACCAATCCCAAATATGAAATAACGTCACTCAACCAGCCAATAGGCATCCCGGGAACAAGGTCACGTGGGAGAGCGGAATCAATTGAAGGTGTTCAGGAAATCATCACCATATGGAGGTCCCCAGGGCCCTGTCCATCTTGTGGGGATGTCAGGGGAGCAATAGCGTCCAGCTGGGTCACCACGACCCTCTGTTGGCTGTGATTGAATTAGAACTTGACACGTGGACAACTACGACAATCAATGTCTAGCTACTTTCACAACCTTGTCCTTTATTTATTTAGGAATAAAGATTGAATGCTGTGTTTTGTATTAATACAACTAGGCAAATTGGCCATCCAGCTTGGCTCGTGTTGTAACCGAGTGAAGGTTTTCCCAGCCAGTGTGATACCAGTTCGGCGATACAATTGCTACAATAGGAAGGATACAGAGAATATTAGCATGGCCCCTGTGATACCAGATCGGCGGTACAACTACTACAATAGGAAGGATACAGAGAAGATTAGCATGGCCCCTGTGATACCAGTTCGGCGGTACAACTGCTACAATAAGTAGGATACAGAGAATATTAGCATGGCCCCTGTGATACCAGATCGGCGGTACAACTACTACAATAGGAAGGATACAGAGAAGATTAGCATGGCCCCTGTGATACCAGTTCGGCGGTACAACTGCTACAATAAGTAGGATACAGAGAAGATTAGCATGGCCCCTGTGATACCAGTTCGGCGGTACAGCTACTACAATAGGAACGATACAGAGAAGATTAGCATGGTCCCTGTGATACCAGTTCGGCGGTACAACTGCTACAATAAGTAGGATACAGAGAAGATCAGCATGGCCCCTGTGATACCAGCTCGGCGGTACAATTGCTACAATAGGTAGGATACAGAGAAGATTAGCATGGCCCCTGTGATACCAGTTCGGCGGTACAACGACTACAATAGGAAGGATACGGAGAAGATTAGTATGGCCCCTGTGATACCAGTTCGGCGGTACAACTACCACAATAGGAACGATACAGAGAAGATTAGCATGGTCCCTGTGATACCAGTTCGGCGGTACAGCTACTACAATAGGAACGATACAGAGAAGATTAGCATGGTCCCTGTGATACCAGTTCGGCGGTACAACTACTACAATAGGAAGGATACAGAGAAGATTAGTATGGCCCCTGTGATACCAGTTCGGCGGTACAGCTACTACAATAGGAACGATACAGAGAAGATTAGCATGGTCCCTGTGATACCAGTTCGGCGGTACAACTACTACAATAGGAAGGATACAGAGAAGATTAGCATGGTCCCTGTGATACCAGTTCGGCGGTACAAATACTACAATAGGAAGGATACAGAGAAGATTAGCATGGAAACCCATCCCTTCAAAAAGATAACATCCAAAATCACAAAAAGTTTTCAAAGAACATTGTACCCAACACATAATAAGGGGTAAAAAAAAAAGAAAAGAAATTCAGTAAAATACAAAAATAAATTTCCACATTCCAAACCATTTATTCGTTAACTCTAAATATTTGTATTTCTCCCAAAATAAAATGGGGATAGTTGGAATGGATCAGATGGGAGTTGAGAACATTGGAAATCCATACCGCCTCAATCTCCTCTAACTAAGAATGGTTGGATCAGCAGTTGCATATTTCTGGAGATTCAAATTGCTTTTTAAACTTCCCATTCAATTGCACACTATACATACCCATTATCCAATATCCGATACTTTTTCAATTTAAAATGAAACAAAAAAAATCAAATTCGTAAGATAGAAAAAAAGAATATAAGATTTGGAATGATTTCCAATTTATCCTTTATTTTTAATTCTCTAATTGGAATCGGAATGTTCCGGTACACTCAATGTACTCGCACAAAAGGGATATGCAAATAGGGAGATATGTATCCTTATTTGCATATACTGGGAATTCCAGTTTGATGATAAAAGCAACCATAACTTTACATTATCAAACACATACAGGTGATAAATCCCAATTTGGATTATAGATTATAATAAAAGAAAATAATCCAAATAAGTTATTAGTGTGTGACTTTTCGGCAACAACATTGTCACCATCATCAGCCAAAAGAGTAAAATGAGTAAAATCAAAAGTCAAAAAGTAAAAAAGAGTAAAATCATTTTACTCTTTTGTCTGATGTTAGTGACAATGTTGTTGCCGAAACGTCACACACTAATAAATTATTTGGATTATTTTCTTTTATTTTTCTTTCACACACATAGAGCTTTATTAAGACCACCGGTCTTACACAGATTCACTGCAGGAAGGTAGCATAGATAGAACTCCTATACTCCAGGCAACACAGAACCCAACTTTGTATTCTCAAACTGGTTCTTTGTTCAGATTCGAAATAATGTTTAGAAATTTGAAAACAGAAGAACTTCTGTGAATATTTACACATTTTCCTCTATCTGTTTCTCCTATTATAAAAACATATAAACAAGGTTGTTAGACTTTTTATTTACAATTCTGTTGAATAATCAATGTTTTACTACCCTCTTAACTTACTGAAGTTTTAATATAAAAGGTAGATCGGAATAATATCTATAACCTGTATGTATATATAATATTATAAAGGATTTAAAAGCGCGAATGTTTCTTTTATACATAAAACGAACTTCTACTGTCCTTACTGCGATGAAAGTTCGTTTTATGTATAAAAGAAACATTCGCGCTTTTAAATCCTTTTATTTTATATGTATAGATGGCGCGTTATTGCTTTGTGTTAATTTATTCCTAACTGGCCTTGTCTTTATGGTTTGCTGAAGAGCATTGCTCGAGGCAAATATTTGAATGTAATTCTACTGTCCTATAAGCTTATGTCCATAGTTTACTTGAAAACCATTTCTAAGATTCCATCCTTCAGTGTAGCATATAAAAGCAGAATGATCCAATACAGTATTAGAGCTCCGAGAAGCGGTCTGGTGGATTAAATTGGCGAAACCGCTGGGAGGGTTCACCACTGATGAGCCAAGCCCTCCCAATATATTTTTTCATCGCAGTAAGGACAGTAGAAGTTCGTTTTATGTATAAAAGAAACATTCGCGTTTTTAAATCCTTTTATTTTATATGTATAGATGGCGTGTTATTGCTTTGTGTATATATAATATTGTTATCTCTCTCTATTCATTTATTTTATATTTAACCATATATAACCATATATATGGACGTTGTAATAAAGAAGTTTCAATCTCAATCTCTCAATACAAGAGTCTTTGTATATACAGTTAAACCTGTCGCCCCCTCTAAATAGCGCCTCCCTCTCTATTTTTCCATATTCTATATACAGTTACGAGCGTCATTCCTAAACAGTCATCTCTGTCACCGTTTGCTTTTTGTTTGGAATGGCGCCCTCCTATTGGTTGGCTACGATCACACCACCTTTGCCCCCCCCCCCCCCCATCCCCCCATCATTATCCCCCCCCACTCGCTTTTTCGTTTTTGTAACTATTGTGTTGGAGCGGGTCGCTCCTTAAATAAATGCATATATTAGTTAATAACTAAACGGAATCCTCTCTTTCTTTTTCCCAGTATGAGACGCCTACGGAAGCCAACAGTACATAGACAGATAAAGCACATAGGCTATAGGTATTAACTCTTATATGCATTTATTTAAGGCGCCAATTTATAATTGTAACAAATAGTATTTGAATAAAAACATTCAATCGGGTAAAACACGGGCGTTGCCCGGGTCATTCGGCTAGTATTATATACATAGTAAGAAGCGATTTACTTTGAAAGTGACCTGTCTATAGCACCCCCTCTCTATATCACCCTATTTTGGTGATTTCCAAGAAGAGGCGCTATAGACAGGTTTAACTGTATTTTTATAGACATTAATTTATCAATTATTCTATATATTTATATCTATTCACTTATATATTTATCATTATATATTCATATTTATATTTATTCTGTATTTAACCTTATATAACCATATATGAACGTTGTAATAAAGAATTTTCAATCTTTCTCTCAACATAGAGAGAGAGAGCGTCTTCCATTTTATAAAGAATGATTTTGTAACGCTGTAGCTCGCGAAAGAAGTGTGAGATTCAAGTGATATTTTATCTATTCGAAAGAACAAGCATATTGATTTATTTTGTGGTTTTGGCTTATCAGCTAAAGAGGTATGAAACCGGCATTCGTTTTTTTTTTTCTCGTATTAATTCGTACATCCCTTTTAAGCACCTCCTTGTCAAATCACCAGACTTGGCCCGTATTGAATTTTGTGCCTCTTTGGCTTGTTTAAAGCTGCTCTTAGATCTAGAAAACCGGAAACACTAGATGGTATCTGGAAAGTTGTTAAGGACTGTTGGGATGGTTTTGATCAATATAATCTAAGACAAAGCCTTATTTCCAGGAAACATCGATGCAGGGCTGTTGCTAAACGTCAAGGCTTACAGATAAAAAACAATAAGTTGTACAAACATTTGTAAATTGTTTTTAATAAAGTTCTTAAAGCGTTCAGGATTCGAGTCAGAATTACTCAATATTTTCTCTTTGCTGTAAGACCAGAAAGGAAATTATGTGATTTGAATGAATAGATATCGTGTTAAAAAGTACCTATTTAAAAATAAGATTTGTGATTATACGGGATCATTAAATAATTGACAATTTTAACACAAGCTATTTTGACAATAAACAATTTATTCATTCATTTTATTGTCATTCTTAGTTGATTGTTACAAAAATTAATGAGAAATTAAACAAAGATATAAATGAATTTCGAAACTGTTATAGACGCTTATGATTATTTTAAAAATTAAACAATTTCTACTGTCCTTACTGCAATGGAAAATTTATGGGAGGGCCTGGCTCATTTGCACTATGGGCAGTGGAAATTGTTCAAATTTTAAAAGAATCATACGCGTCTATAATAGTTTCGAATTTTCATAACAGATGGCGTGCTAATGCATCATAATGAATGAAATTATTCACAATTTTTTGATGATAAAATATATGTTTTCAGGAAGGGAGGCTCCTCCATCTTGTCTTCCTTCAGACAAGGACAGGATCTCTCAGTTCAATGTTGAGATGATACAAATTTATGTTGAGGAAGGTAAAACCTCGAAAGCTGGAATTGTGACGGCAGGAGTTGACACCCTCCAGCCGGCGGGGAGGAGAACAAAGAACTTTCACCTTTTTTTTATCAGAGTCGGTGTCTGGCCACCCAGGAGGGCAGAGTCCTGTTTGGTTTCACCGAGTAGATTTACAACTTTCTCTGGGAACACTCCCATTGTTAGCCGGGTGTTGTGGTACATTCAACTGTTGGACCACATGCTGGCAGCGTTGTTCAGTTGTACAGTTGTAGCGCGGAGGTTTGGAACAATCTTATAGAAAGGATGGACTCCGGACTGGATTGTAGCCTCGCAACATATGACATACACTACAGCATTGTGTACATTTGTACCAACTGGGATGTGTTTTCTTGTAGGTAAATTGTATTCAACATGTAATCTGCCTACAGTACAGTTACAACATTTCACTTATTATGATTATGACTTGGTGGGAAAAAAATGCTCCAATGTCCCCCCGATTCTTGCAAAAGTCCAACCCCACCAATGAGTGAAAGTAACCAAACGGGGCTCTGGCACATTTGTAAGTGCATATATGTAGACATGTGGTGCGCTTACAGTAAAAGCAGTCGCTAACTACCCACCACGATTATTATGTCCTGTACCACGTGTACTAGGGATAAGCAAAAAAAAAAAAAGAAAGACTTGGTACTACATGTGAATACATGGGGTGTACCTACAATATAAGTTTGAAATACACTTTATACCCGTTGAAATCTAGCACTACATAGGTAGACTTGTGGTGTACTTACATTAAAAGCTGTCGCTACACTCTACCTACCATATGGCCTAGTATTGAATGTGTAGACATGTGGTGTAGTTACAGTACAAGACTTCACAACTCTCTACCCACCATATGGTCTGGTACTACATGTGGTGTACTTACAGTACAAGCTGTCACAACCCTCTACCCACCATACAACATGTGTAGACACTACATGTTTTTTTTTACATATTGACATGTGATGTACTTACGGTACAAGCTGTCATAAACCCCTCATGGTAATCAAGAAACGCAAGTTATTTAGATACACATAGAACAGTAGAATGAAATTCATGGGAGAAGAGACAAGAACAAGTTGGAAATATAGGTGATACGGATGTGTGTTCATACCAAGAACCAAATATTTAAAAACTTGTTGAATCCTTGTACCTTCTATTTAACGTAGATATATCCAGAATATATTAAAGGTTTCTGTAGGATATTCTACGACAAAATCACAAAGAACAAATGTTACATTCAGCACGACCAAGTGGAATAGAAAGCCAAACGAAGTTGTAAAATCTAACAGAAGAAACCATAATCAAGTTTGGGCAAACCAACCACTCTTCGAATACCCAAAACCCAATTACCAAAAAATTTTAAAGACAAAAGTTAAATTGAAGTTTCGCCCGAGGCACATACAGGCAACTTATTGCCTTCACAATCTTGTTGGTCAAAACGAATTAAATTTGAAGTTTTATTCTACGACAATATAATTAAAATAAAATTTTTCGACCACAAATCTATTTATTTAAAATACATAAATTATACGAAATAGGTCAATTAATAAGACTTAAATAGAATTTTGCGTTGAATAAATTAAAGAATTTTCAATATCGGAAAATATTTTTCGAAGATAAAAGGAAGGAAGAAAATGCGAAGCTTATAAACATGGGGATAAGCAATTTTGATTGAATCAATCGATTGGCCATTAGAATGTTGGGGGCTATGGTGAAAGGCCGTAGGCGCAGATGGGGACTACCACTTTTTTATGGTTTTTTTATGGATGCTCCTTGAAGTCGGGCCGCCGCGTCGCAATTATTTTGTTTAACTTTTGCCCCTCACGCCCCTTAATATTGGCAAGGATTCCTTCACGCCGTTTTTTTGTCTTGTAAACATTGGCATATTGTTTTTGTTCAGGGAAAGAACATTGTAAAATTCATTTTAGAATGAATCTGTGTAAATTAAATATACAAAAAGATCATATACACTCATGGATTTAAGGAAGTTGTACCTTTCAGCATGTATATCGGGACTCTGACAATAACTCTGAAAGTTATTTGATACACATTGACATTTATTGCAGATACACGAGGTAACCAAGTGTGAACAAGATTGCCTCTTAGATAAAATAATCCCATAAGTCAATATCTAATGTTCTTATTTCAAAATTGCCTCTGTCTTCTTAAAAAAAAAAAATGAAACAAATGACTGAAGACTTCAAAGAATTCACACTTCCTTAGGTTTTGTTCATGAGTGTATATGGAAGATATCCCATTATATTCTTCTTTTTTTTTCCTGATTTCAGGAGGAAAGACAAATTAGTAGCTTCACCGAAACAAGTCAAAGATATACAGTTTCTCTCTAAGTTATCAGCCAATGAGAGCTATGTCCACTTGTACCACCAGTTCTACAGTTTCTTCTTATTACCTTATGTATAAATACAAGCCCATGGTGACTAAGTCTCCATGATAGAGTATTTATTTTCATTTGTTGGTTATCCATGAGAACCCGGCTTAAGGTTTTCTAGAAGGTGTCAGTCAGATTTGATCCCCCAGTTCTATTGCTCAAAAGAAAATCTGAGAACTTCTCTTTAAAGAATAATATAAAAAGATGCCTAGAAGAAACACAGAGGTTGTTATGTCTCTCCATCGAAAGATTGTTTAGAGCTGAATATCTATGTACATATTGATACATTTAAATCTTTAATTAAAAAGGCATATATTGGATCAAAATATCATTTATTTTACCAATATTTCAGTTGGCTGAACGCCAACCTTTATCAAGGTGCTATAACATTTTAAATGGGGAAAACAACTTCTACTGTCCGAAAACCTTTTATCCATATTTTGTTTAAATACAATTTCTGAGATTCCACCCTTCAGTGTAACATATATAAACAGAATTGTTCAATACAGTATTAAAGCTCTAGGAAGCGGTCTGGTAGATTAAATTGGTGAAACTGCTGGGATGGTTCACCACTGATGATTCATGCCCTCCAAATATTTTTTATTGCAGTAAGGACAGTATAAAGGTTTTGATTTTTAATGTATAAAAAAACATTCGTGTTTTAGTGTTTTTCATTTCAGATAAATTCAATCTCTCTCTTTCTTAGACTCGGGAACACGAGACAATATTTAAAGGAAATAAAGCACAATTCGGAAGGATAAAAGCCAGACGATAAAAGCCAGACCTCTTGATCACTGGGTCTTGATCTCCTGATCTTGATCTCGGAAATGATCCCTTAACTATTTTTGAAGCCTGCGGCGCCTCAGTTGTGCTTGGTGCTGCCTTGGTTCCCTCAAAACGGCGCGCACTCGCCCTCCTCTCCCCCGGGGTGCCCACGGCTCTGCCGGCGCCTCTCCAGCCCTCTCCTTGGCCCTCCACTGCGGCGGGCGCTTGGAGACACCTAAACATGAGTGATGCCTTAAAATGCTTACCGAAGCATGTAGAAGGCAAAACAATTGTCGAAAGCACAATTCGGATTATAGATTATAATAAAAGAAAATAAGAACTAATCCAAATAATTTATTAGTGTATGGCGTTTCGGCAACTAACTATTGTTCCTTATCTGTTATCTTGTTTAAAAACTTGATAACAGTACTATTTAAGAACTTTCTGTTGATATTTTTTCTCATTTATTCTTTTCTCTGATGATGGTGACAATGTTGTCGAAACGCCACACACTAATAAATTATTTTGATTGTGTCTTATTTTCTTTTATAAAGGAAATAAGTTAATAAAAGATTTTTCTTGTTGTACTGTGTGTCAGGATGTTGTGAGGCGATGTTGGCAACGTCGGGAGCACAATTTGTAGCGAGCCCCAAATAACCTCGGCGCGAGAACGCGGGGAATGGCTGTGAAATATTAGCAGTTTAATTAGGGGACATATTTGTGCGAAATTAGAGCGAGAGCCAGTAAATCATGTGGTCTCCTATTTACATCCATAATTACATGTTCAGTTTTTGTGTGGACAGACTCAGTGCTCGACAACGTGTCGCATCTGTCATCAATTCCTCTCCCAGAACGGCTAGAAGGTTTTTGTGATCGCTTCTTGTACTGCCAACTTACTCAGCCAATTGTCCCCTCATTGTCATAGCTCATTGAGACACTGTGGTGAAATGCCAAGCACCACATCTTGGCCCTTTCCATCATTATAAGCCAATTTATTCTTATTATGGTGCAATAAATCTTTATAATGTTTGATCGATATTCATTCTGATAAGTAACGTAGTGTTTTTCATAATAGAGGTATGCTATATCACTATTTCATGTGTAGACATGTGGTGTACTTACAGTACAAGCTGTCACTACCACCATGGCCTGGTACTACATGTGTAGACATGGGGTGTACTTACAGTACAAGCTGTCACTACCCACCATGGCCTGGTACTACATGTGTAGACATGTGGTGTACTTACAGTACAAGCTGTCACTACCCACCATGGCCTGATACTACATGTGTAGACATGTGATGAACTTACAGTACAAGCTGTCACTACCCACCATGGCCTGGTACTACATGTGTAGACATGTGGTGTACTTACAGTACAAGCTGTCACTACCCACCATGACCTGGTACTACATGTGTAGACATGTGGTGTTTTTACAGTACAAGCTGTCACTACCCACCATGGCCTGGTACTACATGTGTAGACATGTGGTGTACTTACAGTACAAGCTGTCACTACCCACCATGGCCTGGTACTACATGTGTAGATATGTGGTGTACTTACAGTACAAGCTGTCACTACCCACCATGGCCTGGTACTACATGTGTAGATATGTGGTGTACTTACAGTACAAACTTTCACTACCCACCATGGCCTGGTACTACATGTGTAGACATGTGATGAACTTACAGTAAAAGCTGTCACTACCCACCATAGCCTGGTACTACATGTGTAGATATGTGGTGTACTTAAAGGTAAAAGCTGTCACTACCCACCACGGCCTGGTACCACATGAATAGACAGGTAGCATATTTCACATTACATTACTACCCACTACCATGATTCCCATGGTTACGAACTAAGCACCAGGTGCTATGACTCCGGTAAATGGCTGCAGACTTCTGGTTATGCAAATTTAATGATGATCAATGAATCTCACTCCCAGATAAGTGGAGATAAGATTGCTCTGATGATGCAGTTCGGAGCCTAACCCACCGTATTAGCATATTAGCCGGTCGCTTACAGATTTTTCACGGGTTTTCGCAATTTGCATATTTTCCAGGGTCTGAGTGAAACCACCACACATTCTAATAGACGTAGAAACATTTTCACCTTTTGGTTAATCCATGAACGAATGATACAAATTACGTATTAGGAAAATTATCGTGTTAATACACCAGGTACAAGTTTGTAAAGTTCTTCAACCTTAATTTCCTCTTTTTTTGAATTGTACACCTCTACAACGGGTGGGTTTCCAATCAAAAACAAATAAAAGGTAAATAATTGAGAAATTTCCTTTTAGAATTATGTTTTTTATTTGATATATTCTTTATTGGTGATGATCTCAATTTTTATAGACCGTGGCTTCTGTTAAAATTATTCTCTCCTCGCTCCAACCTTCAAAATGGTTTGATAAAGAGACAACTATATCAATTGATATTTTGACGTGACAACGTCTTAAATTAGGTTGCGGCTGGGAGTCACTTATGAAAAAGTGTAACGCCCGGTAACGTTACGATGAGTCATCGAACGAGAGTGCTGCGCGCGCAGCTGCGCGCGCAGCGCTAGAGAATTAGGCGCATTGAATCGGCGCATGCTTGTCTCTGTCTTTGTCTTTCTCGAACGTTCTTGGCGTTGGAAAAACAAGAAAGCGTCATAATACAAGTTCACACGTGTGGTTAAAGTATCGTCAGCTGTGTCTGTAGTGAAAATGTGGAGTGCTTAGATTCGTCATTTACAACAACTACAACAATAAAGGTAAATAATTGTACACTGATATTTCATTATCGTAAACTATGATTGATTGATTAATTGTTAGATTGACACAAAAGTTGAGAAACTGAGTTTATAGGTTATGTCATACTATTGATAAATGTTGATAGTGTTAAGTAAATTATTAGTTTAAAATTAATTAATTAATTAATTATTATTTTACAAATTTTAAATAGTTTCAAATTTATTTAGCAAAAATTTGAACCTTCGATCTGAATAAATGTTTTGATTTTCGAATTGATTCTTTAAAATTACAAATATTAAGAAAAAGTGGCAGATATAAGAAAACTTTATTTAAACTGTGTTGAGCAAGAATTTTAACATCTAATTTAAGTAAATGTTTTAATTTTCAACTTCATCATTTACAATTACAAATTTTATTTAATTTCAAATTTATTTAGCAAAAATTTGAACCTTCGATCTGAATAAGTGTTTTGATTTTCAAATACCAACGCGGCTGGTGGAGTGGCGATCTATCGTAAATTATCATCGACATCTACGGCGGAAGTGTTCCAAGTTGCGATTACAGACGTAACTCGTGTCATTAAAACCAAGGGTGACATGTGCATGACTGAAGTTACTTGCTTCGCCGCTAATACTAGCTTCAAGTTTATACTCGGTGCTGTATATATTCATCCAGGAGCTAGTATGCAGGATATTGGAATGTTACTATGGCAAGGACTCGGTCCGTACATTCACAACAGCCAGTACGTGCCACCGTTCGTGCAAGTTGATTCTAGTATACCGATTCTTCTGTGTGGTGATTTTAACAAAAACGTAAAACCTGACAACTCGTTTCTTAAATTCATGAAAAATACGTATAATCTTGATTGCGTATCAAACGTTTCTAAGTCAACTACGTTAAAAGGAACAACTATCGACTTGACTTTCGCAAGACACATTACAGCAGAAACACTTCCTTTCATTTCATATTTCTCCTATCATCGTCCTATCCTCAACAAAATCACTCAAATAGGATTTAGTTAAGTTTAAGTTTACATGTACAATGTTTTAGTAAACAAAATATATTTCTATAGTTAAAATTTGTGCAATTCTTATTTTCATTCAATTCCTTGCCCCTATTGTGCAATTTAATTATATTCATATCAATAAATATTCTACCATTGTCACGTAAAATCTTCGCCCGTAAAACCGACTTTACAGGCAACCATTGTTTTTTATTCAATTCACGAAGTTTCAATGACTCGCTGTCATCAGGGGACTGGTTATTGGTTGATGTATAGCCGCATGTTTTCCCCTAACTTTAAACCAACAAATAATCTTCTAAACTTCAAATTGATGTGTATAGTGGCTTTAAATATACATAATGATAACAATATAATTACATATATACACTCGAAAAAACAATAGAAAAAAATAAAAGATAAGTGGGTCAGGTGTTGATATTAAAAATAAAGAAGACATCTCCTGACCACGAGCACCCGTGCTTTTTTAGATGGCAAAGCGCCATCTAGTGGAGCAAAAATAAACTAAACGTTTATTTAGCTTGCTCCGTGATATTTGACCAACCCAATTTCTTGATAAATCAAGAAAAGCCATTCCATTACACTATAACATAAGCAATACACTCATCGAAAAAAAATTGTAGAAGTGTAAAGTCTTTTATGTCGAGGACTTCTTGTTTTTTGAAGTAGACTGAGGCTCTGTTCACACTTGGTTATCTCGTGTGTCTTCAATAAAGGTCACTGTAATATCTTTCAGAGTTATTGTCTGAATCCTGATATACATGCTGAAAGGTACAACTTCCTTAAGTTTTGCCCATGAGTGTATATTGGTTATCTCGTGTGTCTTCAATAAAGGTCACTGTAATATCTTTCAGAGTTATTGTCTGAATCCTGATATACATGCTGAAAGGTACAACTTCCTTAAGTTTTGTCCATGAGTGTATATTGGTTATCTCGTGTGTCTTCAATAAAGGTCACTGTAATATCTTTCAGAGTTATTGTCTGAATCCTGATATACATGCTGAAAGGTACAACTTCCTTAAGTTTTGTCCATGAGTGTATATTGGTTATCTCGTGTGTCTTCAATAAAGGTCACTGTAATATCTTTCAGAGTTATTGTCTGAATCCTGATATACATGCTGAAAGGTACAACTTCCTTAAGTTTTGTCCATGAGTGTATATTGGTTATCTCGTGTGTCTTCAATAAAGGTCACTGTAATATCTTTCAGAGTTATTGTCTGAATCCTGATATACATGCTGAAAGGTACAACTTCCTTAAGTTTTGTCCATGAGTGTATATTGGTTATCTCGTGTGTCTTCAATAAAGATCACTGTAATATCTTTCAGAGTTATTGTCTGAATCCTGATATACATGCTGAAAGGTACAACTTCCTTAAGTTTTGTCCATGAGTGTATATTGGTTATCTCGTGTGTCTTCAATAAAGATCACTGTAATATCTTTCAGAGTTATTGTCTGAATCCCGATATACATGCTGAAAGGTACAACTTCCTCAAATTTTGTCAATGAATGGATATAGATGAAGTATTTGACTAGGATATATTATCGCGGTAAACAGAAGTATACAGCTGTTGCCAACACAGCATATACCTTTTCTATTATATATATGTTATATTGCCAAAACACACAAAACTCACACACACAACATCTTTTGATCTCCCTCGCAGAATGCACAGATGAATTAATTACATATATAAATGCATATAAAAGGCTTAGTTTTAACGTCTGTTTTGATGGAAGAAGCGACCTCCTATTGTCTAAATTGACTCTTCAACTAAGAGTTATGTATTGCCGGTCTCCGTAAACAAGCGAAATATCAAAGCTATATAGTTTTAATGCATTTATTGAGTGAGAGAGGTGAGGTTTTTTGTCCATATGTAAATATAGAAGCTGGGGTGGCAAACAAGCCAATCAAGTTGTAGAAGAAATTACCAGAGCAGAAATCAGTAAAACACAAAGCAAACAGGAAATCATTTTTTCCATTGGGACGGAATCTAATTGAAGTTGACGCGGAGAAGGTAAAAAAGAAGTGGAGGGCTTTGTCGGGTCCTGGTAATTAAACCCGGGGCAGGCAGATTTTTAAAGCAATTAGTGGAGGGAGAAACAAAAGGTGCTGTCCACCCCAGCTGTCCACTAATTGGAATTTAATTAATTAGGTGACATTTCCGTCACCTGGGGGCGCTGTCGGATTAATTTAGACTGGAGCGGGCAGTGTCCAGTCGGGGGTGACATTTGTTTATATTAGGATTGATTGGGTTTGTTGGTTTCTTTGTTTACATTGGGGCTGATCAAGTCTGGGAGTGGGTTTGTTTATATTGGCGTTGATCAAGTCTGGGAGTTGACCGAGAAGTCCTCACTTCTTTTTTCTAGATTTGATTCATTTTGTCTCCTCTCTTATTGTAAAGACGTTGCTGTATCACCTCATAAGCATAAATAAATAAAGTCTGGGAGTGGGTTTGTTTATATTGGGGTTGATCAAGTCTGGGAGTGGGTTTGTTTATATTGGGGTTGATCAAGTCTGGGAGTGGGTTTGTTTATATTGGGGTTGATCAAGTCTGGGAGTGGGTTTGTTTATATTGGGGTTGATCAAGTCTGGGAGTGGGTTTGTTTATATTGGGGCTGATCAAGTCTGGGAGTGGGTTTGTTTATATTGGGGTTGATAAAATCTGGGAGTGGGTTTATTTATATTGGGATTGATCAGGTCTGGGAGTGGGTTTGTTTATATTGGGGTTGATCAAGTCTGGGAGTGGGTTTGTTTATATTGGTGTTGATCAAGTCTGGGAGTGGGTTTGTTTATATTGGGGCTGATCAAGTCTGGGAGTGGGTTTGTTTATATTGGGGTTGATCAAGTCTGGGAGTGGGTTTGTTTATATTGGGGTTGATCAAGTCTGGGAGTGGGTTTGTTTATATTGGTGTTGATCAAGTCTGGGAGTGGGTTTGTTTATATTGGGGCTGATCAAGTCTGGGAGTGGGTTTGTTTATATTGGGGTTGATCAAGTCTGGGAGTGGGTTTGTTTATATTGGGGTTGATCAAGTTTGGGAGTGGGTTTGTTTATATTGGGGTTGATCAAGTCTGGGAGTGGGTTTGTTTATATTGGGGTTGATCAAGTCTGGGAATGGGTTTGTTTATATTGGGGTTGATCAAGTCTGGGAGTGGGTTTGTTTATATTGGGGTTGATCAAGTTTGGGAGTGGGTTTGTTTATATTGGGGTTGATCAAGTCTGGGAGTGGGTTTGTTTATATTGGGGTTGATGAAGTCTGGAAGGTGGTTTGTTTATATTGGGGTTGATGAAGTCTGGAAGGTGGTTTGTTTATATTGGGGTTGATGAAGTCTGGAAGGTGGTTTGTTTATATTGGGGTTGATCAAGTCTGGGAGTGGGTTTGTTTATATTGGGGTTGATCAAGTCTGGGAGTGGGTTTGTTTATATTGGGGTTGATCAAGTCTGGGAGTGGGTTTGTTTATATTGGGGTTGATCAAGTCTGGGAGTGGGTTTGTTTTGGATTGAGAGTTGTGTTCTGTAATGTTGTTTAGACTGAACCATGATTTGAGCATCTATTGTTTGGTTGAGGGTAAGCGCGCGCGCTTGTTTACTCTGTCGTTATCAGGATTTCTTGCTATGTTACTAGTCAGGTTGAGTGTTAATCTGTTTATTATCAGCAAACAATACACCTTCGTATGGAATGGCTATAAATTTTCACGATATTTTTAAATAAATAAAAAACGAATATCTATATTTAGTGAACTGAATATTGAATAAAATATGGAAGTGGCTTGGTTCATTACTGATGAACCTTTCCAGCGAATTGACCAATTTGTTCCACAAGGACTCAACAATATTATGTTTTAAAATATGTTTATATATTCTGTTAAATATATATATACAGTTAAACCTGTCTACAGCGCCCTTTATTGGGACTCACCAAAATATGGTGCTATTGAGAGGGAGTGCTATAGACAGGTCACTTTTAATATAAATCGCATCGTACTACGTATTTAAAATCGGGCGCTATAGAGAGGAAGGCGTTATTTAGAGGGGGCTCTATAGACAGGTTTAACTGTTGGTAGTTTTTACTAATTGAAAAGAAATTCGTATTTAATTTTTTTAAAAAATGACGTTAAATGTTTTCAATTTTTATAATTTGTTTATTTTATTATTGGTCGAGTCAAAAAAAAAAAAGAAAAGAAATGACGTTGAATATTTTCATTCTCATCATTTGTTTATTGTATTATTGGTTGAGTTGAAAGTTGATTGGTTTCTTCTGTCGTTTGTTGAGTTGATTTTTTACTTCTGTTGTTTAAGTGTTTAGGTTTATCTCTTTTGAGGCCTGAATTTCCTTCGATTTTGTTTGAATACCTGATGTTGTGATTTCATTTTGAAGGTCAGTGATGAATACACTCTCTGTTTAGCGTGCTGACACATCCATATTCACTTATTTGATGTGAAGACTGTGACACACAGCCTGAAGACAAAAGAAATACACATTGAATACACAATGAGTCAATTGTTAGAAAAAAATAAATACACATGAATAGGAACCTGGCTACCCAGGTGTAGAGGGTGGTACCAGAGAAGGCGAGACGGACTAAGAGGAAGTCCTGGAACTGTTGTTCAATCAGGTAGCATTGCGAACTAACTATACTTGAATCTTGTCTTTTTTTCTGTTCTGACTTTTGACTATTATGCCCTGGGTACTAAAAACCTAACTTATATGCAAATAGGGACGTCTTAGATGGCGGATTCTGTGTCCGTTTGCACTAAATAAAAGACTGACACGGTTGATATGTTTACATAGCTTGAATTGCTTGGACAATGTTAACGATCTTTCCCAGTGTCAGCCCTTCCTTTTTCGGGTGTTCTTTTATATATGCAATTATGAAGTTACACACGTTCTTTGTTTTTTTATGTACAACATATATACTACGATATATACATATTTACCACGCCCATACATATTCGAAAAACATATTAAACGATTTATAAATTACCAAAACTTCCGAAAATGCATATTGGAAACACAAAGGCAAATTATTCTCTACACAAAATAGAATTTAAAAGTTCGCAAAGCCCTCAAAGAATACTGTCAACATCCCAAAATATATTTTTCTTATACTAAATATACGTGATACAGGCCATGATAATAATGGTGGGTTGTGAGCTATTGTTTTTACCGCAAGTGTACCAATGTTTAATAAATAAATATTCACAAAAATACTCATGAATGTTCATAAAATCTTTCAAAGAACAGAAAAGCAGCAATATTCTTAAAGGAAACGACAAACTCAACCCAACCACAAACTGTAGAGAAATGATAGAAACTAATATACTGAACACTTTCAGATTATCAAAAGATGAACATACCTTTTCAAACCGGCAAAAAAAGAATAAAAATGAAGAAATGACACGAGTGTAAGAAAATGTAATCCTTTAAAAAAAGTTGAATTCTGTTCAGGTGGCCAACAAAAGAACGGCTCTAATGAGAGATCAATTGTGGGAACACACCACGTGGTCCTTGGGTCATCAAGATGATTTGATTCGTCTGCTACGGATCATTTGGTCCTTTCTGCGCATGCTCACGTGACAGTCAAGTGTCCAATATATATATTTTTTTATCTTAAATTAAACGCTCACTGATAAGATTTAATTAATAAAAATCGTTTTTTTTTTTTAGTTATCGCTAAGACGATGTTTACTTGTAATTAATTTTTTTACCATTAGGGGGCGCTAATTTAAAAAAAAAATCACAGAATAAATAAAGTTTTTTTTTTGTCAACGATTTTTAGAAACTGTTAATTTTTAAATATATATATTCCATAAGTTTTAAAATATGTTTATGGTTAGAATTAAGTACTTATATATTAAATATTTGTTGAATTATCAAAAAATATATATATATTTTTTGTTTTAAGAGGCTTCATATATATTTTTTAATATATTATTTTTTATTTTTCAGAAAAATTATAATAAAATTATTAATAATCAAGCAATCTTTTTTTCTTTCGAATTATAATCCGTCTCTTTTTAAACTGATAATGGTAAAGATGAAAAAAAAGTGTAGAGGAGGAAAAATAATTAAAAATAAATTCAAAGATTTTAAAAGGTTTTTATAAGGTGGGTAGTTAATTTTCTATTTATATAATTATAAATTAACTCTCTATAAATAAACACGATGAGATTCTTGTTATTTTTTAAATGTTGCCATGGTTATTAATTTTTTTATTTTTTTTAAATGTTGCCATACTTTGAGGCACTACCGCGCTATTTCTACATTAGAAATTACATTAAATACAAACGTTTCTTTTAAAAATAAAACGAACTTTCTATTATCTCTACTGTGATGATAAAATATTGGGAGGGCTTGGCTCATCAGTGGGAAACCCTCCCAGCAGTTTCTAACGTAGGAGGAAAGTAGAAAGTTGTGTTTTTATTCGAAATAGAGAAATTCGTGTTTATTGGTTAAATCTATATATATAAAAATCAATGTTTGTTTGTATGTTTGTTTGTTTGTTTGTATGTCCGGTACACAAATTCGCAGTAGTTCACTAATTCAAACCAAAATTTCCATACATAGGTAAAAAAATACGGGGAAGACGATAGGCTTTTTTAAAAAATATATATAAATCAATTATTAAAATATATATATTCAAATTATTCTACTTAGCTCACGAACAGCGCCCTCTATCAAAGATTAGATTAAATTATGCTGATGCAAACAAATAGATAATGCTAATAACAAACAATTATAAAATAAATCTTATCTAAATATATATCACTCGGGTAGATATGCACACGGGTCAATCCCGGGGCGAAGCCCGGGTCACCCGTCTAGTTACTTATATATAGATATCGCGTTATACATCATTGCTTTATAGTTAATTTATGGCTTTGTCCTTATTCTTTTATATTATTAGGCGATCTATATTATATTAGTCCAAATATTTAATCAAATAGAAATATATTTATTTAGAGGAATCCCTATTATATCTATTTATATGAAAATAAAAGCAGATTTTGTGGTTTACATAGGAATAAAAAGCCTTTAAACATAGAGACAACACAATGGTTGTTCCATTCTCGGTGTATCTATTGTACAGCGCGTGGTATAATTAAAGTGATTATAAACATCCCTGCCGTTAAGTCTCATTGAATTTTGCTTTTTTTTCTCCACCAGAGTTTTAACTTTCCTTTCATATTTCCCTCCAGGTTTGTGCAAAGTCTCCCGCAATGGGGTAAAATGAAAACATCGTTAGATTCTGAACAAAGAAGGGATTAAAAAGGCAAGGAGGACAAATTTCATTAAGGTTTAGTGAAAAGTTTGGCCTGAAGAATCCATTACGGAACCAGCGGCTGAATTCCGCCCAAATGGAGCTTAGAATCGATTTGCATCTGTGATTATAATTAATATTCGCAATGTTGCCGGATTGATTCCAGAAATTTAATTCAACCCATTCTATCTCTCTATACGCCTATTTACGGAAGTATAAAAGGATACTGAGAGATTTTTATTTGATTTATTTGTGTCTCAGGAATTTTAATAGTTTATTATACATTATTTATTTTATTATCAGTTACAAATAAGACACGCTATATCCGATCTGGATAATTGCACGTGAAAACTTTAGAATAATTAATACTGTAGTAGAGTGAGTAACAGAATTATAAAAAAAATAAAATAAATAATTAAGAAAAAGAGCATTAAATAAACATATACATTAAACAAATAAGCAACAACATAAGTAGATAGACGAAACCATAAGTAGTTATTTACAGTATGTTAAGCAATGATGGAAGTTGATTTAATGAAGTTATCAGTTAGTATCGTGGAGAGAGAAAGTTGATTATCCATGATAATGCCATATATTTATATTGCCACGTGGAAAATTAGGAAAGACAGACTCCAGTATGACAACAACAACATCCGCCCAAAATTAAATTTATTTAAGGCAAGAACAAACTATGAATTATAAGAAAACAATAAGATAAGCCATGAGGGAAGTGTACAGAGTAACAAAATATAAACATCAAAAATGATACTCTGTTAATAAAATATTACATACTTTGTTACAATATATATATATATACCTAAAAATAATCACCTCTCCCTTTAAATAGGAATCAGAACGATGTATTATGTTTATTACCCTAGTAATGGGAGAGGTGCTTATTTAGAAAGGTACATGAATATCATCCGCCAATATATGTTATGTATATATATGTTAAATATCGGTCTGTTTTTTATGGAGACAGAGGAAATTTTTTTCACACTTGGAAATCTTGTATGTCTTCAATAAAGGTCACTGTAATATCTTTCAGAGTTATTGTTTGAATCCCGATATACATGCTGAAAGGTACAACTTCCTTAAGTGTTGTTCATGAGTGTATCTTTCAGAGTTATTGTCTGAATCCTAATATATATGCTGAAAGGTACAACTTCCTTAGGTTTTGTCCATGAGTGTATCTTTCAGAGTTATTGTCTGAATCCTGATATACATGCTAAAAGGTACAACTTCCTTAAGTTTTGTCCATGAGTGCATAAATATTCTTCTTCGCGCGTTCATCCTATAAAGGTTTAATGTAAAGATAGCGAGTGGTATGTGTTATAAATGGTGTGGACGTTTATAATCTTCTATCCAATATATTCCTTCCCACTAATCCTGTAAAATTCTAGTGCAGAGGCTTTAATATTTACATAGTGGCTTAGTACCTTCCAACCCTAATCCATACAAACAGAATAAATAATGTAATAACTACGGCAGTATGAGGTAAAATATAATACATTGTGTGCGGCATTGAAAATGGAACACCAAGAAAGAGTGGTCAGAAAATTATGCAAATTCCAGGGCAGACGCGCCTCACCGACGTGTAAACGTGACAACGTGGAATCATGGTTTGGAGCGCAATCGTGTATGATACCAAGTCATCTTTAGTAGTTTTCAAGGAATTATGACGGCCCAATGATATGTTGGTGATGTGCTGAGACCGGGGACAATCCTGTCATGCAGAGAGAGAGATTGAGATTGAAACTGATTTATTACAATGTCCATATAAGATTATATAAGGTTAAATACAGAATAAAATATAAATATAGAATAAATAAGATTATATAATGATAAATATATGAGTGAATAGATATAAATATAAAATAATTGAGAAATATACATATATGTTAAATATACACAAGTCGTCATTGGTGGCGCCCACCGCGGGAAAGACTCCGCCACCGATAGACTGCGAGAGTTCTTTCCCACAGAGTGGGCAGGTCGATGTGATGGCTGGTGTTACTCACCTCAAGACCAAGATGGTACTTGTAGATGGTAGCCTTCGCCAGAGAGAGAGAGATTGAGATTGAAACTACTTTATTTCAATGTCCATATAAGATTATACATGGTTAAATACAAATGTGAATAAATAAGATTATATAATTATAAATACATGCATTAATAGATATAAATAGATAAAAATAATTGATAAATATAAATATATAGAAGCATATATAGGGCGCCTCTCCCGTCAAAATAAACGTCAAAAACTGACGCCATCTGTATACGTATATCAAAATTCGAAACTATTATAGACGCGTGCGATTTTTTTTTAATAAACAATTTCTACTGTCCTTACTGCAATGGAAAAATTAAAGGGAGGGCCTGGCTCATCAGTGATGAACCCTCCCAGAAGTTTTGCCAGTTTAATATATCATACCGCTGTTATATTGTATTTTTCGATCTTCCTTTTATAGTGATACTGATGCTAGACTTTTAGAATGGGTATTTTAGATGAACTATGGACATAAGTATATATAAAAATATATACAGGTCTTCAGAAAGAGAGAGAGGAAAAATTGTCCTAGACAGTCGGACAAGAGGAGGACCCCAGCTAACAGCAGATGTCCCCAAATGTCGTCAATTAACATTCCAGTAATCCGACCTGTGTCGCCAATTTTTTACAACTCCCCTCATCAGAGGATATGGGAATCCTTAAAACTCCATCTTATTAATAACCTTCATGTTCTCCCGATATGTCTCCACTAACATTCTTTACTTTTTCTATTTACATAAATACTCACTGAAGTCACTAATTTATTTTTGAAGAAATTCGCACCAAACTGTCACTTCCATGTGAAAAAATATAGAATAAAAATATCCCCCGTTATATAAATGTAGGCAATACTGTATCCAACTTATGAAATTATAAATATAAATAGGAATGTCTCAATATTTTTTGTATTCTTATATTTTTCTGAAAATAGAGCAATCCATATTTAAATCATTAAATAATAAAAAATACTGTTAAACCTGTCTATAGCGCCCCTTCTAAATAGCGCCTTCCTCTCTATAGCGCCAGATTTTAAACATTAAAATGTAAACATTTTACATTAAAAGATACCTTTCTATAGCACCCTATTTTGGTGAGTCCCAAGAGGGGGCGCTATAGACAAGTTTAACTCTATATTAGATTGAATAAAAGATTTATTTGCCAATATATGCCTTTTTATTATCTGATTCTTATATTTATATCAGTAGATTGAAATAATTGAAAAATGAAGAAAAATATTAGGGAATTGAAATGTTACGCCGCATGTTGAGTTTGAAGTTGCCAGCTGGTAACTCAAATACGTGTATTTAGATGTGAGAAGCATTTGTCCCTGAATCACTGAAAAGACGAGTGTGTAATCAGCCGTGTTCTAGTTTTTGCTTTCTTTATCCAAATGAACCGATATATACAGCGAATCCATTAATCTTTTCCGTATAATATATTTTTTATTTAATTTTATTACACGTTCTCTGTGGTCTCATTTCCATTCTATATATGGACCAATCAAATGCTGACAGGAAGTCAACCTCCTAGCACAGAGGTCGGCAAACTCCCATGCGGCTCTTTGGATGTGAAGCTGCGGCTCTTTATATAGTTCCATATGTAAATATCATTTATGCAAGTGCTATTTATTGTTGGCAAGAAAAAAAATTGTGGCTCTTTAAAAACTTTGAAATTTTATAAATTGTCATTTTTGACTCTTCCAACTCAAAAGTTTGCCGAACCCTATACTAGTGTACCAACAGGGATTGATGGACAAAAATATGGAAAAAATCTTTAATAGAGAAAAACTTAAACTTCAACGCTCTCATTGGTCATCTGTCCATCGTAGTGGACGTCTTATCGAACTGGATGGTCAAACACAATTTAAAGTTTCGGGGGAAATATGTAAAATTGTTCGAGATTAAAGTTTGGCGGCCTAAAGAGAGATCTTTTAATTTGTATAACGGGCCGAGGTTTATTGCGCCTTAATTAGCGGCCGTCAAGGAGATGATCTCCAGGCAGCAATTTGGGGCATTCTTCTATGCTAGCAATTGATGAATGCTTCTTGCGTTTTGAGAGTTATTAATGATCGACCGGTATCTTCATTAGAGGAACATTGTGCCATTCCGTACATTCCTGGCATCTGCCATCCCGGGCTAATGTGCTAATTTAATCTAAACTACATTCTCCGACTTAATTTCAGAGGAAGTCTTGAAAGTTTGGGTAACGTGGTGTCAGCCCTGGTATGATAAATTGGTTTCCCGCTGTACGTTGTTGTAGAGTACAAACACTCTGTGTACGGGGTTAGCTGGGGAATGGAATCCTCTGGACTTCTATATGTGGCAATTACAGTAACAGATAGTCATAGCCTTTTATCCACCATATATATACATGTGGTAACTTACAGTACAAGCTGTCACAACCCTCTTTCTAGCATGTGTAGACATGTGACAATTTGACAATTAAAAAATTTTTTATTGACTGTTAGTCAATGTTACAACTCAACCAGGAGGGTGAAAAGAAATATTTACATTTATAAGTTGTCAGGAATCAAGGCATCGCCGCCTAAGTGTGTCCATATCGGTGCCAACATCGTGATGGTAGCTCCGAGCCAGTTCTATGGCCGCGCCGAGGAATTCAGCGAGGACCCCCTTCAGCGCAGGTGAAAGTTTCGTCATGAGGGACGCTGTGTCTTCGGTGAATAAAATGGCGTCCTTAAGGTCAATAACATCGATCCCTGTATCATATATGGGCCTTAGGCAGGTCATGTGCTTCAGTTTTCTGAAGATTTTAAAAATCATGACATCCTCTTGCTCTTCTGTCATCTGCTCCTCGTGGGGAACGGGCGGTGTCGGCCCAGTAGGCCGAGGCGCAGGCAGTGGGGGTGTTGGTGCTGCGGCTGGTGTTTTCGTTAGCTCAGCTCTAACTTGACCAAGGACCTTATATAAATTAGAGGTGTGTCCGGGCTTCAGGTCCAGAATTTGACCGATCAGGCCGACGAGGGCGTCGCACTGCGGAGGCGACAGGAGGGGTCCATTCCTCTGGGCCTTGGTCCTCGAGGAGAGGAGGTCCAGGACCTCCTCCCGCCCAAGACCAAGGGCGTCCGTCCTAGCAAAGGACACGCTGGGGTTTCCTTCTATGAACGCCACGAGGTCATCCCCCGTTGCGTTTCTTGTTGATGACGCGGAGGACGCAGTGGTCTCCTCCACGATGGACATCTCCACGTCCTGTGTTGGGGCTGCAGGCCCGAGGGTCTCCTGGATGGGCGGAGGGCCATGCGGGGCAGCGAAGTCAGGTCGAGCGGGAGGCGTCGGCTCTGGATGACGCGGCGTCGCCGAGCGAGGGTCCACGGGATTCTTGGGTACCTGCAGGGACGGAGCAGGGATCACAGGTGGAAGGGCAGTAGGCGTCTCCTCCATAGGTAAGGCTGGAGTCGCTGGTGGAGATGGCCGAGGTGCGGATGGATGGAGCACAGCTCGGGCCATGGGAGGAGCGCTGCAAACCTCCATGGCTAGATTGGAGGGAGCTGGCGCAGGAGGCTGGGCTGCTGACCGCTGAGGCGGTGCAGGGGTGGTCGGTGGTGGGACGCCAGCAGGAGTGGTCGGTGGGGCCGTTCTGGTGTTATTGGCCAGCCCTGCAAGCAGGGGGCAGATGGCCCTCCGATGCCCTTGTCCGTGGCACCTGGAACACCTGATGCCCGAGGATAGGTACGCAGGCCAGGCTTGGCCTTTGATGTTGATGTCAAGGCGGGTTGGAAGCCTCTCGATGGTGATCCCCTCATGTAGGGTGATGAAGACGTCACGCCGGCCATCGACGTAGACGTAGGGGCCCGCCTTCATCTGCTTAGGGGCGATGGACGTAACCCGCCCATATGGAGAGAGGGCGGTGATGACAGCAGAGTCCGCCACAAAGAAGGGGAGGTTACCCACTGTAATCCTTTCCGCTCTTTTGCGGAAAGGGAATGCCCTGAGGAGTGTTCCCTCAACCTCGAGGCCCTCACTTATGAGGCGCTCGGCCAGGCCTCTGTTGGTCAGTCCCAGGAGCTGGTGGCCGTTCACCTTGGTGATCTGGATGACTCCGGCAGTTCCTCCGAGCATCCTGTCCAGTGCCCTAAGGTAGTGGAAGGGCTCAAGTTCGGGGCTGTGTTCGATGTACACACAGTGTTCCTCGGAAGAGGACGCCTGCCGCGCCCTGGCATCCGCGATGTGAGCCCTGGTGGCCCTGATTTCTTGGGCTCGGGGCACTGATCCCGCCGATGATTGAGGTCGGCGAATGGTCCTGGAAGCTCCGGCATTGGAGGAGGGTGCAGCCGTCGTAGGTGAATTCCCCGAGCCACGGCGCCTCTTCCTACCCTGGACGAGGGTAAATCCTTCCTCAGCTCCAGGATTCACCTCTTCTGTGATGTCAGCCCAGTTTCTCCGGACTTGAGCAGCGGCGTTAGAAGTTGGAATAGCCGCAAGAGAGAGAGGTCGACCGGCGCGGCAGAATTTGCATCCTGGCCGCCGGCGGGCGGATTTACATAGTTTTGATTTTTTCTCAAAACTATTGGAATTTCGTTCTGCAAATCTTGATTTGCGGATAATTCTGCACATGGTTGTGCTAGTGAGCCGTGCCTTACAGGCTTTTGCTCGGCTTTTGACGGGCTTTCAGCCCGTATAAAATTTGTCGCCATCCGCGACACTTTTCGCCCGCCAGAGGCGAAACACTCAGGAGCTCGCGCGACGCGTGGCCGCACGGCCGAGTGTAGACATGTGGTGTACTTACAGTACAAGCTGTCACTTCCCAGCATGGCCTGGTACTACATGTGTAGACATGTGGTGTACCTACAGTACAAGCTGTCACTACCCACCATGGTCTGGTACTACAGGTGTAGATATGTGGTGTACTTACAGTACAAGCTGTCACTACCCACCATGGCCTGGTACTACATGTGTAGACATGTGGTGTACTTACAGTACAATCTGTCACTACCCCCCATGGCCTGGTACTACATGTGTAGACATGTGGTGTACTTACAGTACAAGCTGTCACTACCCACCATGGTCTGGTACTACATGTGTAGACATGTGGTGTACTTACAGTATAAGCTGTCACTACCCACCATGGTATGGTACTACATGTGTAGACATGTGGTGTACTTACAGTACAAGCTGTCACTACCCACCATGGCCTGGTACTACATATGTAGACATGTGGTGTACTTACAGTACAATCTGTCACTACCCCCCATGGCCTGGTACTACATGTGTAGACATGTGGTGTACTTACAGTACAAGCTGTCACTACCCACCATGGCCTGGTACTACATACATGCAAAAGTGCACAGTCTGCACTATTATTTCAAAATAATTATTAGATATATACAACTATTCTTTTTATTATTTCTTATCTCCACTCAATCATATCAGGGTATCAAGTTTGTAGTGCTTTCTGATGGTGTCTGCTGGGGACGCTAAGTAGAGCTCATCAATGGATGAGTCAATACAGTCAATGATGTCTTCTTCCTTCTTATCTCCACTCAATCATATCAGGGTTTAAAGCTTGTAGAGCTTGCTGATTTTGTCTTTTGGGGATGAGTAGACCTCACCAAAGGAGATTTGACAACTATCATGAGATATATACAACTATGTACGATGGATATGTCCTCTTCTTCTTCTTTCTTATCTCCACTCTATCATATCAGGGTATCAAGCTTGTAAAGCTTGTTGATGGTGTCTGCTGGGGATGAGTAGAGCTCATCAATGGATGAATCAATACAGTCAATAATGTACAGTCAATATGTACATGGCGCTACCGCTGCAGAGTTCGATGGAAGATCATCAGCAGGTCTACAGCGACACCACGTATTTCACCATCTACGAAGAAAAGGTAGATCGCATGTTTCGCAACTCAGGAGATGGTGATGGCGTGTCCTCGAGATCAACTGCGAAGATCAACAACACATATTAAAACGATATCAAAAAAGTTTTAAAAATTGATATTAAATTGGTTTCCAAACTGATAAAAGTTCATTTTTTTTAAAGTGAATAGGTGATCACGTGAAGAGTTAGAGAGAGAGATTTTATTAAGAAAAAGTGAATTGTCAACATCGCCTTGTAATTACACGTTCCCTGCTCTTCGATTTTAGCTTCCAGCGTTTTGTGTCGTGTTTGACAAGCTCCGTTCGATGGAAATGAAGACAGTGTCAACAATCCTTATTTAAGAAATGATTAACTCTCAGCCTTTTTAGAATTGGAAGAAATCAACAAAATCTCGGTTAACATTGTTAACTGCCTTTGAAACAATAAAAAAACTTCGGCCATAAAATTTTTTTTTTCGAAATCTCGTTCATAATCATAGAAAATAACACATTTTGGAAAGGTTTTACTTATATAATTGAAGGTATAGGCGTATAATATACTCATTGACAAAACTTAAGAAAGTTTTATTTTTTAGCATGTATATGCCCATATTTCTTAAACAGGCATTGTATAGAATTTCTGTTCATAGAATTACTGCAATGAACTTAGTCCCTATTTCTGCTCCGCGCTTATGGAATTGAAGACTTGAGGCGATGGCGTCGACCTTTCATATTAAATCTTACTTTCCCTTATTACTAATAATTGTATATAGTTGCGGAACTACTGGTTTCCTGTGCTGCTCCTTTCCTGTTATTGCACCTTGTACGGAGAATCTGTATAAGACTAACGTCTTAATAAAGGCTTTGTGTGTGTGTGAATTACTGCAATGACAAATGTGGGTTCGCAACTGATGAGCCAGGCCAACCCAATTATTCAATCAGTAAAGCAAGGACTACACAAATTGTTTCAAGACAACAACAATCTCCTTTTTGGCTATAGAAAAACAAACACCAGTCTCACGGGGAGAAGAGATTTGAGTATGATCGCCTCTTGTAAAATAATCTCTTTCACTTTTGTTTCATCTATGTAAATTGTTTTATCAGTTTTATTTTTCAGTAAGCCCGGATGGCTTATACATAGTTTATAGTTTCAAATTGAGAGAATATTATGATGCATTAGCGCGCCATCTGTTATCAAAATTTGAAACTATTATAGATGCGTATGATTCTTTTATAAATTAAACAATTTCTACTGCCTTTATTGCAATGGAAAAATTATAGGGAGGGCTTTGCTCATCAGTGGTGAACCCTCCCAGCGGTATTGCTAGTTTAATCTACCATTGGTTTATCAGGGTTCACCACTGATGAGCCAGGCCCTCCCTATAATTTTTCCATTGCAGTAAGGACAGTAGAAATTGTTTAATTTTAAAAAGAATCATACGCGTCTATAATAGTTTCAAATTTTTATGAGAGAATATTGTAGCAAGGTTTTTTATTATTTTATTAACAGAGTATCATTTTTTTATATTTATATTTTGCTACTCTGTAAACTTCCCTCATTGCTTAACTTTTTTTTTATAATTCATAGTTTTTTCCTGTGCCTAAAATAAATTTCTGTGTTATCCTGAAGTTTGTCTTTCCTAATTTGCCACGTGGCAATATATTAAATTAACACAATAGTAAAAAAAAAAACACAAATATACTCAAATGTCTATTTACTAACGTTAAAATATTCCTATATTTAAAAAAAGTATGTAAATATATCAAGAACTCAGTAACATCTGCCATTCTCAATGTCACAGTAGCAAATAGAAATTTTATCGCCCAAATAAAAGTGTTTTGAGCAAGAGATTCCAAGGTCATTCAGGTGATTACTGTAAGGGAGGTACGTCAAGTTGCATAACACGTGAAAGAGGGAACATCCTCGAAAGCCTGTATTTGCATATAAACCGTTAGAGATAACTGTGTTAATCAGAATCTTCTAAATATTTGAATTTACGTTCATGAACAAAACTTAAGGAAGTTGTACCTTTCAGTATGTATATCTGGATTCAGACAATAACTCTGAAAGATATTACAGTGACCTTTAATGAAGACACACGAGATAACCAATATACGCTCATGGACAAAACTTAAGGAAGTTGTACCTTTCAGCATGTATTATTGGGATTGAGACTCTAACTCTGAATGATATTTGACACACAGTGAACTTTATTGAAGACACACGAGATAACCTAGTGTGAATTAAATTGCTTCTGTCTCCTTACAAAAAAAAAATAAAGTTAAAGGACCGACGCCACAAAGATTTTTCATTTCCTCTAGTTTTGTCCATGAGTGTGCATGGCTCTGTCTATAGCTTTCTTTCACTCTCTCCTATTTTTTTCTTCAATATGTGCTTAAAGAGGCATTTCTCTCCCGTTACAATTCATTTAGGTGGGGAAGAAGAATGAGCCACAACACCAGTTTAGGAAAATTCAGACAAAAGGCCAACAACCAGTATAGCATGGGCTATGGCCCTCATCAGTACAGGGACATAACATCCTACGAGAGTGGTTATGTAATCGGTCGAATTTGCCGAAAGGGTGTTTATACTAAAGAAGTTGTAGGGCTGATTTTCCTGCCAGAATATAACATCAAGTTGCACAAGTAAATGGTATTCAGATACTAAGAGAGGTACCTCTCTCTTTAAAATTGCATTAAAACCATCATTTAGGTCCATCACTCCAGTATGGAAACGACCCATAACTGACGAGGGTCATAAAACGAAACCATGATATGCAAATAGGAATTTTCCAAATTTAGCAAAATAGATGACGTGTTGAGATTTATATTCGATTTTAAATATAAAAAACTTTTGTTTTTATCTTTCCATTAAAAATGTATATCTTTATATTTTTTATTCCTTGAAACCGTTTTTTACTTTGAAATTATAAATGAACTTTTAGAATACATATTTACATATTGTTTAATATCTGTATTTACTTTTTTTTTAGAAGTTCTATCGTTTGTGGTCCAAAAATAAAATACCAAAAGATAAGCAATAAGAAGCTAACACTATTTTTAAAATCTAATAATGAAGTCACTCAATGAATTGTTCCACAATTGAAACTGAATTTCTAACAACCAGAAATATATACTCCACTCAGTTTTCTTTTTTAAAACTTTTTTCCGTTTTCTAAAAGTTTTCTATTAAAGGTAAAGCCGTAATTCCCCGGATTCATGGAGTTTTCCTTTACAGGAAATCGTTTGGTTAGGATACTTCCAGAACCCAGCCAGTGTTGCCCTATTGGTAAATCCATTACGGTTATCTTAAGTTCTGAGGAAAAAGACACTTCCATCTGGGCACACTGCCGTGTTGATGATTGAGAATGATGGATACACCGTGTCTCCGAACAACTTTTTTTTTTTATTCTCTTTTTTTCTTTTCTTTTAATTGGATTTTTACGTTGTTCCAATCGACCAGGTACATCCCAGTGTAACCTACTAATTCACTTTACTCTATGAGTCCATTTAAATACTCCCCAAATTATTTGGCAACCCTGTCATTATACTCAAATAAATCTATCTTCTTCCACTTATATATATTTTTCTCTATTTTTTATTTTTCAATTTCTCCAAAGCTACTGAATCCTTTATTTTGTCGAAAGAAAACAATTATTAAAATTTACATATATTTTGAAAAATATGATTTTTTAAAATCTATGATTATTTTAAAATCAATTTGACTAGTGGACCAATGACTTTAATTCAAAGTCGATAATGAAAGAAAAAAAAAACAGTTTGTGGAGTGAAACTTATTAAATAATTAAGATAATGGAGTACTGTGTTGTCATTTATTAATCTGGCACGACTAGAATCATTTGTCTTCTGCGTCTAATTCATTAAACAGTCTTTAATGACCGACACACACCTCATTGACTTCGCTTTCATAATGGACCCCTACCTTGGGATTTTTATGGCATTTGCTTCCAAACCTCTTCTAGTATTACCATTAGAATACACCCAGTAAACCCACATATTATTACAGAAACTTTAAAATAGTGAATAAGTAAAATTTTTATTTGAAAAAGTAAAAATAAATATCAGGTAAAAGTTTATTTTAATTATAAATTTGCAAGCCTTCTGTATTTATAATTAAACCTGATATTTATTTTTACTTTTTAAATAATTTCTGGGTACCTATTCCTCACATCAATTTTTTATTATTAAATAACCGATTTCTAATTTGTTTATTTTTCTACAAATCAATTTTAATCATATTACTTTCTATTCTTTTATGTAGCATTGAGGTTGTCCCAAAAGTTCGTGTTTGTCTTAAAACGTTTTTTTTCCTTATTACTGGTGAATAATTTTATTACGGCGAATACATTATTATACATAACGGTAAATTATATTGGAATTTCAATTTTGTTGTAGCATTGAGGTTAAATTATTTGGATTAAAAAAATTGACTTATCATTCTTACGTTTGATTTTTCTACGTGAAAATATTTTGAAAGTTTTGTTCATTCTTCTTTTTCTCTCAATACCGATTAATGTTTTCTAATTATAGAACAGTTGTGTGAGGGGAAAAAGAGGATTTTTTTGTGCTTCAAATATTTTTTAAGCAATTAATATCCAAACAAATTATTTACATAATGGCTATTGATAAATGAGACATATATATATTAAAAATGAAAAAGGCATATATTGACCAGAAGCACATGTGCTTTTCAGATGGCAGAGCGCCATCTACTGGAACAGAAATCAACTAAACATTGATTTAGCCTAATATATATATTTATCTTATTTACAAATATTCACAGCATATTTACACACGCGTGTTAGATACCCATTTCTTGATTTCTCAGAAAGTCTCTTGGTCTGAGGAATGGCTATATTACCGCCTTGAAAGTAGAGAATATGGCAGAGAATGTAGATGGAGATACTGGAAGAAAGTTGTAAACACACAGCTCAGAGGCCAAGGTCAGAGTTATGCCCAGATAGAGTTACCAATGACCTTTGTGACCTTTGACCCAGCAGTGGGGATTATTGTTACAAGGGGGTTGTTTACATTACTGGCGAGTTGTTACATGTTTGTTCAGATGGCTTCGTTACTTTGGTCTTTCACGTCTGGGGATCGGCATCTGGAATGGGATTCCAAGCTATTTAAAACAGGATGGTTTTTAACACCATATGAGAGTACGCTACCTATCTACGCATATAGTACCAGACTAGTAGTTTTTTTATGTATACACTCATGGACAAAAATTAAGGAAGTTGTATCTTTTAGCATGTATATCGGGATTCAGACAATAACTCTGAAAGATATTACAGTGACCTTTGTTGAAGACACACGAGATAACCAAATGTGAACAACCTCTGTCTCCTTCAAAAAAAATAAAAAAATAGACGAATAGCGATGCACTTTAAACTTCCCTAAGTTATATTTTCTCATCGCAGTAAGGATAGTATAAAATTGACAATTTCAACATTATATTGATTCTTCTAATCAATTGTTACAAAGGTGGAAATAATATATAAAAAGATAGTAAATATAGGGTAGATAAAATGTAGAGGAATATATATAGTTGTGTATATGTACAAATTTCTTCGGTAAGGAAGGTTTCCCCACCTTGAGAGAGTCCTTCTCCAGACAAGGTCTTCTTGAAGTAAGGATAGTAGAAGTTTGTTCTATGTTTAAAAGAAACATTTGTGCTCTAATGATTTTATTTCTTATACAAGTGCATACATTATACTTATACATACATTATACTTATACATACATTATACTTATACATAAATTATACTTATACATACATTATACTTATACATACATTATACTTATACGTACATTATACTTATACATACATTATACAAGTGCATACATTATACTTATACATACATTATACTTATACGTACATTATACAAGTGCATACATTATACTTATACATACATTATACATTGTACTTGCATATAGACGGCACGTTATCGCTTTATAATTCCCTAAGTTTTGTCCATGAGTGTATATATACAGGTTCATTTATGTGTTTTATCCTTCTGAGGCAGATAGCAATGAAGAATATTGTGATGCATTCAATTTAACAAACATCAAATTGTGTTATAAAAAAAATTAAGCGCCGAATGCCGTGATCCATTTGGATGAGGAAAGTGAAGACTAGAACGCGGCTGATTCCATACTCATCTTTTCAGTGATACGCTAACCTTGACGTATGTACGGCGTGGCCATTGGACATGTGTCGGACCTGGAGGCTGTTGTTGGGTGCTACGCTGCCTGGAGTATAGGAGCTCTATCTATGTTTCCTTCTTCTGGGGAATCTGTATAAGACAGATGGTCTTAATAAAGCTGTATGTGTTATAAAACAAGCTGTATATGTCTAGATAGGGATGATGGTCATTAACTTGAAATCCTGGTCTCCAGGTGGGAATTCAGAATTTTCCATATATAGAGATGGGTCCTGTCTCCCATTAGCAACCGTTCCGGTAAACGATCACCTTCAATGCTCCACTCCATCATCCCACATTATTAGCTGAGGTAATGGATGACGTGAACCTATCAACAGCCAGTACTGCAGACTCGCCGACTCCTCGGTGTGATCAACACAAAACCTCCAACGTCGATATAAACACTCAAATCTCTCTTGTGATAATCTTGACAATTGACAATTTAAACAATTTTATTGATTCTTTTAATCAAATTTTACAAAGGAGAAAAAGTAAAAGAGTAAAAGGGCATATAAAGTGTAGGGGAATATATATACAAATATCTTCAGCAAGGAAGGCTTCCCCACCTTGAGAGAGTCCTCCTCCAGACAAGGTCTTCTTGTACACTCCTCAGTTCCGCGCCAAGGAAGTACTTATAGATGTGTGTCTTGGCAGACGCCAGGATGTCCAGGGCGTCATCGTCTAGGCCATGCCCGAAGACCTGCAGGTGTGATAATCTTGAAATACATCAAATATCAAACACGAATCAATAATACGCCATCTGTATTCAAGAAATGAAATTATTAAAACACGGATTTTCATTTTCAAACAAAACCTCCAACATCAATATAAACACTCAAATCTCTCTTGTGATAATCTTGAAATACATCAAATATCAAACACTAAACAATAATACGCCATCTGTATTCAAGAAATGAAATTATTAAAACACGGATTTTCATTTTCAAACAAAACCTCCAACATCAATATAAACACTCAAATCTCTCTTGTGATAATCTTGAAATACATCAAATATCAAACACTAAACAATAATACGCCATCTGTATTCAAGAAATGAAATTATTAAAACACGGATTTTCATTTTCAAACAAAACCTCCAACATCAATATAAACACTCAAATCTCTCTTGTGATAATATTGAAATACATCAAATATCAAACACTATTCAATAATACGCCATTATTAAAACACGGATTTTCAAATAAAATACACATACAAACAAAACTTCCAACATCAATATAAAATCCGAAGTCTTGTGATAATCTTGAAATACATCAAATATCAAGCACTAAGCAATAACATTCTCCTCGTATATTCAAGTAATTAAATTATTGAAACATGGATTTTTCATTTTCAAATAAAATACACATTCTACTATCCCTAACTGCGATGAAAACATTTTATGCGAGGGTCTGGCTCATCAGTGGTGAACCCTCCAGCAACTTAATTTACATAGCTAAGATTCTACTTTACATATTTTGATATAAAGTTATAATCGTCCAATATAATAGTAGATCTCTACACATAGAGGTATGTTAGATTTAACTAGCGAAACCGCTTGGAGGGTTTCACTACTGATGAGCCAGGCCCTCCCAAAATATTTCATCAAAGTTAAGGACAGTTAAAGGTGATTTTTAAAATAAAAAGTTGCATATTTAATGTATATTTCTAGAACACAACAAATATATTATCTCTTCTCCATCTATACGTCATATATAGATCATGATAATCATATAGTCATATGATCAAGTTGGAATGAAATATTTTTTTCTCAATTCAACTTTTGTTGGCAGCGCCATTTTTGCTTCTAAGAAAAGTTAATACTGAAGAAATGCGGAGCTCTATCTGAATTCTATGTTTTGTTGGATTTTCAAGCTAAACCTCAATACCCGATGATCTACAAAACACAAACAACTAACTCAATCTTTACTGTCATTAGATATAATTGTATATAAAAAAAACTCTCTCCTTAATTAAATGTACACATTAAACTCATAGACGAAACTTAAGGAAGTTGTACCTTCCAGCATGTATTTGCATCATATTCTTATTTATTCTATATATTTATTGCTTATCCCTAGTACAGGCCATGATAATCATGGTGGGTAGTTAGCGACTGCTTTTACTGTAAGTGCACCACATGTCTACACATGTGAAAAGCAGTTCGACTTTGCACTTACAAATGTGCCAGAGCCCCGTTTGGTTACTTGAACTCACTGGACTTTTGTACGAATCGGGAGCCATTGGAGCATTTTTTTTATCAGAAAAAAAGTGCCAAATGCGGGAATCGAACCCGGGTCGTAGCGGTCCAAAACCAACGGTTTAGACCATCCTTCCACCAACCCCCTTTATTTTTACTTCCTTTAAGCAACCTCCCATCTTATCAATTCTGGATCCTAAAGAATATGAAGTCTTCAAATATATAATTTCTTGTTGAATTCCATAAACTACCTACCTACCATGTTTATCATGACTTGTACTACGTGTAATTTGGGATTAGTAAAAATCAAGTTGAGTAGTAACTTATAAAACAGATTTATATTATTGACTGAGATGACACTAAATGTTTTACTGTGAAGCACTGGAGAGGAGGAGAGAGACATTCTTCGTCAAAAGATTGGTTATGGAAACAAGTCGTCTTATGTTCTGATGGAAAAAGTAGTAAAACACTAACCCAATGCATTCGCTTTCTTAATTCTGAAAAACAGCACAGACAATAGACGCAAAACAGATGATGGATCCAACTTGAAGAAAGGTCGATGTTAATCTCCGCTTTCTATAGATAACTGTTATGTTTACTTGTGTATCTGGAAGATCCTGTATGGGACGATTGTTCTTAAAAAGGCTTTTCGTTGTTTTTGTTTTATTGATCGAGATGATAATGAAAAGAATCGTATCACCTGATCTTGTAGGAATTTGTTGATAGCCCATTGGAATTTGCTCAATCAGGAGATATGCAACTTTAATTATTCTATTTGATTCAATTTCTCTCTCCGCGTTTAACACTTTAAAGCCAGAGATCATTTTAATATTACCTCGGTACAACCAAAGAGGAATATAAAGAGAGATAAAGGATAAATTGACTGAGGTAGAGTTTCCCACTGTCTGATATCAAGAATTCTCGCCCAAACGATCACAATAAAAAAATGAGCAGAAGATGACGCTATCCAAGAAGAGAGGAGATGGATGTGGCGCCATCTTGGATCATTGCACCTCTCGGCTGTTTCCGGTGGCGGCCATTTGTAATTCTGGACAATGGGGGTGACATAACGGAATCTATCAGACCTACGTTGGTGGACATTGTGTGGCGAATGTAACCGAGTCTTGGAAACTTCAGTGTTTTCTATATTCATTTGATATATATGTATGTCTGTGTAGAAATTCTTCTGTAGATTCACAGAATAACAGAATAAACTGTGACAGGTTATGTACACAGAGAGAGTACTCGACCTTTCAGACTGAAAAGAGGATTTATTAAGGAGAAATATATTCCTAGAATCTGACAACCAAATAAGAGATTTACATATACTTTTCTAAAGGTGAACCGGATTTCGATAGAAAGAGAATGATTTGCATAACTATAGAGAGAAATGGGCAATGTTTACTTGGAAGATGTAGTTTATATGTAAATATAATGAGATGTTCTAGAGGTTTCTACTCTAGTGGCATCAGGAGTTCATTAAGTTGAGTAAAGCAGACAATTAAAGAAAGTTTGCATATCTATGCTGGTAAATATGCAATGTTTATTTGTAAGATGGAGTTTATATGTAAATATGATGAGAGGATGTTCCAGGATTTCTAGACAAAACAGTAAAAGGAATGAGTCAAGCAGAATACTTAAAGACAATTTGCATATTTCCGATTTCACGAGCAGACGAAGCGGAAGATGAGCGTAAAAAAAGATGTCTCAGCTAACAGCATTAGTTAGAAGTTGCGTCACTTTGAGTTCTTGACTGAGAGTTTGTTATGGAGCGGCAATTGACATCATTCTGTAATGAGTGAAAAAAAAAAGTTTTCTATGAATAATATTTTAACGATTTTGACCTATAACCGACTTACAAACACTCCCCTCAGCACTAATTTTATCAAACAACAACTCACTTTATTTTTGCTTTCTGTTCGTTATGATTTGAATGATCATTTTAAAAACAAAAAATATGAACTGATAAAATAAAAATATTAATTCCATCAATCCCAATATACAATCATAGACATGTTTATCATATTTGTTGAATATCTCCTTCAATCTATCCGTAAATATACTTGTGGACAAACTTAAGGAAGTTTCAGCATGTATATAGGGATTTAGACAATAACTCTGAAAGATATTACAGTGCCCTTTATTGGAGACACACGAGATAACCAATATACATTCATGGGAAAAACCTAAGGAAGTTGTACCTTTCAGCATGTATATCGGGATTGAGACAATAACTCTGAAAGATATCACAGTGACCTTTATTGAAGACACACGAGATAACTAAGTGTGAACAAAATTGACTCTGTCTCCTCTTTAATAAAACAAACATCAAAGATTTTCCAACTTTCTTAAGTTTTATCCATTAGTGTATGATTATTTTTGTGATCTTTTCAAGAATTAGATGGTTCACAATTGATAGAAAGTACTAGATAAATGTTGAAGCGCTTCCTCATGTCCTTCAGTCTGACAAATATAAATCGTCCAATTAAAAATAAATTCAGAAGATTGTTTCCTGATGAACTTATCAGAAGATGAAGATGACATGTTATTTGATGAAGTTAAGCATCCAAAGAGATATGAGACAGATTATCACCTAACGAACGTAGAATTCTAAACATGAAATTATTTGTAGAAAAAAGAAGTTTTAAAGAAGCAAAAGATAGATTTAAAAATGAGAGATAGTCTGAGCTCCCATCCAAAAAAAGGAATGCGAGTAATCGATCTCTCATTACATCAGACGACGATTGATATACCTGCGCCATTTTGATTTATGACGTCGTCTTTATCAGCCGAACAAAAAAGGCAGTGCTCCGATAACCGCCGGTGGATGCAGCGCTAATTGGAAGAGGAGGTTGTTAGAACGGGCAGTTTGGTCGCCCGTTTATTGCCGGAAATGTAATTAACTGGTAGACAGAAATACATACAGCCATCTTTGGGTGGTACATGGGGTGCGAAAGAGCCTTACGAGATATTGTAAGTACCTTGTGAGACATGATATTATCATTGGTAGCTCTGTATGCTGCGAAGGTGCCTTAACATTGTTAGGACCTTTTGATGCATCAAAATAGCTTTGGTACGTCCATACGTTACATTGACAGTACCTTGTGGGAAACTAAAATTTCTTTGGCAGCTCGACATGCTGCGAACGTAGCTTAAATATACATTGTCAGAACTCCTGAGACATAAAAACAGATTCTGTACGTGATGCGCGAGGATGTCATTGACAGTACCTTATGTGACACGTAAACATCTTTGGTACCTCGACATGCTGGGAAGGTACCTTAGCAGACATTGTCAGAACTCCTGAGTCATGAAAACATCCTTGGTACGTCCATGGTGGATGAAGGTGCCCTACAATACATATACCTGAGGCACATTAACATCTTTGACTGATCGATGTACTGAAAAGGTACCCTAACAGACATTGTAAGGACCAGTGAGACATGAAAACAGTTTTGGAAGATCCATGGGGTTTTAAAGAGCCCCACGAGACATTGACAATATCTTGTAAAACATGATATCTTATTTTGTAGCCTCAGTGTATTTCGAGGATGCTATACGGGACACTTTCAGGACTGTGAAACATCCAAACATCTTTGATAGCTCCATGGTGTGCGAAGGATTTTATGAGACATTGTCAGAACACTGTGGAATATATCAATACATTTTTGGTAGGTCTATCTACTGCGAGGGTGGCCTTGGGGACAGTGTCTCTACCCCGTGTTATATTAAAACATCCGTGATGGTTTTATATACTCCGATGGTGATATAGAGGACATTGACAGCACCCTGTGTTACATTAAGACATTTTGGTAGGTATATATGCTGCGAAGCTGGCCTCTAACTCCAGTAGTATCTATACCCTCTAAGGCGTCCAGGCATCTGTGATAAGTCTATATACTGCGAGGTTTCCCTTTGAGACATTTTCAAGACATAGTACGAGACATTGCTTGTAAGCCATACAAACATCTGAGATGGTTCTATATACTGCAGAGTGGTGTGGTCTAGGAGACATTCCCAGAACCCTGTAAGGCATCATAACAGCTGTAATGGGTCTATATACTGCAAGGTTTCCCTTGGAGACATTTTCAAGACATAGTACGAGACATTGCTTGTAGGCCATACAAACATCTGATATGGTTCTATATGCTTCAGAGTGGTGTGGTCTAGGAGACATTTCCAGAACCCTGTTAGGCATCAAAACAGCTGTGATGGGTCTATATACTGCAAGGTTTCCCTTGGAGACATTTTCAAGACATAGTACGAGACATTGCTTGTAGGCCATACAAACATCTGATATGGTTCTATATGCTTCAGAGTGGTGTGGTCTAGGAGACATTTCCAGAACCCTGTTAGGCATCCAAGATTCTGAGATAAGTTTAGGTGAAAAGTGAATGTTGTCCTAGGTGACAGTCTCTAGAACCCTGTGAGACATTCTACGATCCTTGTTAAGTTATATTTCCGTGTATAAATGCCCTCTTCCTGATTTAATTTTGGGATCCCTTGAAACATCAAAACATCTTTTTCAAGATCACGTTCTTCGTACATGCTATCTGAGATTATATAAGGCCCTTGTGAGAAACACAATTATTTCTATAAGCTCATTTTCAAAGCAGATGCTTCTTGATGCGATGTTATGACCCTCCCTGTGGTTGGGAGGGATTGGAATTTGGAGTGAAGATGGACAAAATAGCAAGACATCTTTATAACACCCATACTAGCAATATTTTAAACAGTTTATTTCCAATTAGCGACTTAAACTTCAGGAAGGGATAACCTTTCAACTGAAGAGTCACGAGATGTAGCAGTCTGGTAGAAGAAAATGATGAAGAAACTGCTTGGAAAATCCATCACTTAAAATCTAGGCCTTCTCAAACACTGAAAAGTTAATTAAAATTTAAAAATTGGGTTGGTCAAATATCATGGAACAAGTTAAATAAGCATTAAGTTTATAATAACTTTAAAAATGGTAATTTATTGTTTTATTTATCTTGATAATAGAAACCTGCTCGGTGTACGTCACAAAGAAGAAGAGAATCAAGGTGGATACAAAGTTGAATAACCGTGTAACAACAATATACACTTCAACATAACCAATGATAGAATTTTAGCTAAAGTGAAAAAGCTCATCTCTAAAGGTGATTGATAAATGAATTCTCGATTTTTTGTCTTATCACAAAAGTTCTAAGAGCCCACCCTCGTCCCCCAGCCCCCTTATCAACGCCTGAAGCTATTTCCTAAGAGGGCAGCCATGTTTTCAAAGTTTTCTTCCGTTTTCCAGCTCGTTGATCTACTTCCGTAGATGATTTCAATGTTATCAGGATCGCCATTCTGAAGTATAGATACACCGCACTTCTTTTTAACACTTGGCATTTTTATAAATCCTTGGGATAACCCGTGGTGCCATTATTGTAGATGGGAAATTGTAACGATTTGATTTTACTTGGTATTGTACCATATCTTTCTGGAGATCATTTGTGGGTTAGAAGTAGATTCAGAGATAAAACACAGCTACTTCAACCTATAGTTTAACTCCTGAGGTTTCTGTGAGTTCCTGCCATTCTCTTCAGTGGAATGTTTACTTTTAGGGAATGATTAGGTAAAATAAACCATAGGTTGATGTGGCTGTGCTTATCTCCGTACCATATCTTTAGTATCATTTATTTAGTTTTCATCTACTAATTTAGCTTTGCTTGGAATTGATTGTACTTGGTATTGTACCATATCTTTAGTATCATTTATTTTAGATTTTCATCTACTAATTTAGCTTTGCTTGGAATTGATTGTACTTGGTATTGTACCATATCTTTAGTATCATTTATTTAGTTTTCATCTACTAATTTAGCCTTGCTTGGAATTGATTGTACTTGGTATTGTACCATATCTTTAGTATCATTTATTTGGTTTTCATCTACTAATTTAGCCTTGCTTGGAATTGATTGTACTTGGTATTGTACCATATCTTTAGCATCATTTATTTGGTTTTCATCTTCTAATTTAGCTTTGCTTGGAATTGATTGTACTTGGTATTGTACCATATCTTTAGCATCATTTATTTGATTTTCATCTACTAATTAAGCTTTGCTTGGAATTGATTGTACTTGGTATTGTACCATATCTTTAGCATCATTTATTTGGTTTTCATCTTCTAATTTAGCTTTGCTTGGAATTGATTGTACTTGGTATTGTACCATATCTTTAGTATCATTTATTTAGTTTTCATCTACTAATTTAGCTTTGCTTGGAATTGATTATACTTGATATTGTACCATATCTTTAGTATCATTTATTTAGTTTTCATCTACTAATTTAGCTTTGCTTGGAATTGATTGTACTTGGTATTGTACCATATCTTTAGTATCATTTATTTGGTTTTCATCTTATAATTTAGCTTTGCTTGGAATTGATTGTACTCGGTATTGTACCATAATCTTTAGTATCATTTATTTGGTTTTCATCTACTAATTTAGCTTCGCTTGGAATTGATTGTACTTGGTATTGTACCATATCTTTATTATCATTTATTTGGTTTTCATCTACTAATTTAGCTTTGCTTGGAATTGATTGTACTTGGTATTGTACCATATCTTTATTATCATTTATTTGGTTTTCATCTACTAATTTAGCTTTGCTTGGAATTGATTGTACTTGGTATTGTACCATATCTTTATTATCATTTATTTAGTTTTCATCTACTAATTTAGCTTTGCTTGGAATTGATTGTACTTGGTATTGTACCATATCTTTAGTATCATTTATTTAGTTTTCATCTACTAATTTAGCTTTGCTTGGAATTGATTGTACTTGGTATTGTACCATATCTTTAGCATCATTTATTTGGTTTTCATCTACTAATTTAGCTTTGCTTGGAATTGATTGTACTTGGTATTGTACCATATCTTTATTATCATTTATTTAGTTTTCATCTACTAATTAAGCTTTGCTTGGAATTGATTGTACTTGGTATTGTACCATATCTTTAGCATCATTTATTTGGTTTTCATCTACTAATTAAGCTTTGCTTGGAATTGATTGTACTTGGTATTGTACCATATCTTTATTATCATTTATTTGGTTTTCATCTACTAATCTAGCTTTGCTTGGACTTGATTTGATAGTGGATTTGTTTATTGTATTCCGAAATGTATGCACCGATTTGTTTTTGAATAGATTTTATCAGAAATGTATTATCTTGTAGATTAGTAAATCCTTGAAAGAAGGAAATTTTTCCTTGAACATCAATGAGAATCTTAACACACTCATCGATAAAACTTGTGGATATGGAAAGTCTTTGATGCCGCCTCGTCTCTCTTATTAAAGAAAACAGAAAACATTCTTTACAGTTGGTTATCTCGCGGTTAATCATTGGTTTTTAAAAATTTTAATAAAGAACTATACTTATATTTTATTGAACGAGCTGTTAAAAAACTTATTTTGTTTATTCTTTGGCTAAAATATAACAAATTATATAGCATAGGACATGGAATCCTTAAAGGCTGAATGATTTCTATGAAAGGAAAACATTCATTTCCGACAGAATATGTTTAAATATACAGATTATGTTTCTATACACACACACACATATATATATAGCTGAAAAGAAACATATTTGCATATAAATACATTTTTGCATATCGGCAAACTGACGTGTGCGCTGCAGCCTGTCATCCATCTCCAAGGTAAACATCAAACAGATTAATAGCTTCGCAGAATATTTTCCAAGAAAAAAAACTTTCAACTCCTTAATGGTGTTTAAAAAGCTTCAATATATATTTATATCGATGATATCACACCAAAGGGTTTACACAATTTATGGATATTTGAATATGCAAATAGGAATATATATATAAATGTAATATTTCATATTTTCTCTTTCTTTATAGCAGAAATGTCTGGAAGCAAAATTTGAAATCCTATTAAGTTTTGAGTTAGTAAACTGATTTAAATTGCAATATATTCACGTTACATTTAATCTTCTGAAGTATTTTATGATATTTGATAAGTTGAGACATGAAAATTTGCTTGTTTTCAATGGAAAGTCTACATATTATTGCTGCATATTGGCTAGAAAATGTACATATTCTAGTTTAATTTTTGTAATATTATTCTTAATATATATTTTTAATCATAGATTAAATTAATTTGACCCAAAGACCAGATGTTTTGGTCGTTGAGGTATCATCAAGAAATGGTATTTGACCAATTTTGAAATAATTAAGAATCAACGATTAATTAATTATTTTCAACAGATGGGGCAAGCCATCAGTAACTTTTATTTGAATAGTAAGAAGATTGCTTTATTTTAATCTTAATTTGTCAACCTGATTCCTATACAATTTCACTTTAATACTGTTTTTCTATTGAGGTAACTGTTGTTTCAGACGGTAGGTCATCTCTCGCAGCAATATCATACCCGCTGGTCCAGCTAAATCATCCTTACGGACATTATCTTGGAGCTATACAATGTTCGTCAGTCTATGTTGGGTACGTGGTCACAGTGATGGTAACAAACGAGCAGACAGGGCTACCTAGAATACTACCTCTTCTACTCAAGAATCCTCATGGTCCAACCTGCCTCGAATTCTTGCTGGAAATATCGTGAATTCAGAGATTTATATATAAGAAAGTAAAACATTCAAGTTTCTCTTTTAAACACAAACCAAATTTCTACTGTCCTTACTGCGATGAAAAATATATTTGGAGGGCTTGGCTTATCAGTGATATATTTTCCATCGCAGAAGTTTGGTTTATGTTTAAGAGAAATTTGCATGCTTAAATGTTTCCCTTTCTTATATACAGATGTCGTGTTATATTGTCGTATATAATATATCTTATGTTATATAGGAGTGTTGTGATGGAAGATGATGATCAAAATATAAATCCTGATAAGGTTTATCAAATATATATACAATTATTAAACACGAAAGTTTATTTTCACAATGAACAAATAAATATCATAACATATCAACATATTTACATTGCAGTAAGGTCAGTAGATATTTTTTAATTTTTGAAATAACCATAAGCGTCTATAATTGTTTCAAATTTTCATAACAGATGGCGCTCTAATGCATCATAACATATCAACATATTTGCATATTTCCATAGTAATATGATTATCAACAACAACAAAGGCTTTATTAAGGACATACGTCCCTTTATTTACATATTCTTTTTGCCATTTCTTTCATCAATAACCATAAAAATCAAGAAAAGAAAAGGTTTTTAATCCCTATTAAGAAATATAACAATTACCTGAGAGTGGACAGTAGAAAGTTTATATTTTGGTAAAAGAAACATTCGAGCTTGTTAGTTATAATTATTGTATATACTTACTGTGTGGAACGTACTATATATACAGTGTAGATGTTCTTGCCATACACAAGTACATATACTTGTAAAATGAAAGGATTTAAAAGCACGAATGTTTCTTTTATAAATAATACAAACTTCTACTGCCCTTACTGCGACGAAAAAATATATTGGGAGGGCTTGGCTCATCAGTGGTGAACCCTCCCAGCGATTTCTCCAATATAATCCACCAGACCGCTTCTCAGAGCTCTAATACTGTATTGGATCATTCTGCTTATATACGCAGCACTGAAGGATGGAATCTCAGAAATGGTATTTAAGCAAACAATGGACATAAGCTTTTAGGACAGTAGAATTACATATAAATATATGCATCGAGCAATGCTCCTCCGCAAACAATAAAGACAAGGCCACATATACTTGTATTTAAAGTGTATCATGTTATGACACTTCTCAGGAAGGATCTACGAAAGGTTGGGATAACAGTTTTCCAGTACACAACATAAGCCTATTAATTTAAACGACCGAACTGCCATAAACTAAGTTTTAATACCAATTTAGTTGATGGCTCAGTTCCAGTTTGGAAAGAGCTGGGTAACAATATGGCCAGTTAAATCCATTAACATCTTTACAACCCTCTTCACCCAAATGTAACACAGTTTACACAAGTTACATATAACATATCAACACATTTACATTGCAGTAAGGGCAGTAGAAAAGGTTTAATTTTTAAAATAATCATACACCTCTATAATAGTTTCGAATTTTCATAACAGATGGCGCACTAATGTATCACAACACGTCAACATATTTGCATATTTCCATAATAATATAAGACATGATTATCAACAACAACAAAGGCTTTATTAGGGACATTTGTCCCTTTATTTACATATTCTTGTTGCCATTTCTTTCATCAATAACCACAAAAATCAAGAAAATACAAGGTTTATTAATCCCTATTAAGAAATATAGCAATTTTCTATATCATATTAACCACCATAATTCAACAAAAGAATTCTCGGCCAGCAAAGTTCTGAAGGTCGTTTGGAACCTATAATTTCACAGAACGGTTCGAATGTACGTCTGATAACATATTCCAGCGTAGCCAAGTAATTTCCATACATTTGATCGATCTCCCTATTGTATTGGTGAAACTCTTTGATCAGTGTTTGGTAGATTGTCCTATGGATTGTTGGACACAATTGATGGATTTCCTATGGAACCACAAGGACATTTCCTGACTCAACAATTTTGCATCAGTGATTGTTTAATATATTTTGACCAGAATCAAAATTTTATCCTGAAATTTCAGCAATTAGGAATCCTATTTATCATCTATTTACACTCATGGACAAAACTTAAGGAAGTTGTACCTTTTATAATATATATCGGGATTCAGATAATAACTCTGAAAGATTTACAGTGACCTTTATTGAAGACACACGAGATAACCGAATGCGAACAAGAAGTTGTACTTTTACCATGTATATCGGGATTTAGACAATAACTCTGAAAGATATTTGATACCGTGACCTTTAGTGAAGACGCGAGATAACCAAGTGTAAACAAAATGACCTCTGTCTCCTTAAAAAAAAAAAAAAAAAAAAAAAAAAACAGACGACCGTCGACATCAAAGACTTTTCATTTTCTTACGTTTGTCCTAGAGTGTAAAGACGATTCATAAAGACTGTTTATAGTTTACGCTTATTTGCTAATTAGAATATTTCTTGGAAGGTATGGAAGCCTCAAGCCAGGACCTATATTCCAACCCTACCAATATTGTGAATGTGATCTATGAATTCAGTCTCCATGACCTTATATAATTATACAATGGGATAATATAAAACTTTAGATTATAACATCAAAAGACTCTAATTTCATATATTACGAAATTTAATTAATTTGAAATTAAATTGCAGCATTCATAAATATATTTGCACAACAAAATTATTCAATTATAGTGCGCAGGTAGGTATGTAAATATGGTGTAAATATGTTCATCTTCCTATTGATGCTTTTGCATTCCTTTGATATTAAATCTTCCAGTATTTATATATTTTAGCTGATATATTGCAACATGTACTAGCGAAGTGTATCTTTGACCTTTGATCTTTATTTATATATAATTGAAAGATATCACTATAGCCTTTATACGGCAATGAATAAAAATTGAAAGAGGAAGGGGTGTGGCTCATCACCAGCAGTTTCGCCTTTATTGAGGTTTCACTACTGATGAGTCATGTTCCCTCCCTCTATCACTTTTTATTCATTGCAGTATAAGGGCTGTAGAAAAAAAAAACATTCAATTGTATATATCTCTAGATGAAATATTTGCATTAATTGACAAATGATTATAATTTTTACCGATAGAGGGCGCTAAATTGATAATGATATTCTCAATTCATATCTTTATTGAAGGATAAAAAGCAGTAAGCTTTCGAGCGATAAACGGCTCTTTGTCTGGGTATTTAGTCGCTGAAATAAGACGCATAAAAGCAGATTCTATGTGTAACTATATATGTAGCTTGAGAGGCACCTCTCCCTTTAAATATGCATCAGTACACTGTACATCACCTTCAGAGAAATCTTTACTAGTGATAATAAAGAATGAGCCACAACACCAGTTTTGTAAAACTCAGACAAAAAGCCAACAACCTGTATACCATGGGCTATGGCTCTCATCAGTACAGGGACATAACATACTACGATAGGGGGTTATGCAATTATGTATTCTCATATTTTACACACAGCCTATGTAGAAATATGGGGCTATAGAGAAATATGTATAATACACTGCGGCCTGTGATTGTAAAACGACACTTGAAGCTACACCGCATGAGTTTCCTTTCAACGAAAGGCTTACCCGATAAGCGGAACTTTGTGGGTTCGATTCCCATCCCTGGACACTTTTATTTTTCCGTTCGTCATTACTCTTCATAATTCACCCTTTCATACCTCATCCAAAAAGGATAGAAATAGTCGATATTTCACCTTGAAATAAAATATTTATTTTCGCGCTGAAAGGAAACTCATGCGGTGTAGCTTCAAGAGAAATATGTATATTTAGGGGTTTTATATATCAAATTAATAGAAATTTTTCTATTAAAGAGAGATATGTAAATTTGTTTAATGCTTTCATTTTCGTGATAAATAATATTTGCTTCAAAATCGTTCTACAATTCTTTCACATTTTTTACATATTGCTAAATTAAAAACTGATGATAAAAATTTGTAAAATCCATATGTACTATTTTTATCTTTAAATAGTATTATGATATTTAAAAATATATCTATTAATAAGTGTTTAAGTGTTTATTATTAGTGTCCCTAATAATATATGCATATATATATATACAATATGTATATATAAACAATGTATATATATATAGTGTTTAATATTAAATGTCTTAAAAAGCGATATTTTTCCACACACAATTTATAAAATTTATAATTTAATAAAAATCACAAAATAATATTCATTCAAATAGATATATTTTTTTCTATTAGAAACATGTTTTTGTATTCATTTCAAATATATATATTTTTAAAAAATACCAAACGAAAATTTGAATATTTCAGGGCAGACGATAATTTAAAGGCAGCCGCGAGAGAGACAATCTCACCACAAGATTCCACATATCGGATAGAAAGACATCGATCTGGCTACAGACGATCAATCGAGCCTCAAATTTGGCAGCAGAAGATAGTTTTTCACGTCAGACGATGAGAATGTTTGCCCAAAAGATTCCGGCGTTGGTGGAAAGTTGATGGGAGGACAAAAAACGACGAACACACTAACAATCTATTATCATTTAAAAAATAATGTTTTCAACATTTTTTTTACCCAATGAAAGTGTAATTTTAAGATGATATGATAGAAATGATTATATAATTAGGCATTTTAATGGATATTATAATCATTTTAATTCGTTTTTCCATATAATAAATTCGTTTTAGTATATCTAGAACATGACAATTTGACAATTTAAACAGTTTTATTGATTCTTCTAGTCAATTGTTACAAAGATGGAAAAATATATAATAAAATAGTAAATAAAGGGTAGATAAAATGTAGAGGAATATATATAATTGTCTATATATACAAATTTCTTCAGTAAGGAAGACTTCCCCACCTTGAGAGAGTTCTCCTCCAGACAATGTATTCACTCCTCAGTTCCACACCGAGGAAGTACTTATAGATGTGTGTCTTGGCAGATGACCAGGATAGACATGAGAATGGGGAGAATAACTATGGGTCGATTTTGGGAGGTGAAATCCTTAGCATTGAGATCCGTAAGAACCAACACAATTCTGCCGACCTTACAGAGCCTTGGGAAGTGACGAAGGGCAAAACATCTGTCAAAAAGTCTAGAACATAGACAACGAATCACAAGATTTGAAAAAAATATTTACCATATATTAGCCATATAAGTGTGAATATAAAGCAAATTTACAATAAAATAATGTTTAAAATATATTTACATCATGTTTGATGATGACATCAAAGACTTTCTTTAAGATTTTTCCATGAGTTTATTATCCAGGACATCCTTTTTCGAGATTGGAATTTTATAATTTCGAGATGATTTTCCACATTCAAAATTCATTACTCCACAGTTGAGTGACACACTGTCGCAATTTCCAAGAAAGACAATTTAACACGATGTTAAGGATTTTTTTCCCCAAACCTATTTACATCTTTTTAAGATTTATACTTTGTAAAAGGGTGACATTGGTGACTGAAACGAAGGGATATAAATTTTACTGTATGTGTCGTTTTATAAAAATAAAATTTTACTATTAAAAGCTTTCGGGAAAGCTTTTTTATCATCTCGTAATGTTCATTAAGAGAATACTGAAAGTGGAAAGCTTGTGAAGTTTTTAAAATGTTTAAGTTGCTATTAAAGTGCTTTAAAATTCGATTTCTTTTTTTAATTTTTTGATGCTCCATCTCTTGAAAGTTTCTACAAACTAGAGGACTCAGGTCAGTAAAAGCCACAACACCAGCTTTGGCAAACTGAGAATCGTTCACTTGGAGACAATAGCTTCGGGATAATGGCCCTCGTCAGCCCAGAGCGGACTTTATTCCATGAAATCCACAAGGGATCAAATGAAATATTCACAATCAGTCAAAGAAGTGTTTATCTGACAAAGTGGCTAGGCCAAATCTATAATCAAAATAGAGATGGAATTTTTGCCCCGAAGAAATTTATCTATAAAATAAAGATTGTCTCTCCTGTCAAGATAGACGTCAAATACTAGACGCCATCTATATTGACCGTTTCCGCAAACTATCGGACAAATCAGGACTCTGACAAAGCCACAAGACAAACTTTGGAAAACTGAGAAGCGTTCACCTGGAGACCATGGTTTCGTAATAATGGTCCTTGTCAGTCTAGGGCAGGTTTTATTTCTTGAGATCTATAAGGGATCAAATGAAATCTCCACAATCTGCCAAAGAGGTGTTCAGATTCTCAGTTTGCCAAAACTGGAGCGTCAACCATGGTTTCGGGCTAATGGCCATCTTCAGTGTAGGGCGAAGGAAGAGAGGGTGAAACCCGGCCCGGGTGTCAGGAGAGCTGATGCTGCATATTTTTAGGATCTGAGGGGAGTTAAAGAGGCGACGGGTTATCTAGCGGCTCCGGTGTCTACCGGGAACAACAGCTCCCACACACCCGGGTATTTATAAACCCCCTGACCTTTCCTCAGGCCCAAATATACCTCCAGATTTGATGATGAGTGGGCCCTCATCATCATCAAACTTGCTACTTTTTCTGCAGGAATTCCTATCATCCGAGAGGAGGCGTGACATCTCGACACAGGGTTTCAATGATTAATTTCTATCTTTGTCTTTGTGGTGTTTTCTACGTGGCCTGATGTACAGGTGCCAACTCTTCCTATACATCTCTCTATCTGTGAATACAGTATGGTCTACGGTACTGATCCTGCTGCTGTATCAGACCTCTCATCTGGCATTCAACATCATATAGCGGCCCTCTGACCTGCAGATATAGCTCTTTAGACATGGCTTGAATGATGACAATGCCCTGGCAAACCTGACGTCTACCAAGATTTACCTATATAGGTTTTATCTCAACATTTAACTGAAAGATCCTGTCCTTGTCTAGAGGAGGACAAAGTGGGGAAGCCTAAAGAAAACTGTACATATCCTGTCCTAATATCCATTATGGACAAAACTTAAGGAAGTTGTACCTTTTAACATGTATATCGGGATTCAGACAATAACTCTGAAAGATATTACAGTGACCTTTATTGAAGACACACGAAATAACCAAGTGCGAACAAAATTGCCTCTGTCTTCTTAAAAAATAACAATAATAAACAAAGACGATCGGAGACCATATCAAATACTTTCCATTTTCTTAAGTTTTGTCCGTGAATTTACTTGAAAATATAGTTACATATAAGTAAGGCTGTCAAATTACAGCTATTTACATATAAATATTCTTCTTGTAGCTTCAATTTTATTTACCCGTTGACGAAAACACATGTCTGAAAGTTTAAAATGAATAATAACTAAATAAACAATATTCCTTAGTCTTCTCGATTTAAAGAGAGTTGGACAGGTATTGAGTTCACATGGCATTATGAAATAAAAAACAAAATATTAATAAATTACATCACATTGTTACACGGTGTTGCAACTTTGTATCCATCTTGATTCTCTCCTTCTTTGTGTCGTACACCGAGCGGGTTTCTATAATCTATGTGCAAATAAAGGTAAACATTATCTTTTAAAGTTATTGTGTTTATTCGTTGTCTTCCTCGTAGTTGGAGATCTTAGGTCTTTGCCTCCGTGGCTTCTCTCTCCTCCACAATAAACAACGAAGATATAAACAATAGCAATGTCACGAAAGGAATGATACTATAGTACGTAATCTGATTCTATCAATTTTAAATAAATTTAAAATATCAGACAATATTTTGAATAAATAGAGGACGCATCAAACAAGATGCAACAAACAAAATATACAATAAAAGTTCAAAATAAATATAATTTATGGACTTTATATCAAAATTGGTATAGCCGTGTTACCAAATAATCTGATTATTTACTGAAAATCAATCGAGGAGATATCGAGAAACCAGTGTTGCGCTAGATACAAACTTCAATATTCTCTCGTCAATTCTATGATATTCATTTAAACGAGAATATGCACAAGAAGACAGGGATATTGATTCCAAGTATAGCGATATGTTAAAAAATTCACTAAAATGGAACAAATTTTGCAATTCAATTATTAAATCCTGCCAGAGGTCTCGCGAGGACTAAATTTCCAATATGGCGGAAAACGTGGCCAATAGTCAAATTTGAAATGTAAAATAACTCGCAGGGATTTAATTAAGCCAGCCGTCTGCCTACGGGGTTCTTCGCCCTGAACTCAGGGAGATGATAATTAAAATATGGGAATAATTACGCTCCTGTTGGGGCATGTTCGCCTCGATCCGGCTGATTAGAATTGACCTTTCTCTGACTTTATTCTATGAACTGATATTTAATTATATTTGACCAACGTAGGTATTGTTTCAAACGACTTTCTCAAACTTGGAAAATTCTACCAACAATTGAAATTTGGTCAAAAATAATTTGCACGTTGGGGGTTGATTGAAAAATAATATAGTTACATCAACCTTTATTTATAAATTCTATTGCCATCTATCTATAAAATTTGTAACAAATAAATTTACTGGAAATGTGTTTCTTTTCGATAATATCAAATATCATATCAACAGACCTTACTGCCATGGTTAAAGTTATTGAATGAGAGAGCTTGGTTCATCAGTGGTGAACCCTCTCATTCAACAACTTTCATCATTGTATTGAGGTCTGTAGATATAATATTTGATGATATATAAAAGACAGAGTATGCATATACTGACCACTAACATGAGTGTTATTTAGATGGCAGAGCCTATAGACTGGCTCCCATATCTCTCTAACATAGCACCTCCTGACCTCAGAAGAAAGAAATCTACCTCCAACCTTCTCAGTAAAATTAAAGCTAACACTAAGCTTCCAATCAACACTGTTCTCGAAATTCCTCCCCCAACTCGACTAATATCAAGGAATCCTGCATGGGTGGCCGATGAAAATGTAGATCTTAAAGAAGAGTGGAGAAACCGATGGAGCAATCTTGCCATCGCCAACAAAGACCTGGTGGAGGATCCTAACACCAAACCTCCCGGCTACAACCTACCTAGGAGGACCTGGTCAACCCTCAATAGAATCAGGACCTCTACTGGTAGATGCAACTACCTACTAAATAAGTGGAACATGAGTCCAGACCAGAACTGCGACTGTGGACAAATACAAACAATGCACCATATCCTAAGGGACTGTCCTCGAAGATTCTTCCAGGGAACACTTGGGGATATCCACCGGTGCACAGAGGAGGCCCTGGAGTGGATTCGTCACCTCGACATTCCACTCTAGAGAAACTTGCCAACATTGTTGTATTGTGCTGTAAAAAACAATATCATACGCAATATATATATATAGATGGCAGAGCGCCATCTAGTGGAACAGAAATCAACTAAACGTTGATCTAACCTGTCCCTTGATATTTGGCCAACCCATTTTCTTGATAAATCAAGGAAAGCCAACCATAAACGCGTTTCGGGCTGTTGGCCCTCGTCAGTGTGGTACAAACTGTACCTTAATGATATATGCAAAAAGAAACACAACTGCCAGTATATTTAATTGTTACACATTGTTTGGTCAAAAATGTATGTTTTATTCTTATTTGTTTTTAATTGTTAATTATTGTAGAAATTGTTGTTTAATATTATTCTTTGATATGTTTTTCTATTCTTTATTGTTAATTTATATAATTCATTGTTTTACATAATTAATTCTTTATTGTTTTATTTTAATCTGTATATATTTTCATTGATTCGGCAACAGTGTGTTGTCTATATATTTTGTGTTTTGCTTAGTTCATTCATTAGTCTAGTTAAATCAGCCATCAATTCATGCTAGGCAAATCAAATTCATTAATGTAGTTTTTATTCAAAGATCATTAAATCAGAGGTTCCTTGTTCAATTTACGTAGAGTTCTCTTACTCAAGTTCACAGAACTCATTCAAGTAAATCATCGCTATACCGTAGCTCATAGAATTTGATCTAGGTAGTTAACGCGACTACACACATTTTATCAACCTTCATCTTTCTTTTTTTTTTTTAACGTTTCGTTGGTAGAAGAGGATAATATAGCAGTGAATAAGCAAAACGTCGTGAAAATGAAGATTTTGATTAATGAAGTTATATTCTATTTCAAAACTTCAATGTAAATGAACACACAAGTAATTCTATATAGTGTGACAATGCCAAGACTTTTTTAAGCGCCTTCTTCTGTTTATAGAATTCCGTCATACAGAGGGTGTTCCTTTTTTAAAATAACGATTTTGGCATTTGTAGCTTGCGAAAGGAACGCGCAATTCGAATGATGTTTTATATATTCGAAAAAAAACAAGCATTGATTTATATTTCATGAAATATTATATATGCTACACTGAAAGGTGGAATTTCAGAAATGGTATTTAAGAAAACTATGGATATAAGCTTCTATGTGTAATTCTACTGTCCTAAAGAAAGAAACATTCGAGGTCTTTATGTGTTTCCATGGGGGGTCGGTGGAAGGATGGTCTAAACCGTTGGTTTTCGACCGCTACGACTCGGGTTCGATTCCCGCATTGGACACCTTTTTCTGTTTTAAAAAAATGCTACAATGGCCCCCGATTCTTGCAAAAGTCCAACCCCACCAGCGGGTGCAAGTAACCAAACGGGGCTCTGGCACATTTGTAAGTGTAAAGTCGAACTGTTTTTCACATGTGTAGACATGTGGTACACTTACAGTAATAAAGCAGTCGCATATTTCTCCCCACTATGATTATCATGGCCTGTACCACGTGTACTAGGGATAAGAAAAAAAAAGTGTTTCTATTTGCTGTATGTAGATGGCGCGTTATTGCCTTATATTATCATAGGTACAATAACAACTAACGGTGAAAATATTATGTAAATAAGTAATGTTATACTCAGTTCGAATCAAATGTCAAGTTGAGTCTTATTCAAATTTGTAAGATTCTGTGTGAAGAAGTTTATTAAAATCTCTCAAAGCCGCGAGATAAAAGATAAATAACTTGAGAACTGCTGAAATTTGTATTTATAAATTAATATTTGAGCTCTATAATAAAGATAGAGGCTGCCTTGTCGGCATTCATAGTTTTAGAATAAAAGATACTTCGGCCAGTGAATCTTTTTCATTATCTCGGCGTTTCGACAAAAATATTTTGTCTTCGTCATGAACAAATAAAAATTAAAACATTTGGCAAGGCGTTAAAATTTATTCTCTTTATATAAGGCCTTACTAAATGCTTTAATTTTTATTTGTTTCCGACGAGGACAAAAGATTTTTGTCGAAACGTCGAGATAATAAAAAAGATTTACTGGCCGAAGTATCTTCTATTCTCTAGAATTCTATATTGAAGTTTCATTCTAAACATTTTGACATAATTGTATTTCCCCAGCAAGATACTATTGATAAAACATACAAAAAATTGTGTCAGATTTTCTTCCAAGATAATTGTCAAAATGGTTATGCTAATAAAGCTGGTGTGTGTAAGTTATTAAAGTCCCCCCCTCTCTACAACTCAGATAAAAAGATAAATAGAAAAAAAAAACGCATTTATTTATCAATTATTAAAGCAATTAAAAGACGTCTGTTTCCTAAGAACACTAATTAAGCTGTTTAAAAACAGCGTTGTGTCGTATCAAAATGTCATTATGGCCTAAATTATTTTGGTCGTTTGGTGTCTCTTTTGTTGAACGTCTGCCGGAAATTCGCTGCTGATTTTCTCACCTGGTACAGATAAGAAGCTGGCGTCTGTATTTTCATGAAGTTTCATGAATAATGCAAACTTGCATTCGATCGAATTTTTTTGAAATATTTTTGCCTGCGATTTTTCATCCTTCCGACGGCTTAGTCGATGGCAGAATTATTCCCCTCAACATTTTCGATTAGAGATAGGCAGCATCGAGGGGATAAAAAGGAAGGTGATACATATATAGTTTGGTCGTAGATGTATAGTCTACACCGCGCTGACGAGGGCCAGAAGCCCGGAACGCGTACGTGTTCATGTAATATTCGGTGTTTGCTAGTATAAGGTTGTTACAAAATAAGTGTTTACGAACTTTTGTAGGACAAACTTATATGACAGGTGAGTTGTAAATGAGCCTTACAACACATGGCTATTTATTATATAATATTACGGGAGGATGGTATTCATGTATCAAAAGAGTACCTCTCCCTTTAAAACTGTATAAAAACAATGCTTTTTGTTCAATACTTCAGTTTTTTTTGGCTTATCCCTAGTACACGTGGTACAGGCCATGATAATCATGGTGGGTAGAAGTAGGCGACTGCTTTTACTGTAAGTGTATCACATGTCTACACATGTGAAAAGCAGTTCGACTTTGCAATCAAGAAAATGGGTTGACCAAATATCAGGGAATAAGTTCAATCAATGTTTAGTTGATTTTTGTTCCACTAGATGGAGCTATGCCATCTAAAAAGCGTAAGCGGTCAGGATATGCAACTTTTATTGTTTTTATATAAACACCTGACTTTTACCATATTTTAATTATTATTTTACTATGTTATATTATATATTGTATATTCTAATATGTATATTAAATTATTATTTTATTCAAAATTATATTTCATTATTTCAAATACTCTGTTAAATCGACCGCCAGAGGTCATGCTTCCCCTATAAAAACTCATTGTTGTTGTTTCCCGATGGCCGGCTCAAAACCTTTGTACATTATGTAAATAATTTTCCTTTTTTTTTAATTCTTACGCCTTAAGCCAGGCAGTACTTTTATTAAATTATGTTTTTATATTTTCCACATTCTCAATTAAAGCTATTTTTGATCTTTACTATTTTTATTATACTTTCAAGATTTTAATCACGACTGCATTGCCTTGCCATAGCATAATCAACATAATCAAAAATCAACAGAAGATATTTTTATTACATAATAATCTCTTTTATATATTTTTTATATATATATAAAATACATTTTTATAAGGGGTGAGTTCAATTAACTTTAATATACATCCTAAGACTATAAAAATGATTTTATTCGCGATAGAACGTTGTACTGTACATATTACATCCCAAACACGACGCCAGCCATCTCTTGTCTTGAGCTCGATGTACCATCTCGGTGACCGTTAAACCTGTGAGTTCCTTTAATTGGTCAACGAAGCGTGTCTGTGGGCATCCAGGTATACGCGGCTAATAGTATAAAATGGAAATAATAAAAAAAACCTTTCACAACAATTAAAAAAATAATAAATCAAAGAAAACTGGAAAGTTTATGCCTCGACGAGAAAGTCCTTATCTAATTTAGACTCAGAGATCACCTACTACTTACACTGTTCCTGCAACCTCGGATCCCATCGTTCCCATAGGAAATTATTATGTCTCTTCTCTAGCTCCATATGGTGCAAGGGACACTCGACAAGTTTGCCCCATAAGAAAACGCGGTCGTCCCAAGTCCTCTTCTAATACCTTCCGAGGGTCACCGAGGGCTGTTCCTAGTGATAATTTTTTAAAAATAAAATTGATATTACTACTCAAACACGTGTTTCTAATAGTGGTTCTAATAGACTTGAAGTCGCCATCATTAGAAGATTCAAATATGACACACACAAGATTACACAAGAAAGACATGAAGCACTCAACACAACCTGAGACTTAATCACGGCGACACTGTTGGCGGGACAGCAGCCCCACGTGCCTGCAGCACGTGCCGCCGAGTTTAAAAAGAAACATCCGGCGGGGGAGCAGGGGGTAGGGACCGTGAATCCTGGAGGGGCCTAATTAATCCGGCCTTGTTGGGGGGGGGGGGCGTCTAAATCTGGACTCATTAAGGACCCCTAGATCTCAGGGGACACAGTCCTGCCGAGGACTAAATATTGGTGAACGGTGTTTGCAGGAATGAGGCTTGTTGAGATCCTGGAGGTGTTAGAGAATCCTCCTTGAGGGTCATTCCTCACTTCCTGGTATGTAAATAGGTGTTTCTTTAACCCATATCTTCTCACTACACAGTTGGGATAATTCGTGTTTATTTATTTGGTTAACACTGGTTCCTGGAACGTATAAGCCGTGTAATACACGTATATTACTTGTATATCCCTAAATACTTATATAAACCAATTTTACATATTTAAAAGCTGATATAAACCATGTATACACCTATAAAAGCTGTAATTATCCATGTATACACCTATAAAAGCTGAAATTAGCCATGTATACACCTATAAAAGCTGGAATTAGCCATGTATACACCTATAAAATCTGAAATTAGCCATGTATACATATCTAAAAGCTGAGATAAGAAAAGCATACATATCTAAAGCTGATCAGTGTAAAGATAAACCAAGAACGAATCTTATGAATACTTTCTCTATAATATTTATTTCATAATATATCCAGGAAGAGAATTGGGACTCGGGAAATTCGAGTACCTTTATTTTTTCTATGAGAGATGAGCAATAAAATGGATTAAATACCAGGATATTGCTTCTACCCTAGATTTCATCCATATCATGCATTGATATCTATTCAGCCTTGAATATCATAACCTTAATGGGACTTCATAAAAGATACAAGTCCATCATGTAACATAGAATAAGTAATTCATTTATACATAAAGTGGAACTTGACAACGTCTACATATAAAACGAGAAACACTACACACATCTTCACATGGTATAAGTACCCCCCATGTAAATCTGAAACCTGAAAGCAATCTACGCGCTAATCTAGTACTCAAGTTTAATGTTGGTATGGAATAAGTACGTGAAGCCTCTAAGCAACTTCAACATAAAACAAGAAAACACAACAAGTCCAAAGTAGGCATGGAATAAGTACATGCCACACCAACTTAAATCCTAAAATCAACCTACACGTAAAACCAACAAACAACTAGAAACCTCTAAGCAACTTCAACATAAAACAAGAAAACACAACAAGTTCAAAGTAGGCATAGAATAAGTATATGCCACACCAACTTAAAACCTGAAAGTAACCTATACGTAAAACCATCAAATAAGTTCAAGATTTGCATGGAATAAGTACTTGAAACCTGTAAGCAACACTTTAATGTAATACAAAAAACACACAACAAGCCCAAAGTAGGTATGGAATGATTACACCATTCTTAACCAACCAACTTAAAACCCAAAAACAAACCTATACGTAAAACCAGCTAACAGGTTCAAAGTTGTGGCATGAAATAAGTACTTGAAACCTCTAAGCAACTTCAACATAAAACAAGAAACACAACAAGTTCAAAGTAGGCATAGAATAGGTACATGCCACACCAACTTAAAACCTAAAAGCAACCTACACGTAAAACCAGCTAACAGGTTCAAAGTTGTGGCATGAAATAAGTACTTGAAACCTCTAAGCAACTTCAACATAAAACAAGAAAACACAACAAGTTCAAAGTAGGCATAGAATAGGTACATGCCACATCAACTTAAAACCTAAAATCAACCTACACGTAAAACCAGAAAAGAGGTTCAAGATTGGCGTGGTATAAGTACACAATTTGAAGCAAGCTACACACCAAACAGACAAAAAAACTTGGTTTACTCAGGCGCCAGTTCACCAAACTCCCCGGTGGTCAAAATTTGACTTTATAATTAAGTCAGACGACCAGTGGAGTAGAACAAAAAAGAGCCAACAGAACAAAACACTTGTCAGGGAAAATAAAAAAAAGGAGTAGGGTGGGTAGAGAGGGGGAAACCACAAAGAGGTCTGGCTACACTGAAAGGAATTCTCCACAGAGTTTAAAAAAGGAGGATAACTTCATTAACCATTCAGCAAACAAATTAGTGGACGTTTAATTGGCGGAGTAAAGAGGAACAAAAGGGATATCGATTTGACACCTCGGGGCAGAGAGATGAAATGATAGTCTGGAATCTACGGGATATATGTAGATATGATAGTGTATTAAATATTGGTGTATATGTAGATAAGATAGTTTCCGGAGAATCTACGCTTTATATGCAGTTAGGATATTGCCTGATATCTACGGTATATACATATGTAGATAAGATAGTGTTTGGAATCTACGGTATATATGTAGATATGATAAAGTCTGTGGAATCTACGGTACATAGGTAGATAAGATAGTGTATTAAATATAGGTATATATATAGATAAGATAGTGTATTAAATATAGGTATATATGTAGATAAGATAGTGTATTAAATATAGGTATATATGTAGATAAGATAGTGTATTAAATATAAGTATATATGTAGATAAGGTAGTGTATTAAATATAGGTATATATATAGATAAGATAGTGTCCGGAGAATCTACGGTATATACATATGTAGATAAGATAGTGTTTGGAATCTACGGTATATATGTAGATATGATAAAGTCTGTGGAATCTACGGTACATATGTAGATAAGATAGTGTATTAAATATAGGTATATATATATATAAGATAGTGTATTAAATATAGGTATATATATATAGATAAGATAGTGTATTAAATATAGGTATATATGTAGATAAGATAGTGTATTAAATATAGGTATATATATAGATAAGATAGTGTCCGGAGAATCAACGGTATATACATATGTAGATAAGATAGTGTTTGGAATCTACGGTATATATGTAGATAAGATAGTGTCTTAAATCTATGGTATATATGTAGATATGATAAAGTCTGTGAAATCTACGGTACATATGTATATAAGATAGTGTCTGGAAAGTACTGTTTATACGTAGATAAGATATTTATTGCAATAAACCATTAGAAATGTATAATAAAAACCTAAATGTTATATTTAACACGACAAAGAAGTGCTAAAAATATGGTAGGTATGACAAAGGATAATATATGAAAGTGTACTTGTACTAATTTAAAATGTCTCAAAGAAACCCTGGAAATTTCTGGGTGTCAAAGAAGTCAGAGTGAAGATTTAGAATCGAGATTATACTAATTCCATCATAATTTATTCTATAAATATATTGCTTCGAGGAGAAAATTTCGGCAGTGCCGTGGTAGTCAGCAGGGAAAGTTCGGCCCCATGTGTGGCGCCAAGAATAGGTGAGAGGAACAGATGGGCCAATCAGAAGGAAGAATCCCAGATGAGAGCCAACAGACAAATCACCCTTCCTGTTATAAGATGATGTATGTTATTTGTTCTCCATAATAATGAATGTAAATAAACAGGAGTCGGACAGGATCCTTACCTATCCCGTGTTGCCATTTGACCATCCTAGACACGACGGTTGCAGCATACCAATATGTAAATATGTATATATACCAATATGTTTTTGATAAATTAAGTAAAAACTAAATTGCACCACGCTGAAGAGGGCCAACAGCCCGAAACGCGTACGTGGTTGGCTTTTCTTGATTTATCAAGAAATCGGGGTAGCCAAATATCATGAAACAAGGTAAATAAACGTTTAGTTTATTTTTGCTCCACTAGATGGCGCTCTTTCATCTAAAAATGCCCAGGTGAGCAGTTAGGATACGTATGTCTTTTTTGAGTTTTTAATATTCTATATTATTTTGGTCAGAGATTTTTCCTCATAAACCAAGAAAAGTCTCCCATGTTTTAGCTTATCGTTGGTCAGTCGCAAATCTTTAATAAATCATAGAAAAGGTAATTTGTAGATATTTCATTATTAAAAAGTTCTAATATAAAATTAAGTTTTTGAATATATATAGTGAACATTTATTGACGTTTAAATGATAAAACTGTTTATTTAAGGTGAAATAAATATAATTAGAAAAAAAAACATTAAATGCTGTTATTAAAGATATATAGTCAAAATACATCTTTATTACTCAATTGAATGGAATAACCAGCGGTGCCGAACATTTCAAGGAAAACTCACAGAATAAATAATATTTTTTTAGGATTTCAGAAGGATGTTCGCAGCAGCTAGTTGAAGAGCTAAGTAAACATTGTCACGTGGTTTTAACGAAGTAATCCGATTGGTCGGAATTTACATAGCTGGTCCACCATCTTACTAACAATGGGGCCGAACTTTTTCAATACTTTATTTTTTTCCTTCATTGAATAGATATGTTGATTTGGGTGTTAGAGGGAAGTAACCTTTCTAGATTATTTAAAGAGCTTATGTGTGTAGACGGGGATTGGGGGAAAACAGATATTACGCAATATGGAAACTTTTAGAACTATCTGTGAATGATAATTTTATATTTTTGGTTTTATTGAGTATTTACAGTTAAACCTGTCTATAGCGTTCCCTCTAAATAGCGCCTTCCTCTCTATAGCGCCCGATTTTAAACATCAAAATGTAAACATTTTACATTAAAAGTGACCTGTCTATTGCACCCCCTCTCTATAACCCTCTATTTTGGTGAGTCCCAAGAGGGGGGGCGCTATAGACAGGTTTAAATATATACATAGTACTAGTATATGATAATTATGGTGGGTAGGTAGAGGGTAGTGACAGCTTGTACTGTAAGTACACTACACATATAGACGTGTAGTACCTGGCTATAGTGGGTAGAGGGTTTGATAGCTTGTTCAATATGTACACTCATGGATAAAACTTGAGATGTTTTTTGATGTCGCCGGTGGTCTGTTTTTTTTTTTCAGGACACATAGGCAATTTTGTTCACACTTGGTCATCTCGTGTGTCTTCAATGCTGAAAGGTACAACTTCCTTAAGGTTTGTCTATGAGTGTATATTACATGTTTACCCAGTGAAATGTTGCTAACATATGTCTGCCCTACATGTCTTCAAGCTAAGTACCAGTCCATGATAATGTTAAGGAGAATCAAATTACGATATCAGCCTATTGTATTTCTGAAAATGTTTAATTACTAATGAAACCCCGAAAAATAGCATTCACTCGAAAGCTTGACATATATGCAGCCAAAATAAGCATCTTGGAATTCATAGTTTCACAAGATCCTATAGGGAAGCTAGGCAAGGACACATGATAAAAACATGATTTACTCTCAGGTACCTTACAATATTATAAACACCCAGCTGACACGTGATACCTACATACACATTAATAGCATCTTACTTTTTACCCCGAAGTAAAGCAACACCCACCGGAACATACGAAAAAACTTCCCGTAAAATTCCAAATTGTTTTTTCCCTACAATTAACCATCACGGTCGCTATTCCAGCTCTTCTGTTGGTTTTTTACATGGTGTACACGGGAATACTCTCGGTATCGCGTGTTTGGTTTTTGTCGAGGCTTCATTAGGCCTATCTCACATGTTACCTATATATATATATACACACAGGCATTATGTAAAAAAGGTAGTTTGTTAAGATAGCTCTGCATGTGTATACTGTTGATATTAGCAGAATGTTTGCACCTTGTTGCTGTAGAGTGATTGATTCCAGCAAGACCTTACATACTTAATTTCATAATAAATACTTTTGAAAATAGAGCAATCCATAAATAAATCTTTAATTAAAAAGACCTATATTGAATCAAAATATCATTTAGTTTACCAATATTTCAGTTGGCTGAACGCCAATCTTTATCAAGGTGTTATAACATTTTCCTTGTGTTATAACACCTTGATAAAGGTTGGCGTTCAGCCAACTGAAATATTGGTAAAATAAATTATATTTTGATCTAATATATGTATTTTTTAATTATAATAAATACTCTTCATTTGTTTAGTTATCATCAAATCAGACGTGATATCACCACAAGGGATGCTTACGTCAAGAAACAACACTAAGATACTATATTACATAAACAATTGAATAATTACAAGGTTTGAGTAGAGTTTAAAGAAGAAAAGAAAGAGAGAAAATCATAGATATATTTACATAATTTCCTAAATTTAAAATATGAGTCCTTACTGTCTATAATCATAAAAATATCCTTGTATTCAATGTTTTCCCGTTTTCTGTAGTTGTGGAAGACATTCAATAAGTAAGTGACTCTGCCTTCTCTCTCCACATAAACATCCTCGATAATTGTAACTACATTTTGAGATAGATTAATACACGAAAGCTTCTAATAAAATATTATATATTTTCTAGTTTTTTATATATTTCGTGTAACACAGCCTGTTGTGGACGGCATAGTCAGAAAGCTTGCTAAACTTATATCTCTTTAATATAGAATTTTATCACGGTTAGATTTTGTTCCTTATTAGAAATTGTATCTTGCTATTTTTCCACTTTTGTGGAATAAGTCTTTGTAGATTAATATGGATGCGGTGTTTATATAGATACACATCTAGAACAATTGAAAGTAGACGAAAATATATGTAAACAAAATACTGGTAAAGCGCTTTGTAAATGTGAAACAAAACATATTTAATATTTATGTATTTTATTTTTTACATTTAGAATATTTAAAGATAATAAATGAAAAATACATTAATTAATATACATATAATTTATATTTCATTTATAAAAATAATAATAAAAAGAATGTAATCGAAAAGATTTATTTTAAAAAAATAACTCTCGTAGCTCCCTCTAGTGTTAAAAAAAGCAGACGATTCTGAATTTTTCATTTAGATTTGACGGAGCGTGGTTAGAAAATGAGGTAATAGTTTGTAGTTCTGCCTCCACTTACTATAACTGGATGTTATGTGCTCGACTGGGCTACAAATGTCTGGGCTATAAAAGCCAAAAGATAAAATTTTATAGCGTGTTCTTCTGCTTAACATTTTAATGGCGGAATTATATTTTATCGGAGAGCGATATGCCCAACTTGGAGAAATATTTTATTTAAAATCGGTTTCCGAACTTGGAAAATCTGGAAAATCTCAAATTTTGGTGAATATTTTAAATGTTGTTGCTTGATGTAAAAATGTATCTTTTTTGTTTATTTGCCTTTTTTATTTTAACAATGCAAACAACAAATAGAAACGCTTTTATGGTAAAGTTTGTTAATCAGTTTGTAAGTAATTATGTTTAATATATACTCATATGGATATAAAACTTAAAGAATTGGAAAGTCTTTTTGTAGCCGGTCATCTGCTTTTGTTAAAGAGACGGTGGTAATTTTGTTCTCACTTGGTTATCTCGTATGTCGTCAATAAAGGTCACTGTAATATCTTTCAGATTTATTGTCTGAATCCCGATATACATGCTAAAAGGTACAACTTCCTTGAGTTTTGTCCATGAGAGTGCCTTCAATAAAGGTCACTGTAATATATTTCAGAGTTATTGTCTGAAAGCCGATATACATGGTAAAAGGTACAACTTCCTTAAGTTTTGTTCATGAGTGTATCTTTCAGACTTATTGTCTGAATCTAAGTTTTGTCCATGAGTGTGTCTTCAATAAAGGTCACTGTAATATATTTCAGAGTTATTGTCTGAATCCCGATATACATGGTAAAATGTACAACTTCCTTAAGTTTTGTCCATGAGTGTATGATTGTAAATTTTAGCTGAATATGAATAGTTAGCTTTTATTATATAGACACATTTTTAGGGTTAAATATTTCGGAAATCTTCCAATGCATGTGTTATAGAATAACGATTATTTCATATAAAAAATTCAGATAAACAATCAATTTCTTGGTATTTCAGAGGCTTCCTGTTATTCTAATGAATATTTTTTGTTTCGTCAGAAAGCCAAAAATCCATAATAGATGTAGTTTGAATAAAATATTCATTATACCTACAACTCTAATTTCCAACCCAGTGAAATTACTTTATCAATAATAGATGATATTATATATATGTATATATGCAAATAAGTAACCAAAATGTCATAAAATATAATAACTTATTTATATAGCGTTTCATATATAAACTCGTCAATATATTAAAGAAATATATATCTATGAAAAATAATAGAAAAAAAATAATAATAAAAGGTCAGGTGTTGATATTAAAAATTAAAAAAAGCATATCCTGACCAGGAGCACATGTGATTTTTAGATGGCAGAGCGCCATCTGTAAAGCATATATGCTCCTGGGCAGGATATGCATTTTTAAAATTTTAATATATATTTTTATATTTTAAAATGGAGCAATTCATATTTAAATCATTAGAAAATAAAAAGACATATTGGATTGAATAAAAAAATTATTTTACAAAATTTCAGTTGGCTGAACGCCAATCTTTATCAAGGCATTACATTTTTGTATAAACAATAACACTATGCGGCGCTGAGTTTATTTATACAAAATGTAATGCCTTGATAAAGATTGGTGTTCAACCAACCGAAATTTGGCAAATAAATCTTTTATTCAATCCAATATGTCTTTTTATTATCTAATATGTAAATATATGATTTATAATGTAAGTAAGAGGGTAGATATAAAGATAAAAATAAATCAAAATACGAAATTATTATAGACGTGTATGATTCTTTTTAAAAATAAACAATTTCTACTGTCCATACTGCAATGGAAATATTAATGGGAATGCAAAAATTACAGTAAGGACAGTAGAAATTGTTTATTTTAAAAAATCATCATACACGTCTATAATAGTTTCGAATTTTGATAACAGATGGCCCGCTAATGCATCATAATATGAAAATATATCCATACATATATAAATATGAACATTTGGGAAAAAATCATCGAACTAATAATTCCTTTATAGTATTAAAAATACAATATATTAATCTTTTAAAATTACAATACTAATTTGAAATGATTTTAAAAGAGAGGTCTATAAACCTTTATTAAGTACTGTTAATCGAAGCAGAAGACAAATAAGCGACCTATCAATTCAAAACATTCATTAGAGTAGTCAAAAATAAATAAAATATTATGAAAAACCACAGATATATAAAAAAAAAAAGACAAGTCAAATTATTAGGATAATTACCCCCGAACTGCCAGCTAAACAATTGGAATATTTTGAGAAAAGTTTTTTAAAAATCAAGAAAATCTTCTTTAAACAAAGTTGCCAGGCTGTTTAAAATCTTGAAGAAAAAAAGTTTTAATTAAGACAAACTTCATTTTAACGAAGGTTTAATTAAGTATCCTTCGCCATAATTAATAAGACAAGATTAATGTGGCAACCCTGTGCAACGTTTCTATGACATCAAAATAAAATACATTGAGGAGGTTAATTTTTTATTTATTTATTTTATTTTTTCTCTTCAGTTTTTTTTTTACATTTCGTTTTTTTTTAACTTTGTTCCAATTGGGTGGCGGTTGTATTTAATATTTAAGAAAAGGTCTCCTCCATTCTACTCTCTCTCCCATTACAAATTCAATTTTGTTATTTAAATAGAAGCAGCCGAGACCTTAAGGAGATTGTCTTATAATCCTCTTCCCTCGTCTGCCATCCAACCGGCTTCCCAATTTACATATCCAAGCAGTTGCCAGTTCTCTAGAGGTTGGTTCTACCAAGAACCTGTGGTAGAATGGTGGCTTTACCATGGATTTTTGATAGCTTTCCCAAATTCCCTTCTTAAATAATTCTTTTTAGCACATATCAAATACCTGAAATCTTTTCAAATATAAAATAATGTCAATAATAATAATAAAATAAATGAGGTTAGGTGTTGATATTAAAAAACAAATTAGGAAAAACAGTCGGTGGACGAGTGGGTAACACCCTCGATTCCCGACAGCCATGAACTGGAATCGAATCCCGCGTTAACACTTTGTTTAATATTGTAACATAGTATTTATTAATTTTATTTATATAACAAAATATTTATTAAATTTTATTATTTTTTATTAACAGAGCGGTCATTTTTATGTTTATATCTTGCGACTCTGTAAATTTCCCTCGTGACTTATCTTTTGTTTACAATTCATAGTTTGTCCTTCCCTGAAATAAATTGTTGTCTCCTCCTGAAGTTTTTGTCTTCCCTAATTTTCCACGTGGCAATATGTAAATAACCTTCACATATATTTCATTGTTGTAAATATCATGAACTAGGTTGTTCTTGTTGAGCGGTATCTTGTAAAGTGATTCTGGAACAAGGAAACAAATTAGGCATATCCTGACCACTATCATGAGTGTTATTTAGATGGTAGAGCGCCATCTAGTGGAACAGAAACCAACTAAACGTTGATTTAACCTATTCCTTGATATTTGACCAACCTAATTTCTTGATGACATCTACAAAACGCTCAAGTTAGTCGCCAGGATATGCCTAATTTGTTTTAATACAAAATAAGACGAAAACAGGACTGTGAATTTCTGTAATGTAAATTACTATAGTTTACACATATGTAGATAATATACCAATTTTAAATATATAGTTAAACCTGTCTATAGCGCCCCCTCTTGGGACTCACCAAAATAGGATGCTATAGAGAAGGTGTGCTATAGACAGGTCACTTTTAATGTAAATCGCATCGTACTACGTATTTAAAATCGGGCCCTATAGAGAGGAAGGCGTTATTTAGAGGGGGCGCTATAGACAGGTTTAACTGTATATTCCACAGATAATAAAAAGGCATATATTGGATTTAATACAATTATTAATATAAAATAAAAGGATTTAAAAGCGCGAATGTTTCTTTTATACATAATACGAACTTCTACTGTCCTTACTGCGATGAAAAAATATATTGGGAGGGCTTGGCTCATCAGTGGTGAACCCTCCCAGCGGTTTCGCCAATTTAATCCACCAGACCGCTTCTCAGAGCTCTAATACTGTATTGGATCATTCTGCTTTTATATGCTACACTGAAGGATGGAATCTCAGAAATGGTTTTCAAGTAAACTATGGACATATGTTCATAGGACAGTAGAATTACATTCAAATATTTGCTTCGAGCAATGCTCGAATGAGCCAAGCCCTCCCAATATATTTTTTCATCGCAGTAAGGACAGTAGAAGTTCGTTTTATGTATAAAAGAGACATTCGTGCTTTTAAATCCTTTTATTTTATATGTATAGATGGCGCGTTATTGCTTTGTGACAATTATTAATTTGTCAATATTTTGGTTTGCTCAACGCCAACTATTTTCAAGACATTACAATTTGTATAAACAAACTCACTAAATATATATAAATCAATACAGTCTATCTTTCATTAGCGATTGCTTATTCCACACATGGGACTTCAAGCATCCATAGCTCCTCAGGATATGGAGAAAGGACCATTAGATCGTTATAAGCTAACAAAAACAACGTGAAACAAATATTACACAGAGAATTTTGAGAAATTTAAATGGCATTCATTTTGCTAATGGAACTCTGTCCCGGACGCCATTAAAGGATTACTCGAAATTCGAAGCAGATGACAGACGAATGTTTTCGCTTGGTGAAGGATTTATTTTACAATTTACTGGGACGTCTCAGCTGTCTCCATTCCTATATATTAACGATAAATTGATACATAAATTGTAAATTGTTTCAAATATGTATTGTTTACCTTTGCTCTTCGTTGAAGGTTTCATGAAAATATTTTCTGTTATAAGAAATTAAAATTATTTTATGATATATAATATATTTATTCCGATAGGTGGCGCAAGCCATCAGCAACTTTCAGTTGCACTATAAGGAGATGCCTTTTTTCATAATTATGCACCTTATCCCAGTACAATATCACATTTGTACTATTTTTTTCACATTATTTTATGATTATTTCTAAAATTAAACAAATTTCTACTGCCCTTACTGCAATGATAAATTAATTGATCTTGAAATATATATGCAAATAAAATTATAATTGAAAATTAAATAAATTTTAAAATATTTGCAGAGTTTATTTATTCATATATTGAAGCGCGACCACGTGAAAGCATGCTTCCCAATATCTGAATGAAGAAACTATGCAAATATTTTATTGAGGTAGATTAAACTGGCGAAACCGCTGGGAGGGTTCACCACTGATGAGCCAGGCCCTCCCTTTAATTTTTCCATTGCAGTAAGGGCAGTAGAAATTGTTTAATTTTCAAAAGAAACATACACGTCTATAATAGTTTCGAATTTTCATAACAGATGGCACGCTAATGCATCATAATATAATTTTTATATTTATTTAATTCAATGATAAATCTATTGGAGAGCCTGGCTTATCAGTGGTGAAACTTCCTATTTATGTATAAATAAGTTTTATTGTAGTGTTATACAATCAGGTATATTCGAAGATCTAAAGGTAACGATAGCCGCAGCCTTGCAGAAAATTGACACAGACCCAGAGCAGCAGCTTTACACACCCAAGATAGTGGACATTGCTGCTGCTGTGATAGAGATGTATGGAGACATCTGAGGCTCTTCATTGGACACGACAACAACAACAGAAAATTGACATGGACCCAGAACAGAAGCTTTACACATCCAAGATAGAGGACATTGCGACTGCTGTGATAGAGATGTTTGGAGACATCTGAGGCTTTTCATTGGACACGACAACAACAACAACAACAAAGGTAACGATAAAAAGGTTGTACATTATTCTCTCTTTCTAACATTCAGGTAGAAATTCATGAGTTATTTAAACTAATCGACGGTTCTGTCTATGGAACATTTCCCACATGTTCCAGTACCTTAATTATCCGGAGAGTTGCTGTAATCCAAGATGTCAGATGGTAATATCACTCTCCAGGCCATCTGTCTCTTTCCCACTGCTATTGACCGCTTGGCCTGAAAAAAATAACCCCCCCCCCCCCCCCCCACCTTCCTTAAGCCTAATTTGTTTTCGATATCTTTACAAACTCCTTTTAACCTCTGCCCCGCTGTGTGTGTGGACCTTTTCTCACGGATGTTCCATTTTTTATTTCAGGAAAATGGTCATTTTTTTCTTCTTTTGTAAATAATGTTTTTTAAACGATTGGGTGGCTGGAAATTTATGGTTTAACTTTTCATTGATGATTGTCTTGTCTTGTTTAGTTTTTCAGGTTTGTTGGGGTAAATGTTGTGCTTTCAGTTTTTGTTGTCTTGTATGAACTGTGGGTTTCTAAGAGTAAACTCTGTTTTCAGTTGTGGTTGTCTTGTTAAAACTGGGTTTTCTGGAATAAATGCTGTTTTCAGTTGTGGTTGTCTTGTTAAAACTGGGTTTTCTGGAATAAATGCTGTTTTCAGTTGTGGTTGTCTTGTTAAAACTGGGTTTTCTGGAATAAATGCTGTTTTCAGTTGTGGTTGTCTTGTTTAAACTTTGGGGTTTCTGTGGTAAAGGCTGTTTTCAGTTGTAGTTGTCTTGTTCAAACTACGGATTTTCTGTAGTGAACGTTGTTTTCAGGTGTGGTTGTCTTGTTCAACCCGCGGGTGTTGTTTAGTAAAGGCTATCTTAGGTAGGGTTTATCTTGTTAAACCTACGGGTTTTCTGAAGTAAACTATGTCTTATGTAAAGTTTGCCTTGTTCATCCGGGGGATATAGACACACGCTACTCCAAGTAAATATCAGTGGCGAACACTTTTTACGGTTTCTTCAGTTTAATCCGGCAGGCAGTTCTACTATTGTACTGAACAACAATGAGATTATACAAAAATAAATTGAAAATTCACCTTCTTGGTTTATTGATAATCATAGTAAAATATCAATAGTTCAATATGTCAATGTCAAGAATAAATAATCAATTTCTTAATATGTATACACACAATGATGATCTCTCTGCAATAATAGAAATATAAACATTTAATATATATATACTCATGGACAAAACTTAAGGAAGTTGTACCTTTCAGAATGTATATCGGGATTGAGATATTAACTCTGAAAGATATTACAGTGACCTTTATTGAAGACATACGAGATAAGCAATATACACTCATGGACAAAACTTAAGGAAGTTGTACCTTTCAGCATGTATATCGGGATTGAGACAATAACTCTGAAAGATATTACAGTGACCTTTATTGAAGACATACGAGAGAAGCAATATACATTCATAGACAAAACTTAAGGAGGTTGTACCTTTCAGCATGTATATCAGGATTATAGACAATAACTCTGAAAGATATTACAGTGACCTTTATTGAAGACACACGAGATATAACCAATATACACTCATGGACAAAACTTAAGGAAGTTGTACCTTTCAGCATGTATATCGGGATTGAGATATTAACTCTGAAAGATATTACAGTGACCTTTATTGAAGACATACGAGATAAGCAATATACATTCATAGACAAAACTTAAGGAGGTTGTACCTTTCAGCATGTATATCAGGATTATAGACAATAACTCTGAAAGATATTACAGTGACCTTTATTGAAGACACACGAGATATAACCAATATACACTCATGGACAAAACTTAAGGAAGTTGTACCTTTCAGCATGTATATCAGGATTCAGACAATAACTCTGAAAGATATTACAGTAACCTTTATTGAAGACACACGAGATAAGCAATATACATTCATAGACAAAACTTAAAGAGGTTGTACCTTTCAGCATGTATATCTGGATTATAGACAATAACTCTGAAAGATATTACAGTGACCTTTATTGAAGACACACGAGATATAACCAATATACACTCATGGACAAAACTTAAGGAAGTTGTACCTTTCAGCATGTATATCAGGATTCAGACAATAACTCTGAAAGATATTACAGTAACCTTTATTGAAGACACACGAGATATAACCAATATACACTCATGGACAAAACTTGAGAAGTTGTACCTTTCAGCATGTATATCGGGATTCAGACAATAACTCTGAAAGATATTACAGTGACCTTTATTGAAGACATACGAGATAACCAATATACACTCATGGACAAAACTTAAGGAAGTTGTACCTTTCAGCATGTATATCGGGATTCAGACAATAACTCTGAAAGATATTACAGTGACCTTTATTGAAGACACACGAGATAACCAATATACACTCATGGACAAAACTTGAGAAGTTGTACCTTTCAGCATGTATATCGGGATTCAGACAATAACTCTGAAAGATATTACAGTGACCTTTATTGAAGACATACGAGATAACCAATATACACTCATGGACAAAACTTAAGGAAGTTGTACCTTTCAGCATGTATATCGGGATTCAGACAATAACTCTGAAAGATATTACAGTGACCTTTATTGAAGACACACGAGATAACCAATATACACTCATGGACAAAACTTAAGTAAGTTGTACCTTTCAGCATGTATATCGGGATTCAGACAATAACTCTGAAAGATATTACAGTGACCTTTATTGAAGACACACGAGATAACCAATATACACTCATGGACAAAACTTAAGTAAGTTGTACCTTTCAGCATGTATATCGGGATTCAGACAATAACTCTGAAAGATATTACAGTGACCTTTATTGAAGACACACGAGATAACCAATATACACTCATGGACAAAACTTAAGTAAGTTGTACCTTTCAGCATGTATATCGGGATTCAGACAATAACTCTGAAAGATATTACAGTGACCTTTATTGAAGACACACGAGATAACCAATATACACTCATAGACAAAACTCTAGTAAGTTGTACCTTCAGCATATATATCGGGATTCAGACAACAACTCTGAAAGATATTACAGTGACCTTTACTGAAGACACACTAGATAACCAAGTGTGATCAACCTCTGTCTCCTTCAAAAAATAAAATAAAAATTTCTTTTATAAAAAGGCATATATTGGATATTAAAAAATATATAATGTATTTACCAATATTTTTTAAGTTGACTTAACGCCAACATTTTCCAAGGCATTACAACCTATTTATGTACTTTATTTTACCTGTTTTGTTGTACCATGAAAAAGGTTGGTGTTCAGCCAACTTAAATAATGTTAAATAAATTATATTTTTCATCCCATATATGCCTTTTTAATTATAAAAAAATATATAATAATAATAATAAATAAAATATTTTAGAATTTAAACGAAAAAAAAAACGTTATTTGTAAAATTAATAATTTTATTAAGTTTTTGAAAAAATGGTAAATCATCACTCAATGATTTGTTCTTCAGGGAGGCGGGAATTTATTTGTTGAAGAGAAATAGAAAAACGTAAAAAATGAAACAAACATGTAGGACATGCTACGACTTTCTTCAAAATGTCACATGCACATGGGATCCCTGCTGTTTTATGTCACATTACTTAATAGTTGATCATCTTTAAGTGAAAAGACACAATCAATCTGAAAATATTTTATTTAAAATTGATCTATTCAGTTGTGTGTGTGACGCCATTTTGTCAATTTTGCATATTTTACCCAGAGTACATAGATAAATATGGATATTTGCATACATAGAATATTGATCTTTAATTAAAAAGGCATGATGCATTAGCGCGCCATCTGTTATGAAAATTAGAAACTATTATATAGTAATATAATGCGGTATGGTAGATTAAACTGGCGAAACCGCTGGAAGGGTTCACCACTGATGAGCCAGGCCCTCCCATTAATTTTTCCATTGAAGTAAGGACAGCAGAAATTGTTTTTATTTTAAAAATAATCATACGCGTATATAATAGTTTCGAATTTTTAAAAAGGCATATGCTGGATCAAAAAATCATTTATTTTACCAATATTTCAGTTGGTTGAATGCTAACCTTTTTCAAGGTATTATAACATATATTTATAAATTGCTCTATTTTCAAAAAAGAATATAGTATATTTCGTAAAATATATATGTTATATTAAAATATTATTTCATTTAGAAATATATTTAATAGATTCAAATATTCTGTCTAAATCGACCGCCAGAGGTCACACTTCCCCTAAAAAACTCATTGTTGTTATTCCCCGATGGCCGGCTCAAAACTTTTGTACATTATGTAAATAATCTTTTGTTTTTCCTTTGTTCTACTCGCCTTAAGCCAGGCAGTACTTTAATAAAATTATGTTTTCCATATATTCCTTTAGCGCAATTAAAGCTATTTTTGATAACTAATTTTATTATAATCTCTTCCACGACTGCATACCAAAAGCAAGCAAATGACCAATAATTCCTCTACAAGTAATTAATCTCAAAACAGCAAAAAATCTTTATTAAATATATATTATAGAAAAAAAAACACTTCCAGTGTGTGTATGGGAAACAAAAAGGTTTAAAAATGAAATATTCAAACCCACGTTCTTATATATGTTATACTTATTTGTGACCAATATACGACCACTGAACATTTCATGCTGATGTTCGAATGAACTCAACGCTGATTGGTTGATAAAATTCATGGGATAGTTGAGAACCAATCATAAGTGGCTTATAAACTGGTTTGTTTTTATAAAAGCATAGGACACCTCTCGCGTCAAAATAAACGACAAAACAAGACGCCATCTATTGACCGTCGCCGCAAACTAGCGGCCTCTGGTCGTTGACAAAGCCACAACACCAGCTTTGGCGAGTAAATTTGTTTTAAAATGTGTGGACATGCGATTTTATGTGCGTTAGGCTATAATCTAAATAATAACTGATATTTTGAATATAGAGCAATCCATAACATATATAATTGAAAAACGAGGCTTATATTTGGATTGTAATAAGATTATTTATTAATCCAATATTTCGATGGACCAATCGTCCATCTTTTACGAAGGGTGTTTGTGGTTCACCTGAAGCACGCGACCTGCTGTGTGCTTCATAACAGAAACCTCGTAAAAGATGGACGATTGGTCCATCAAAATATTGGATTAATAAATAATCTTATTACAATCCAAAATAAGCCTCATTTTTTAATAACTAATATGTGTGTTAGTTAAATTCACTCTTAAAACTTAAATATGGCGTCCTCTGATTGTCTTCTGCTTCCTTAACCCCAACGTGTAACAGAAGGAAACGTTCAAAGAATTTTCTGATTAAATATATCAAAGGTTTATTACATATGTCTCAAAGGAAATTTGTTTGGCAAAAAACACCTATATGTAAATATAATTTAATTCTGGAATATATACCTGGAATAGAATATATAAAACTATAAACCCACTAGCTACATATATTCTAATATATTATAATTGCTTTATTTTATAAATTTACGCATTCACGTTTTTAATCAAAAAGCATATATAAATACAAAAACCATTCTTAATAATTCAATGTAGACTATATTGAAGAAAACCTTAATCAATTTTTTTAAGCCAGTTAATTTTTTTAGTCAAGTTATAATAAGATTTTAATTAATTTTCTCACTTTTATTATAGCGTGAAATAGCTTTTTCTTTAATATTTAATTATTTCAAAATATTTATTCAGTGTAGCACATCTCATCCTTTTTATATATTTTCAGAATAATGAAATAAAAAAGTTGATGAAAATTTATCTTTTACGTTTACCTTCTTCAAATCCAGCGATAATATGCAACTTTTTTCTTCCCTATATATACTTTTATATAAATAAAAAAAGAGTATAATTATTTTACCGAAGGTGGTTTTTTAAGGAAAGGAAAAAAAAATGCAGGAAAATCAATTTAATTTTCGCTATATTATTTTCTTATGTTTTATTTTTTTTATCTTCTATCTTTCTATAATCAGATATAATCTTTATAATTATAATTTTAAAAAACACACAGAGAGCAAATGGATTTTTAATATAAAAATAAAATTAGAAATAATAATTCAAATTTAATAAAAAATTGATGCAATTACTTATTTTTCTTTATATTTCAATGAATTAATATTTTTATGTCATTGTGTCTAAAATATAAATTTTAATTGCCTTCTTTGAAATTTGTAAGAATATAATTTATATAATATCAAAAGAAACCTGCGAGATTTTAATTTGAAGAAATAATAGTTTAATATAATTGATATATTATAACCTGTTTTCTTTTTATATAATAAATTAATATATTTCTGATTGTATAAGAAATATAAATTAATATCGTTTTTGTGTGTGTGATAAAAAAGATAAAAGAATATATTTTATAATTTGAAAGAAGAAAGCCAGAGTGATAAAATTAGAATATAATAGATAGAATTTACAAAGTTTTTAACAAATATGGAAAAGGTTTACGCACAAACATATAGCTTTATTAAGACCACCGGTCTTATGCAGATTCACCACAGAGAGGAAGCATAGATAGAGCTCCTATACTCCAGTCAGCACAGAACCCAACAACAGCCTCCAGGTCCGACACATGTCCAGTGGCAACATAATCCACCGTGCATAGGTCAGCAAAGGGTTTTAAAAAATGGGTTTACAAAAAAAAAAAACAGGTATAGAAGTTGTTCGAGAGCTTGAATTCCAACACCATCCTAGAACCTCTTTATTGCGACCATTATAGGGTGGAGATTGTCTCCCCTTCTAAGAGGGAGGACGTCCTCGAGTCGATCGGACAGAGGTCTGTTCTGAAGGAATTCCTGGCAACAGCACATGTCCTATCTACGTCTGTCCAGGACGGAATGTGACATTGAACCAGACGACTAAACGTCTTACTGAACAGAAGGAATACAATAAGTGAGACTCTACTTCAACTTCCCCATCAGAAGGATTCTTGGCGCGTATGTTGTCAAACATGTATTGCCTTTTGTATTGTTGTTGAAATATAAATATGTTTATTTGTGTTAGTAAATTCGGTTGAAAGTGATCTGGAATACATGTCGAAATCCACGTTTGGCCAAGCCAAATATAAACCATTTCATTTCAAATATTGTGAGCTGTAACAGACCCCACGTTGGGCGCCAGGTTATGTACGTGTTGTATGCAGAATCCCTATATGCATATTTCTATATATTTTGTGAACTGTATACGTCCACTCTGGACTACACCGCCTTTTAGGCCGCTCCGATGTCATCATGCTCTCCTGGCACCGTCTTGCAGGATTGTCCACATGCCAGGAGGCAACTCGCCTTCTGTCACCGTCAATCTGTCATCCATTTTACAATGTATTCTTCAGTTGATACTCTTATGATTCTTTGATAGGATGGTTTCGAAGATCCATCCTTCTGACTTGTAATAATTGATCCTTGTTGTTGTTGTTGTCGTGTCCAATGAAGAGTCGCAAATGTCTCTATACATCTCTATCACAGCAATTTTCTCTATCTTGGGTGTGTAAAGTTTCTGTTCTGGGTCCATGTCAATTTTCTGTTGTTGTTGTTGTTATGTCCAATGAAGAGCCTCAGATGTCTCCATACATCTCTATCACAGCAGTCTCAATGTCCACTATCTTGGGTGTGTAAAGCTGCTGCTCTGGGTCCATATCAATTTTCTTTTGTTGTCTGTCCAATGAAGAGCCTCAGATGTCCCCGTACATCTCTATCACAGCAGTCGCAATGTACACTATTGTTACGACTCTTCTCAGCCGTCGATGTTTGCGTGCAAGGTTTCTGAGAAGACAATGTGGGTTCGTTTTGGATACAGCTTAGTACTATTTTTTTATTACCAGATCTTTAAAAGGGATATTAACAACTATACATAGGAGATTGACTTACCTTCAATGTCCGCCACTAGAGGGATCCTCCTCCGCTATCGTCTTCCCGGTCAGTCCATACGGCCACACGTCCGGAGCCCACCTGCTGCGTCTGTTGTCACCGCCGTTTTCCTCGCTGCAGGTCCCGTTGTCACCAGACAGACTTCTCTCCCCAGACTGCCAGGTCTTCTCGGTGCACAAACCCCCGGCAGGTCGGCCGCTAACTCGGCTGATCCCTTCACGACGACGGCGCCTGCTGGACTCCCTGACTGCCACCCCCTCCTCTGCAATTTGTCAATCCACACTTCCCTCGAGGGGCCCCTGCATACCTTCTTGGCTTTTCTACTTCTTTGTTGCACCGCTTCACTATCTTGGGTGTGTAAAGCTTCTGCTCTGGATCCATATCAATTTTCTGTAAGGCTGCGGCCATTGCTAGACATGAAAATATGTGGGTAGGTTAGTTCCACACCAGGACAGTTGTCCTGTAGGTTCTTGTGAAATTATCCTTGAATCCCTCATAGCAAAGAATCAGAACAGTATCAACAGGAGAATATTAATTTCAGAGGAATATCGTCATATCCTCTACATGATGTAAAATTACCAATAAAATACACATTTCGCCTTCCCATGTTCACTCTTTGAATAATTTTGCTTATTGAAGAATGATAGCCTGAAATCTCGTGATTTTGATACTGAACAAGCTTATTTCGAAAGTGAAAAAAATTGTACAAAAGTGAAATTGTACTGTAATATGATTGATAAAATAAGAAAAAGGCATCTCCTTTTCGTGCAACTGAAATGGTGCAAATCATCATCAACTTTCAGTTGCATGATAAGGAAATGCCTCTTTTTCTTATTTCGAAAGGTTTTGATCTCTTTATAATGAAAACATCTTAAAACGTTAATTAAACATTTTAAAAAACCTACCTTAAAGTAAAAATGATGTTGTATGGAATTTAGTAGAATTGGCAGCTGAGACTTTTGATGCAACATTAAAAAAATACAATTAAACATATTTTTAAAATTTCAATTATAGTGTTAATAGATCTACCATTGTTAAAAGGTATATAAAAATGTCTATTGAAATTTTTAAGGAGAAATCATACACTTTCTCAGCATTATTTATATTTTAAAGAAATTTCTTATATTTTGCAAAAAAAAAATTGCAAAGTGTAATTATTTAACAAGCAATCCAGGGCCAGGTTTATTTAACTTTTTTATTTCTCAAACTTTCAGGTTAATATGCAACAGGAGAACTAGAACTTCTATCTAACTAAATATAATGTGCAATTTTACCTCTGTAAAATAGGTCTCGTTTATATAATTCTGAAATATATTATCAACGTTTAGTTGATTTCTGTTCCACTAGATGGCGCTCTGCCATCTAAAAACCACATATGCTCCTGCTCAGGATATATATACCTACTTGTTTTTATTATCAAAGTATGAAAACAGAATAGGTATTATAATATATCCATTAATTATATTTTTGTTTGATTAAAATGGAAGTAAAATGAACTAAATCAAGAGATTTCATATTTATTTTTCTACAAATATTATTTATTTTCCCTAAAACTGGATTTATACTTATGAAAACTTTTAATAAATTTGATGATATTAAATGTTTTTCCTCAATATAAATTAACACTTTCAATTTAAATATATAAAGCAAATACCTTTCGAAAAATATACAAGAAGATAAATTTTGTCATCAGAATATTAATATTAAAGCGAATAATCATAATTAATTGAATTTTCTATCTATAAATTTCTATTAAAAATAAAATCAGGCTTAAAAAGCAATAAAGATAATTAAATTCCATAAAAGTATCTTTAAAATAAACATAAAACACATAATATCAATGCAAACGATTTTTGTTGATGTTTAAAAAGGTCGTCTGCATTTTAAAAAAATCGTCTGCATGTAAAAATGTCGTCTGCATTAAAATAAGTAGGTATGATGATAGGCGTTATCACAGAGAAGAAAATTTTATAAATAAAAAAAAAAAAAGAACAAACCATCGTTAAAAGTAGCATCATGGGAATTAGACAATCAAGTGAGAAAATTTCTCATTTAAATCTATTTTAAAATAATTCACCTAACTCCCAAGCCGCGCAAAATGGCGGAGGTTTCGCCATTACTTTAATGAAGAAGCAGCCGAAATCTCATAATAATAAAATTTTACGAATGTGGCGTCTGCAAACAGCCATTAAACCCCAAGGCAGGAACTTCGTCTGTCAAATAATTACTCTGCGCGCCATTTTTTTTTTCCTTTCCCGTTTCGTCTGCTTCCTCTAATTTTGGGCGCAGAAGATAAAAAAAATTGAAGCATTAGAACAAATGGTAAATAGGCTTTAATTGGGGAAGATAAATACTCGGTCCATTTACCAGGGAACATGGATTTTTATGGGACTTCTCGTATTGATTCTGCAATGGGACAGAAAATGACCTCATGAATGTCATTGTTCAAAACGGAAGTCCTCGACATCACATCCGAGTACTTTTTTTTAATACTTTTAGCTCGTATTTTGTTCCCTTCTCTATTTAAAAAGTAATGACTGGCTAAAATTGATTGAAATTTTGGTTAATTTCATGGCGAAATTAGTTTAATGTTCTTTCAATATATATACAGTTAAACCTGTCTATAGCGCCCCCTCTAAATAGCGTCTTCCTCTCTATAGCGCCCGATTTTAAATACGTAGTATGATGCGATTTACATTAAAAGTGACCTGTCTATAGCACCCTCTCTCTATAGCACCCTATTTTGGTGAGTTCCAATAGGGGGCGCTATAGACAGGTTTAACTGTATTTAAATTATTAATTTATATATTTAACTGATTATAGAAATATAAAAAGAAAAAAGCCTTGAGAGTACAAAATGTAATTTTTTTATAAAGAATTAACCACACATCTGTTTCTTTGGTATACAGCATGGATTATACCCGAATTTTCCCAAACTGGTGTTGTGGCTCACTCTTTTTTTTTTTGCTTATCCCTAGTACACGTGGTACAGGCCATGATAATCATGGTGGGTAGAAGTTGGTGACTGCTTTTACTGTAAGTGCACCACATATCTACACATGTGAAAAGCAGTTCGACTTTGCACTTACAAATGTGACAGAGCCCTGTTTTGTTACTTGTATTCGTTGGTGGGGTTAGACTTTTGCAAGAATTGGGGGCCATTGGAGCATTTTTTTTTATTAGAAAAAAATGCTCAACCCAGGTCGTAGCGGCCGAAAACTAACGGTTTAGACCATCCTTCCATCGACCCCCCCCCCCCCCCTCATTCTTTATCATCACTATTATATTTCACTAGCCGAATGACCCGGGCAACGCCCGTGTTTTACCCGATTGTGAATGTTTTGATTCAAATACTATTTGTTACAATTATAAATTGGCGCCTTAAATAAATACATATTTTAGTTAATAACTATAGCCTATGTGCTTTATCTGTCTATGTACTGTTGGCTTCCGTAGGCGTCTCTTACTGGGAAAAAGAAAGAGAGGATTCCATTTGGTTATTAACTATTATATGCATTTATTTAAGGAGCGACCCGCTCCAACACAATAGTTACAGAAATTGGGGGGGCAAAGGTGGCGTGATCGTAGCCGACCAATAGGAGGGCGCCATTCCAAAAAATAAGCAAACCGTGACAGAGGCCACGCATGACGCTCGTAACTGTATATAGAATACTGAAGTAATCAACAAAAAGCATTGTTTTTATACAGTTTTAAAGGGAGGGGTACTCTTTTGATACATGAATATCATCCTGCCGCAATATTATATAATAAAAAGTTATGTGGTGTGCTTATAGAATACGCGCATTTAGAACTTACCGGTTATACTAGCAAACACGGAATATTACATGAAGTAATAGTGAAGACAAAGGGAGGCTAGATGCCCACACTCAGAACAGACCGTAATAACGGGGCACCTACGGCCAGCGAGGTAATGGCCTGAGGAATATAAGCCTGCCAGATTAGGCCTAAATCTCCTATCGGAAGGCCTTATTAATGATGAGTACTACTCTTCCATTATCTGGTCCGCTGGGATGTTTGGTTGGACGGTACGTGCCGTAGTGGTACAATGCATACTGTCTTATATACCTTTATATCCCTCACTATCATTATATCCAGTGGGGTTGGTGGCCGAATGGTCTAAACTGTTGGTTTTCAACCGCAACGACCCGGGTTCGAATCCCGCGTTGGGAACTTTTTTATATTTAAAAAATATTCTCCAATGGCTCTCGAATTTCGCAGTTTTCCAATTCCACTAGCGAGTGAAAGTAAGCAAATCAGGTTCTGTCAAATTTGTAAGTGAAAATGTCGAAATGTGGTTTCAATATGTGTAAACATGTGATGTACTTACAGTAAAAGAAGTCACCTATTTCTATCCACCATGATTATCATTTGGGAATATCAATTCATATATTGGGGTTCGGTGGAAGGGTGGTCTAAACCGTTGGTTTTCAATCGCTACAACCCTAATCGAATCACCGCATTAGGAACTTATATTAAAAAAGTGCTCCAATGGCTCCCGATTTTTTCAGTGTTCCAATCCCACTAGTGAGTTGAAGTAAACAAACGGGGGCTCTGGAATACTTGTAAGTGCAATAGTCGAACTGCGCTTTCAATATGTGTAGACATGTGGTGCACTTACAGCAAAAGCTGTCTCAAACTTCTACCCACCTTTATTATCATTTGGAATAAGTTCCACCAGCGCTATATCCTGGCAACATGTGTATTGATTGAGTAAACCATGTTAAAATGACCTGAGATATTTCTAAAAGCCTACACTAATGTGCAAAACTTAAAGAAGTTTCCTATTTTGATGTCGCCAGTCGTCGGTTTTTATTTTAAAGAGATAGAAGCAATTATGTTCACACTTGGTTATCTCATGTGTCTTCAATAAAGGTCACTGTAATATCTTTCATAGTTATTGTCTGAATCCCGATATACATGCTAAAAGGTATAACTTTCTTAAGTTCCGTCCATGAGTGTATCTTTCAGAGTTATTGTCTGAATCCCGATATATATTGTAACAAAGTTTTTATTATTTTTATTAACAGAGTGGTCATTTTTATGTTTATATTTTGCTACTCTGTAAATTTCCCTCGTGTCTTATCTTTTGTTTACCATTCTTAGTGTGTTCTTGCCTGAAATAAATTTTGTTTCCTCCTGAAGTTTTTGTCTTCCCTAATTTTCCACGTGGCATTTTGGTGGAGATGCTGGGTAAGTTAGGGAAGACAAACTGAAGACCGCCAAGAAGACCTTGAAGCCATGGGTGCTGTGATCCACATTTTCGGAGACTGGCTCCAGGATTCCACCACGTGTTAAAGCCAAGACTTCCCTCCAAGATGACGATGTCCCTATAGACGATACGACGACAAAGCCGCTCTTCACGCCGCAAGAAAAAGGACGCAAAGGTACTAGGGACAAAGTTCCAAGACTTCGATGGAACCTTTGGCAGAAGCACGTCAGATCCATGTCAGTAACTACAATAATTGCTAGCTGTGGGTCACAGCTCCAATAAGAAATTGGCTATGTAACAAAATTTTTATTATTTTTATTAACAGAGTGGTCATTTTTTTATGTTTATATTTAGCTACTCTGTAAATTTCCCTCGTGTTTTCCCTTTTGTTTACCATTCTTAGTTTGTCCTTGCCTGAAATAAATTTTGTTTCCTCCTGAAGTTTTTGTTTTCCCTAATTTTCCACGTGGAAAAATGTTGAGATGTACAACTTCCTTAAGTTTTGTCCATGAGTGTATTCTGGAAAGAGTCATTGTCCATAGATGACCAGACTTAAGTCTGTAAATCAAAGACTGCTGTTCCCTTGGAAAGACAGAATTGGTGATTGTTCCTCTTGCTCTGTATCTTTCATGTCCAGCAGTAGATTTCCATTATTCTTCTATCTCATAAAACCATTTACTACCTTGGACTCTGAAGAAGGACATAGTCGGAAAGGATGGTCTCCAGGTAGGCATACTGAATTTTCTATAGTTGCTGTTGTAGCTCTATCATCGCTCAGTTATCTAGTTTACGGAGACGGTCAATAGATGGCACATAGTGTATAGCGTTTATTTTCAATAAGAGTGATATTATTTCTATCATAAAACATATTTATGATCTGGAACTATCTTCCAGTCACTCAGAACTTCACTATCCCCAGAAGAGATGAATCCATTTACCAGGTACTGTCGTTACAAATCCCCTCCACATGTTCTTGTGTTTATTTTCAATATACAAGACCTCCCCCAATCTCCCCCGTTTTTTCAATCACCTCCCCCGTTCCCTGCGGTAACCCTATCCCCCTAATACAGCATGTGTCATCAGGTTGTCCTCCGAGACATCCCTGTTGCGTAGCTGGGGTAAAGTCCTCTTCTCATTTATTATAGTTTTGTCGTCACATCCTCGCATTGTGATTGGCTGGTTGCATGGTCTCTTTGGGAATTTACATTTATATCATCTATATATCCAGGGTTGGAAGGGGATCGGTGGAAGGATGGTCTAAACTGCTGGTTTTCGACCGCTACGACCCGGGTTCGATTCCCACATTTGGCACTTTATTTTATGATTTAAAAATAAATGTTCTAATGGCCTCCGATTCTTGAAAAAGTCCAACCCTACCAGCGAGTGCAAGTAACCAAAAAGGACTCTGGTTTATTTGTAAGTGCAAAGTCAAACTGCTTTTCATATGTGTAAACATGTGGTGCACTTGCAGTAAAATCAGTCGCTAATTTCTAACCACCATGATTATCATGGCCTGTACCACGTGTACTAGTAATAATAATAAAAATTAGATTATAAGTCAGGGACAGAACGTATATTGATAAAGCTGGAAGTTTGGGTGGACAGACCACAAGTGTGACAGAGTATATGCTGTGGATGGAATGAAAGAATGGAAGCTGCCCCAGGATGTGCTCGAGGTCACCAGAGGATTAATTCCTGGGAGGATTTATTGGTGGAGGTCTGAACAGGAGCAAAGACATTTGTCATGAGACCTGTGGCGTGGAGAAAAAGATTGGTCCTTTGGTGGATTGTGGTTCTTGTATTCTGCACTTGTATTCAGTATTGTTATACGTTCCTTATACGTATCTTAAACAACTTTCTCATAACTATGTTCGTGTACTTAGTATTGTTAAACGTGCGTTATAGGTATACCTTTTTTAGACGACTTTCTCATAGAACCATGTTCGTTTATTCAGTATTGTTATACGTATACGTTTTTAGACAAATTGCCCAGATATATGTTCGTGTATTCCATATTGTTATACGTTCGTTATACGTATACATATCTTAGACAACTATGTTCATGTATTTAGTATTATTTCATCTTTTTCAAATTCTCATAACTATGTTTTGTATAAATGCTATTGATCATTTGAAAATGGTTCAGAATTATATTCATGTATAAACTACAAATTATTTTCACTTTGACAATAAATTATCAATAATCACACAGGTTTGTTTTAAAAACGATCATATATACATATACCATAGATTATTCTTAATATAAGAAACACTTCGGCCAGTGAGTGTATTGTATCAAGTACAAAGTACGTCCAAACATATTCAAGATGTACCATATCTTGAGACACAAACTCGATTCTCTCCTCTTGCCTAAATTATAAAACATCTTAAAATCCCCTAAAAAAACTTTCCGGAGGTGCCAGTCACGTTGTTAAACATCCTTGTACTTAGTACTTAGTAAATATGTAATTTATAAATATTTACATATACTTCCTTATAGGGATTTATATATGTATGTACACTAAATAGAAATAACACATAAACATAGCTGAGACATGTCCCAGAATAGTACTACTAAATCATCCAACTGTTACAAAGTACAGACTCCTAGTTATGATAGTCACTACTTCCTGTACATAAATGCCATCCTATCAGGAAGTATTACCACTGGGAGGGTTCACCACTGAGGAGCCAGGCCCTCCTATTAATTTTTCCATTGCAGTAAGGGCAGTAGAAATTGTTTATTTTCAAAAAGAATCTTACGCCTTTAAAATAATTTCAAATTTTGATAACAGATGGCGAGCTAGTGCATTATATTATAAAGTATTACAATATAATGCGGCTGATTATAAAACGAGGTTTAACAAGTTTTACCGCAAATGCTCCATTTAACAGAACGAAAAAAATCGTAATTTTAATTATTTTAAGATGAAATAACAACTATTCCTATCCTCTTAGGGATGAAGTATGAAAGGATGAATTGTGAAGAGTAATAATGAACAGAGAAATAAAAGTGTCCAGGGATGGGAATTCATCATTGCTCTTCACAATTCATCCTTTCATACCTTATCTCTAAGGATAGGAATAGTCGTTATTTCTCCTTAAAATAATTAAAATTACGATTTTTCGTTCTGTAAAAAGAAACATTTGCGGTAAAACTTGTTAAAGATAGTATGTTTGTCGCCATGAAGTACTGAGAAGGATGTATAATACACTCATAAACTAAACTTAAGGAAGTTTTACTTTTTAGCGCATGTATATATTTTTGGTGCATCGGACAGCTAGATGAATCCTTAGATGAGAAAGGAACATATAAACTTTTCAATCAATTTTGTAGATATATATACAACTATCTTTTGTACTGGGAAAAAGAGGGAAGGAAATTCTGAGAGAATTGCTTTTGTATGTTTATCTTTTTTCTCCTTTCTCCTTGTATATAGCCAGTTTGTTATGATGTAAAGAAATGTATTGACGCAAATATCCCTGAGTTTGGGATATCGCGGTATAGGATGTTAATAAAGTTAACGTATATATTTTTTAGTTTTATTTTTCAAATTCAAAGGTATGAACAATCCTCCATTATATATGCAAATAAAAAGTGGTTTATTCTTAAATGATTGTTGTAACATAGTTTTCATACGCCTATCTTTAGAAATAACTAAGATATATGAAATTCGATGAGAAATTGAGGTTGTCTGAAGTTAACAGGGTGTAACCTTCCTCCAACCTGTAGTCTGTTCATTTTTATATGATTATTATGAAAAAAATATTGTTATGATGTAAAGAAATGTATTGACGCAAATATCCCTGAGTTTGGGATATCGCGGTATAGGATGTTAATAAAGTTAACGTATATATTTTTTAGTTTTATTTTTCAAATTCAAAGGTATGAACAATCCTCCATTATATATGCAAATAAAAAGTGGTTTATTCTTAAATGATTGTTGTAACATAGTTTTCATACGCCTATCTTTAGAAATAACTAAGATATATGAAATTCGATGAGAAATTGAGGTTGTCTGAAGTCAACAGGGTGTAGCCATTCCTTCAACTTGTATTCTGTTCATTTTTATATGATTATTATGAAAGAAATATGAATTCATCTGATGAAATCAATAAAATATTCATTACTTTTACTTTAACCAACCTTTCGAAAATCCACTGTCGTAGATTTTAGTGTAATTTGATGACAGCGGATCTTTATATCGTCGAAAAATAAAGTTGAGAAATGGTCGAAGAAATTCCACATATTCAATTTGCATATATCCATCCTACATTAAAGAGATGTCTCATACAAGTCTATGTCTTCTATCACGTATATAACAGAAAGGTTTATAAAACATTTTTATATACAAGTATCAGAATCATCAATCAATTCTTAATCAATTCTATCACCGTTTGCTTTTGTGAATGGAATAAATACCCAAATATGGTCATTTATTATAACCATCGGTAGTTCAGTCGTAAAATACTCGCCTGCCGCCCGGGTTCGATTCCCGGCCGATGCATTTTCTTTTTTTTTTTACAATTTTTAAAACTCATTTATATATTGTACAAGAATGACATCTACGGCGCCAATTTATAATTGTAACGAATAGTATTTGATTAAAAGCATTTAATCGGGTAAAACACGGGCGTTGCCCGGGTCATTCGGCTAGTATAGCTATATCAGTCAATGATTTATTGGATTCCAGACGTGTCAGTGACTCGCTGTCAATCTCTCCAGGAGAATGGGGATTTTGATTCCTATTTTCTCCCTAATCATTTCCCTGAGGAGAATGACATCTAGTGACTGAAACGTCGAGAATTAAATAAACAATTGTTTGATGTAGCTGTATTTACTCCGAACCAACTTCCAACCAACAAATGATCTTCAATACAGAAAGGTTTTAAGGAGAAACAGGTCAGCGTATACGAAGGAATCATTTACAGTTATAGCAAGACCGCGGATATGGTTCTGAATTTGGTTATGATGACAATTATAGCCACGGGGTTTTCAAATCTTCTCTCAGGGGACGACGTGCTCAACAAGCTGTCGTGATGACGCCACGTCATCCTTGGAGTGTCATCGAGGTCTTCTTTTGTTGACTCGACGGCCGCCTGGAGCTCCTCAACCATTGATCCATCTGACGTCCATTGTGGACGATTCCAAGTACATCGGGCAAAATGGAGGAATGGAACACACGGCAAATTGACGATTACCACGACTTGGACACATACACTCATGGAGACAAAACTTAAGGAAGTTGTACCTTTCAGCATGTATATCGGGACAATAACTCTGAAAGATATTACAGTAACCTTTATTGAAGACACACGAGATAACCAATATACACTCATGGACAAAACTTAAGGAAGTTGTACCTTTCAGCATGTATATCGGGATTGAGACAATAACTCTGAAAGATATTGCAGTGACCTTTATTGAAGACACATGAGATACCCAATATACACTCATGGACAAAACTTAAGGAAGTTGTACCTTTTAGCATGTATATCGGGATTCAGACAATAACTCTGAAAGATATTACAGTGACCTTTATTGAAGACACATGAGATACCCAATATACACTCATGGACAAAACTTAAGGAAGTTGTACCTTTTAGCATGTATATCGGGATTCAGACAATAACTCTGAAAGATATTACAGTGACCTTTATTGAAGACACATGAGATACCCAATATACACTCATGGACAAAACTTAAGGAATTTGTACATTTCATCATGTATATCGGGATTCAGACAATAACTCTGAAAGATATTACAGTGGTCTTTATTGAAGACACGCGAGATAACCAATATACACTCATGGACAAAACTTAAGGAAGTTGTACCTTTCAGCATGTATATCGGGATTGAGACAATAACTCTGAAAGATATTGCAGTGACCTTTATTGAAGACACATGAGATACCCAATATACACTCATGGACAAAACTTAAGGAAGTTGTACCTTTTAGCATGTATATCGGGATTCAGACAATAACTCTGAAAGATATTACAGTGACCTTTATTGAAGACACATGAGATACCCAATATACACTCATGGACAAAACTTAAGGAAGTTGTACCTTTTAGCATGTATATCGGGATTCAGACAATAACTCTGAAAGATATTACAGTGACCTTTATTGAAGACACGCGAGATAACCAATATACACTCATGGACAAAACTTAAGGAAGTTGTACCTTTTAGCATGTATATCGGGATTGAGACAATAACTCTGAAAGATATTACAGTGGTCTTTATTGAAGACACACGAGATAACCAATATACACTCATGGACAAAACTTAAGGAAGTTGTACCTTTTAGCATGTATATCGGGATTGAGACAATAACTCTGAAAGATATTACAGTGGTCTTTATTGAAGACACACGAGATAACCAATATACACTCATGGACAAAACTTAAGGATGTTGTACATTTCAGCATGTATATCAGGATTGAGACAATAACTCTGAAAGATATTACAGTGACCTTTATTGAAGACACACGAGATAACCAAGTGTGAACACAATTGCCTGTCTCCTTAAAAATATAATAGACGACAGTGAACATCAAAGACACTCTATCTTCTTAAGTATTGTCCATGAGTGTATTTTCTTGACGAAAAATAATTTCTTCGATTGACCCCAGTGAGCATAAGAAGCCAAACGATGCTCTAGCATCTTGTAAGAGCAGCAGATTAATGCTTCCTGCACAGGGAATATATGAGAAAATAATTACGTTAAAAATAGATAGCTAACAAGGTTTGCTAGGAAACATATGGTGTTCCTTGGATTTATTTGAGTATTACTACACATATTGTAAGTGTAGTAAACCTGTATGATAATTAACTTCTTATTTAAAAACTTTTGTAAATATGTAAATCAAGTTTTAGATATAACTAAGAGTATGTAGAACAATAAAGTCTTGTGTTTCTGTTCTATATGGCAGGTTGTGCCTTATAATTTCGATATAGCCTCTTTAATTCGGCTGATCTTAATTAAACATTTTAAAAGTATATTACAGTTAGATATAGTTTCTTCATATAAACAAGAATCTACATTATAAAATAAATGAAGCTTCCAGGGTTAAGTTTCTTGTTTAAATATTTATTTTCAAGCTTTCTTACTTGTCAGTCCTTCAACAGGATTATCACGATAATAAATTGATGATACATATACTGTTTTCATATACAAATTATTCTTTACATATTTCAAATATTAATGATATTGAAAGGGGAAGAAAATAAATTATCGTGATACTCCTGTTGAAGGACTGACAAGTCCAAAAGCTTGGAAATAAAATGTTGAACAAGAAACTTAACCCTGGAAGCTTTATTTATTTTATAATGGTATAAATATCAGGGATGAACGTTTATAAATAATCTACATTGATTGCTAGAGAATATATGGCATTATTACCTTTGGTGTATTTGAACGTTACTATATATTTGTTGGATATAGAGTTCCCTCAGACAAAGAATAATATAAAATGAAAGGATTTAAAAGCACGAATGTTTCTTTTATACATAATACAAACTTCTACTGTCCTTACTGCTATGAAGTTTGTATAATGTATAAAAGAAACATTCGTGTTTTAAATCCTTTCATTTTATATGTATAGATGGCGCGTTATTGCTTTGTGTTAAAGAATAATATACAAAGGTTGTTAGTGAATATTTATTGTTAGTTTCGAATTAATTCAGCCTTTCACTTATCCCAAGTACACATAATGATCATTTTTGGTAGTGTGTGTTAGTAACTGCCTTTACTACAATTACATTACATGCCTATACTCATTTCGAAAGCATTTCGGTTTTGCATTAAGAAGTTGTCAGAACACCGTTTGGTTGCTTGTATTCCCACTAATAGGGTTGAACTTTTGCAAGAATCGGAGTCATTAAAGGAGAAAAAAAAAAGAAGATGAATGTATCCCGGTTTTTGGTGGACGAATGATTCTGTGCATCAATTCTCTACCAATTCATGACTGTGATTTGGTAATTGGACTGTTGATCCTGTCTACAAACCAAATTTACACTTAAAAGACCCTATAGAATGACTTATGTAGAGCCTGTAATTGCAGACGTTCCCAGGAGATCTACCAGCTCAATATCCATACAGACTGTCTACCCATTCCTTCCATCGACCCAAGAAATGTTTCTTGAACCCAGGTGCAAGCAGGCAAGCGTGCGGATGGCCACAACAGATGAGTAATGCACCGGCTGTTGCAATATTAATAAGAAGCGTGGACAATGGCCTCCTGACTCACGCCATTTGTCTTGCTATCGCACTGGTCAACGGTCACTTTATTAAATCCGCTATTTCACTGAGAGATAGGGGGCGGGGCAGTTATTCTTTCCGATAGCCATGACGGATGACGGACTTACGTTTTCAATGGTATCATCATACTCCTCCTTATCATCATTATAATGAAAGGGTGATCTTTCAGATGGTCATTCTGATTAAAAGTTGAACAGGAAGTTGGAATGGACCTCTTGATTTGCATAGCGATTAGAGTGAATCCTAAATAGCCAATCAGGAACCGCTCTCTGAATGGACGTAGATGTATGTTCCTTACTTAAACCTACAAAGAATTCCAACCCTCTAGGCCCTTATATTATTATTCGTAGCTGTAGATATTTGAAAAAGACCTATGCATAATATATATGTTTATTCCAAAATACTAATTTTGGATCAAATATTTTCATTAGTTTCAATATTTCGAATGGCTATCATTGAGGTAAACCCATGCATCGTCCAGTGTATAAACATTCTTCCATTTTTTTTACCTGCCACGTACTTTTCATAAAATGCCCTGCTGCAAGTCTGGCGTTCCTCGATATAGTGCGGTTTGGGAACATGAACTTTAGCCTTTTTATCTATTTTTAAGCCGATTTTTTTTCTGATAATACGGTTAACGGCAGAAAGTGGTGCGTTGGTTATTGTGGAGATGTTCCTTTGAGAAGGTGGATTCTCTCTGACACCCATTTCTTTATCTTTCTATCGGTTGGAGTTAAAGTTTACGTCAGGCATCTTTTTTCATAGGATTTTTTCATTTCATAGATATTTACATATTTTCCGTTATTATTTGACGGTCGTAAAGATAGAGGCTGCCTGGCCGGCATTCATATTTCTTCAAATAAAAGACACTTTGGCCAGTAAATCTTTTTATTGTCTCGACGTTTCGACAAACATCTTTTGTTCTCGTCAGGAGTAAAATGATTTACTGGCCGAAGTGTCTTTTATTTGAAGAAATATGAATTGGCTGATTGCGCAGTTAGTAATAGCAATATTAAGCCCATAATGGTTCGGTATTATGTGTAAATGATCATCATTTATTGGGTTTGAAAACTTGAGTAGCTTATCAAGACATGTTCCAACATGTACAGACAGGCGGTGAACCTACAGTAGTACGGATCAGTCAACAAAATCTCGCTTGCTACTACTGACATGACATTGACAACCCAATGTCGCCTGATACTAATACATTCGGTGAACTTTCAGTAGGAAGAATACACCCCACTTCGACCTCTAGCTGAATGTACATACAATGCGTGTGGATGAAATGATTTCTGATTAACATTTTACCAGTGAAGACCAAACCAGCTTCATCTCGAGAATGGTATCGTTCCACGTGGCCGCACTTTTTCTTTCTCGCTATGGTGGAAGTTACAACTTTGTATAAGACTGCAGCGAATCAAGATGTCAACTGAAGGACAAGGGGATGTGGAAGCCATTCCTGGGAAATCTTCCAAGATTCCCCAGCGTGAGCACTGGAAAACCAAACACGAATTTCTACTGAGTTGCATCGGCCTTTCCGTTGGATTCGGCAATGTCTGGAGATTTCCGTTCCTGGCGTACGAACATGGCGGTGGAAGTTTCCTTTTCATCTACGCTATCTTCCTCTTCACCATTGGATCATTGCTCATCTTCTTCGAAATCTCCATTGGTCAGTTCACATCGCAAGGGCCTGTTGAAGCTCTCCACGTCTCCAAGGCATTTCGACTCTTCGGCCTTTCAGGAATTATAATCAATTTCTACATCGCTTTCTACTATAACGTCATCATGACGTACGTTTTCTTCTATTTCTATCATTCCTTCATGTATCCATTGCCCTGGTCGGATTGCTATCAATGGTGGGGGGCCACGAAGAATTGCCAGAAAAAGACGTGCATCCGGGCGAAATCAAGTCATCAAGGTTTGACAGATTTATTTCCCGCAATATCTTCAAGGAATTATTCACATAAATATTTGAACTGCGGTACTAACTCGAAAACACCCTCTGAAGAATTTTGGGAAATCTACGTCCTCGGAAAAACCAAGAATATCTATGACTTGGGGTATTTAAAATGGAATCTGGTGATCCCTTATCTCCTATCGTGGGGTGTTGTCTTCTTCTTCATCTACAGGGGCATCAACTCCGCTGGAAAATTGGTTTATTTCACAGCGCTTTCTCCTTTTATACTCCTCGCCGTTTTGGGAGGGTTTGCAGGAATCCAAGATGGAGCGACAAATGGTTTAGTTTTCTTTTTCTTTCCGAGATGGGAGATGGTTGCCAATTTTTCCATGTGGCACCGAGCTATGGAACAGGTTCTTTACTCTGTCGGTATAGCCATGGGTGGTCTGGTGGCTTTCGGCAGCTACAACCAGTTCCACGAGAGGAATCTTCTGACATCGGTCGTTCTGGTCTCTGCAGATTTCATCGGCAGCTTGCTGGGCGGCATTCTCAACTTCTGCGTGATCGGCAACCTGGCTCATCGTCTCGATACCGACATCGACAAAGTCCTCAATCAAGGCCTTGGTCTTGCTTTCGTCACCTATCCTGAAGCTCTTTCTCATATCTGGTTCCCCAACTTATGGTCCATTCTATTCTTCTTGACCATGTTTCTTTTGGGGATTGACAGTCAATTTGGGATGCTACAAGCTCAGATGACAACCATTTATGATCGTTTTCATGGGTTGCGAGCTTTCAAAACACGTGTCTCTATGTTTATATGCCTCGTTTATTTCTTATTTGGGTTGGTTTTTGTGACTCAGGGTGGGATTCACGTGTTAACCTTTGTGGATAGTTTTGGAGGAAGTCTTCCACTTCTGACAGCGGGGTTTCTGGAAGTGAGTTCTGTCATGTGGGGATATGGATGGAGACTGTACTTCCGAGATATGGAGTTCATGCAGAGAATTCGGTTCCCTATTTACGTTCAGGTTCTTGTTGGCATCTTTCTGCCGCTGGTGCTGATTGGTCTGCTCACTGCGGGGATGATTGGCACCAAGATTACCGATATGAACAAGGACCCCTATCGCCCGGGACTCCAAGGGCTGGGGATCCTGATGACCATCTCCTGCGTGGTCCCTCCCCTGGTCTACTTCCTGATGAGCCTGGTGTTCTGGCCTCAAGCTGCCTTCAAACTTAACCCAAAGTTCGGCCCAAAGGATCCAACCATCTACAAGGAATGGAAAGATTATATCGCGGAACATCCTCTAAAATCCAAGAATCCCTCCAAGAAACCTCTTCCATTAGAAGTAAAGTAAACCTTTGTGGTAATTTCAACTCGTCGTTTCTAATTACTTCTTTTAGAGACACTAGTATATTGAATTATCTTGAAGCTATAGGTTACTTGGCCGGCATTCATAATTCTTAAAAATAAGAGATACTTTTCAGCCAGAAAAGGTTTAATTTTGACCATTCGACAAAAATATTTTGTCCTTATAAGGAAAAATAAAAATGAAGCATTTAAAAAGGCGTTTTAAACGCCATTATAACGCCTTACCAAATGCTTTATCTAATTTTTACTGAAGAAGACACACAAATAATATTTATCGAACGTTGATAAAATAAAACTTTTTCTGGCCGAAGTGTCTCTTGTTTGAAGAAATATGTATTGATTAAATTATAGGGCAACATCCATAACCAAGATTCCATCTTATAGAATCTCACACAAAAATACCATATATATAAGAAAGTATTTATAGCCCGTCAAAGGATTCTATGGCGAGGATATCACGGGATTTTGGAACAGCGACCCTTTAAATTGCTACTTCTGCAATGTTGGCATCCAAGACAATTTGGTCCACTATCTATTCCATTGCCCATTCCTAAATGAAAAGAGAATGGAAATTCGCGAAATTTCGGAGCTAACTCACTACAATAAACAACATGTATATAAAATCTTTACTGCTCTCCTGCTGGATAAAACATTTGTTTATAAATATTTTACATTTTTCAAGGCGATTGATAAAATGAGAGAAGAAGTGCTCAACTCCACAGACAACGGCTGATTGCTCCCCCTCCCCTCTAAATTGCTTTTACTCCTCACTCATGTACATATATAACCTTTAGGGGAATCCCCTTGTAAGACAATAGTGTCTCAATAAAGATTTTTTGTTGTTGTTGTTATATATAAGAAGGTATAGAAGAAGAAGTATCCAATACAATAGTATAGATTTAAAAAGTGATCTGGTGGATTCAATTGGAGGAAACCTCTGAGAGAGTTCCCCACTGAGGAAACAGACTCACCCAATATTTTACATGATATTAAGGACAGTAGAAATTTGGTTTTATTTGGCTTAAAAAGAAACATTCGTGGTAAACACAAGGTAATAAGACCAAATAAATAAATAGCGTGTGACGTTTTGGTAACAGTGTTGTTACCATCTTCAGACAAAAGTACGTACTGTACTTTTGTAGCGTTGTTACCGAAACATCACACACTATTTATTTATTTATTTATTTAGATTTGGTCTTATTACCTTGTGTTTATAATCTATAATCCAAATTGTGTACCTTATCAAATATTCGTGGTTTTATTTCTTAAATACAGGGTGGGCAATAAGTCTCGAACCTTTTCATTTTTATTAAAAATTAAAAGGAAAACTAGAATAAAAAAAAACTATAACTATTTTATTTTTAGGTAATATGTTAAACCATAATCTATTACCTATGATACAATAGTTATAGTTTTTTTAATTATAGTTTGCCTTTTAATTTTTAATAAAAAATAAAAGGGTTCTGGAAATATGGGCCAACCTGTATGAATGGCGTGTTATTTTACCACTTTCTGGACACGAATTCTTGTTGTTGAATTTTCACTGCAATATATTTATCATCCGTTGGAAAATCACCTGTAGATCAATATATTAGATAGAAAAGTAGTAAATCGTGAGGTGGGGAGGGTCTTGTAAAGTTTTTTTTTTTTTCATTTAGCAGAGCTTTCAAGTATTTCTAACTCTTCTATAGGAGTAAAAATGAGAACGTGTAAAAGAGGAAAGATTGTTATATATTCTATATACAGTTACGAGCGTCATTCCTTATCTCCTAATCAATCAGTCAGTTTTCGTCTCTGTCACCGTTTGCTTTTTTTTTTTTTTTTTTGGAATGGCGCCCTCCTATTGGTTGGCTATGTTCACGCCACGTTTGCCCCCCCGCCCCCATCATGCCCCCCCCCCCTCACTCGCCTTTTCGTTTAAGTAACTATTTGTGTTGGAGCGGGTCGCTCCTTAAATAAATGCATATATTAGTTAATACGTAACTAAATGGAATCCTCTCTTTCTTTTTCCCAGTAAGAGACGCCTACGGAAGCCAACAGTACATAGACAGATAAAGAACATAGGCTATAGTTATTAACTAACATATGCATTTGTTTAAGACGCCAATTCATAATTGTAACAAATAGTATTTGAATCAAAACATTCAATCGGGTAAAACACGGGCGTTGCCCGGGTCATTCGGCTAGTATATATATATATATATGTAATAATGTGTTGAGATCCTGTCGACTAGCTGTAATATTGTGTTGAGATCCTGTCGACTCTCTGTAATAATGCGTTGGGGTTTGGTAAGCCTGTTGTAGAACCTCGTCGACTCTCGCTATAAGTTGTGGCAACCGAGGGTCAAACCTGTAGTAACCGCGAGGGACAGTCAGGGGTGGAGAGTTTTCCAGTGCCTCTCTGCACCTTGTAGGACCTTTAACAGTTCTCACAAAGTACAGGCAGTCGTGGTCGAGGCAGAGTGGAAAAGCTGGGAATGTCCACACACACAAAACGAAGCGACACAGTTGAAAGAAAGTTCTTTGAATAGATAAAAAGTCGAGCCAAAAGCAAAGATGGAGATAGGAGTAGCGTTTCTTACTGACTACATGGTGAAATGAGGTGGAACTTGGAGACAGCCGGCCACGCGCTGATGGGGAACTGAACTGACTGCTGTTGCTAAGGCCGGTCTTATTTATACGACAGCTCTGACAAAGAGAATTGGGTCATGCACGTGTCGAGGGACACCGGACACTGGCGACAGTCTGTCGGGGTCCAATCTATCTTTAGAAGTTACTTTGTAAATCTCTCTCTGGCTCTTAACTCAGCTTTTAATCTATTATATATTTTTATTTATTCATCCTCAGTACATTACATATGGGGATACAAGGACACACGTCAATTATGCATATAATTAGTTATAGTTTATAATTAGTTCTATATACAACATGACAATCTTGTTATAAATTACATAATATAGGGTTATTGGTTTAAATTATCATAGATGGGCCCCGTGAGTGAAAGGGTTTATCCGGGTTTAAGCGGGTAAAGCCTCTCTAACACAGGTAAGTAATTAAAATTTCTTTTAATTAATTAAAACTGTGAGGGAAAAAGGGCTATAACAAGATGTTTATTTGGATATATCTGAAAATTGAAAAAATAAAACTTAGGTTTAATTTAAAAGTTATGATATTCATTATAAAAGAGAACTGTAGATAAAACCTTTGTTTGCTAAAAAAATAATGATGATAAAAAATGATGTTCTAAAAGATTGTTGGCGGGCGTTGGAAAGGTTTAGGGGTTGAAGAATATGCAATTGTAAGTGTTGCACAGACAATCAAATACTGAGATCCAGGTGCAAAGCGAGGATATAGACTTGTGCGTCTTCCTTGGCAATGTTTCACCTGTGATCCTGTATAAGGTTACAGTGCTTTGACACAATTGTAGGGTTATTGGGTTGAAAAGTTGTTGAAGAAAAGACTTAATATGATTGAAAGGGATGGTAGAGCCATGCGATACGTAGAATTGTTGTAGCGACAGTAGGTGGTCTGACTTGACTTGAAATCAAAGGTTGATTGTGGTCCGCTAGTGCTGAAAAAAATTGAAAATTGAAAAAAGTGAACGCTTTGTGCATGCGTTGGTGATGTGCTCTGCGGATGATTGAAATAAACTTTTGAAACGTGTTCAGACCAAAAAGTCGAGACTTGTACTTCTGGGGAACTGTGTTCAAAGAGTTTGTTGAATTACGAAATCAAAAGAAAAATTGTCAAGCAGTGCTGTCGTTTCTAGCAATGGCTGAAATAGGTAGTGAGAAAGTATAGGGAATTAGTTAAAGAATATGATTGTTGAAAACGATTGTTGTAGATGCCCGATAGTTGATGATAAACATTGTCATATAATAAAGTTATTTAAACAAAAATATAGTGAATAAAAAGATAGAAATATGATTGCGGATAACAACAGTATAAGGGGATAAAATCAAACATGTAATATACAAAAGACATAATAATGAATTAGCAAAATATAAAAGATATAATAATTAGAATTAGTAATATATAAAAGATATAATAATGAATTAAAAATGATTATTGAAAGAATTAAATGTTTTGCCATACTAAAATAATATCATGAAGAATAAAATTGTTACAATAAAGTTGTTAAAATAATGTTGGAATAAAAATTTGATTATAATTGAAAAGTAAAAAAAAAATAAAAATAAAAATAATTATTCAAGATTTTATACAAAGTTATAATATAATTAAAGATTATTAATGATTAGATAAATGTTAAGTAGTAACAAATGGAGCAAAAAATGTCTCTTTTGAAGAAAAGTTACAACTGTGGTGTGTAACTAGGTCATTTCCCTTTTGGTACACATTGGTTTTTCTATGTCTCTCTGAAACTGGGAATACGTGATCTGACATGTTCATGGTAATATGTTAAATTGGGTAATGATTGGTAAGTCAATTAATTATAGGTGCTGCAATCTATCCATTCTGCGAGCTGGACCACGAGTTTCAAGTACAGGCGGACTGCAACTGGAGGTGTCATTTTAACATGGCGGCTGTAACGGGTGTCCATATCAACATGTGTCATGTCCTTTGATGCCGACCGACATAGCTGGGTTGTTTATTTACGTAGGCGGTCCTTTGTTGCCGACCCTTTGTTGTCGACTAGCACATGATCCCATGTCTGGCCTACGTCCCGAGTTGAGTTATCTTCTCTTGTCTGTTTGAAAATAGTTTTCTTGGTGTTCGTAAGTGTTGTGTTTCGACGATGTTGCGGACTTATTAAAAAATGTTATTCAATGATGTCAGGTTAGATGTGCGTAAAAGTGCGACTTTCCGACGTGGACACGTTTTGGTGAGGTGTCACAGGCATGAAGGCGTCTTGGGCCTGTTAAGTGAGAAAATTGTTGTGGTGCGCTGTGTAACACTTAGTAAGTGGATTGCATAGAAAGGTGTCACGTGAAGTCTGTTCTTGGTACAGCATCTAACTTGTTTCCGAAAAATAACAAATTTATTAGTCATGGGTGGTGGTTGTACAAAACACATCGAGAATTTTCAGATTGTTATAGAGGTGGCATGTTTATTGCGAAATCTTTTGTTCGCGCCAATATGGAGCTCGTATGGCTCGAAATTGGATGTTGTTAAATCGCGCGTTAATAGATGTGGCCAATTGGAGAAAGTGATGTGGGCGTGTGTTGAAGTTCGTTCCGAGAGATGTGTGAATTATTAATAATTATGCATGTAAAAAGAAAAGGACGAGGGAGTGTAGCTATACTGGAATTTTAAACTTGTTTTGGGGAAGGACAGTTACTTTTCTAGTTGTGCTTTTGAAGATAGTGTATCTTTCGATTTTTGTATTTAAAAAAAATGCGTTTCACCTATGTTTATTAAAATTTGAATATATTTTTTAAATCGTTGCTTATGGTAGTGCACAAATTATACTTGTAAAAGGGCAATGGCATGATAGTGACTTATAATTTGAATGGGGCGTGTACATAAAATAGTGAACATAACAATGATTTTTTGCAAAGTTTTGTGTATTTAATTAAGACATTGGTGTTTTTGGTATAAAAATAAGGTATTAAGAGAAACACACAAATAAGTTTAGAAAATAGGATTCGAGTAATTAAAATATAATATGAGTTTTTTCCATGTAAAATTGAAAGTAATGAATTAAAATTTAAAAGTTGCTTAAAATAAAGTAAAAATTGATAAATGAGGGTGTACAATATTTAAAATTTGGATTGAAATGCTATTAAAATGGTAAAATTTGATTTAAAAATAATTACAGTAACAATAAACATTATATTTAGGGAAAATCAAGTTGTTAGCATGAAGAGAGAGTTAAGTAGATTTTTAAAAACTCACAGTTTTTTGATTGTTTAGTCAGGAGACTTGGTCTTTGGTTGTTGTCCTGATGACGTGGAAGGCGTCCCATGTAGAGCTTGTAGAAGCTTGTGACTTCTGTTTGGCGATGGTGGCATGTCGTCTGGATAGTTGCGTTGTCAGGTCGAAGGTGGGTAACTTCTCACCGGCTTATTTTGCGGGATGTTCGGCTGTGTCGTTGGGGGGAAGATTGCTTGGTCGTTTCGTTGGAATGGGGTGCTTGTTCCTCCATCTTTGCTTCTTGGCTCTTCTATCTATCTGGACAGTCTTTTTACCTTCTTCGTTGTGGTCTCCTTCGTTGTGGTAATCCTGTCGACTATCTGTAATATTGTGTTGAGTCGACTTATCTGTGATTAGGGATCCTGTCGACTAGCTGTAATATTGTGTTGAGATCCTGTCGACTCTCTGTAATAATGCGTTGGGGTTTGGTAAGCCTGTTGTAGAACCTCGTCGACTCTCGCTATAAGTTGTGGCAACCGAGGGTCAAACCTGTAGTAACCGCGAGGGACAGTCAGGGGTGGAGAGTTTTCCAGTGCCTCTCTGCACCTTGTAGGACCTTTAACAGTTCTCACAAAGTACAGGCAGTCGTGGTCGAGGCAGAGTGGAAAAGCTGGGAATGTCCACACACACAAAACGAAGCGACACAGTTGAAAGAAAGTTCTTTGAATAGATAAAAAGTCGAGCCAAAAGCAAAGATGGAGATAGGAGTAGCGTTTCTTACTGACTACATGGTGAAATGAGGTGGAACTTGGAGACAGCCGGCCACGCGCTGATGGGGAACTGAACTGACTGCTGTTGCTAAGGCCGGTCTTATTTATACGACAGCTCTGACAAAGAGAATTGGGTCATGCACGTGTCGAGGGACACCGGACACTGGCGACAGTCTGTCGGGGTCCAATCTATCTTTAGAAGTTACTTTGTAAATCTCTCTCTGGCTCTTAACTCAGCTTTTAATCTATTATATATTTTTATTTATTCATCCTCAGTACATTACATATGGGGATACAAGGACACACGTCAATTATGCATATAATTAGTTATAGTTTATAATTAGTTCTATATACAACATGACAATCTTGTTATAAATTACATAATATAGGGTTATTGGTTTAAATTATCATATATATATATATATATATATATATGTAACGTTTCTGTGATGATCTGTACACACCAATATGCAGATGTTTTGCGTAAAGAAAGAGAGAACAATCAACCTTCTGACTAAATTTATTTCAATCACGCGCCTTTTATATAGTTGAAAATATTTACATAATTCCTAACAGCGTAAAAATTTGCATCTATTAATAATTTATAAGCAGAATGTGACAAACCCCCCTACTAAAAAAAATATATTTCAGATTTATTTACACAAATGGAGGTTGGAAGGTTAGCAAAAAAAAACATTCTGCAAAAAGCAAAAAAAAAAAAAATAAATAATAATAATAAAATATATAATAATAATAATAAAAGTATTTTCACTATGGCAGTAGGGCAGTCGGACCTGATAGTTGGGGTATCCAGGCGCGTACCTAATCCACTGTATCGCATAGTGACCATTTTACTAGAGGTCCTTGGGGTGACCGGCCTGTTAGTTTTTTTCCAGGCGTGTCACTTAAAACATATGCAACAGGGCTGTACTGTCCATCATTAGCAGGGTCCTTCAATGTTTGTAGAGAGAATTCAAGCTTTACCATTGAAGTAGAAAACCACATGGACGTAAAAAAAAAAAACATTTTGCGATATTAAGCAGCCCCCTTAGAGAGTGGAAACTCCTTTCTAACGTTTGGTTATGGTCGGATTAAAGACATCCATTCAAATCCTCCACATCTTGGAAGGGAAATGGATAATTCCCCATGCCCTCATTCGAGGTTTAAATAGGGTCCCATAGTTTTAATTTAGATACATTAACTATTGTGCTGGGCTTATTTTCAGGCTGGCATGGTTTATTTATTTCGACTATGTGAGGTGATGGAGTAGAAAGAACGGTGTATGGATCTGGATAATAAACTGGTGACAGTTTGCCATGGCCTACCTGATGAGGGATTCGATACAAAACTTTATCTCCAATTTTTAAATTCCTATTCCCGAGATACTGGCATCACAATAAATATGTGTAGCCAAAGAAGGGTTAAAAAGTTGAAGTATTTGTTTGGAGCATAGCGCTTCCTTTAAATCCTCAAAGCTTCTCTGACATTCCTCCGTCCAGATAAACCGCGAGTTTTTCTTGAGAAGCTCATTCAAAGGGGCTCTTAGGTTGTTAAAAATCTTTATAAATTTCGCGTAATGTGTCACGCTTCCCAAAAAGGATCTTAAACATCGCAAATCACGAGGTGGGGGCAATGATTTGATAACATCGACATTAACGCCCGTAGGCGAGATCTGGTTCTCCGAAATTTCATAGCCGAGATAAGTTATCCTTTTCATAAATAGTAGACATTTATCTCTCCTTAACTGTATGCTTTCTTTTTTTTAAATCTTGAATATTTGTCCGAGGTGTTTTAAATGGGATTCCTCGTTTTCTGAAAATACTAAAATATCATCAAAATAAGATGTTACATTATCAAGTTTATATTTCTGCAGAATGGCAGAGAGCTTTCTATTAAATATTGCAGGGGCGGTCTTAAATCCAAACGGCAATCTACACCAGACATAAGAGCCCTCAGAAGTTGAGAAACATGTCATCTCCCGATCTTTTGGATGAAGAGGGATTGTCCAGTAAGCGCTCAAGATATCTAGACATGAAAATACTCTGGCGCCCTGTACCTTCTGAACTATATCCTCCATTAATGGAATGGGGAACGAATCCGAAATTATTTTCCTGTTTAGGATCTATAGTCGATACAAAGCCTAACCCTTCCCTCGCCCTTCTTGGGTGCGAGCGTCACAGGTGCGCTGTATGGGGAAGACGCAGGTTTGATTAAGCCGTACTTTAACAATCGCTCAATTTTTGTTTTATTAAATCCCGATCTCTCAAGCTATGACAATACGGTCTAACACAGACAGGCTTTTTGTCACTCAGTTTCAGTCTTGGAGGCTGGATGTTCAATAGTTTTATATTAAATTTGTTTTCCCCAAAGATCTCTGCATAATTATCTCTAATAAATTTTTTACCATAGTGAAAAGTTCTTAATTATCATGTAAATAACAATCATTCGTGTCAGGCAGTGGCAGAGGTTTTGCATCTGGTTGATACCCTGGCTTAGATTTTAATACATAAGGAACTGCTCCACTGTCTGGCACGGAACAAACAAAATTACAAACATCATCTTCAAGCAAGTTTGCAACATTTATATAGAATAATTATTCAGAGATCTTTAGGGAAAACAAATATAGGAAAACCTAGAATCTTAGTCACGGATAGACATCCCTCGTTTGTCTCGAAGAGATTTAATAAATTTCTTCAGGAGAAGGGTATAAAGCACGTAATGACCTCTCCGTCCCATCCAGAGTGTAATGGACTATTAGAACAGGCTAATGCAACGTTGATTGGAAAGTTAAAAATACAATATCAAGGTAACCCTAGGGCCCCTTGGCCTTATTGTTACAAAAGACGCTGGAAGAATATCGAAACACACCCCACTCTACGACTACATTCCCTCCGATATACTTGCTGTACGGAACCCTCCCTTCCTACATCTCTGATCTTACGAATCCGTATCCGCCAGTAGAAAAAGCCCGAACCATTGCCAATGAAAAAACCGAGGAATTACATAAAAGGTTAGTTAAAAGATACAATAGTTCTCATAGATTCCCGAATTTAAAAATTGGAGATAAAGTTTTGTATCGAATCCCTCATCAGGTAGGCCATGGCAAACTGTCACCAGTTTATTATCCAGATCCATACACCGTTCTTTCTACTCCATCACCTCACATAGTCGAAATAAATAAACCATGCCAGCCTGAAAATAAGCCCAGCACAATAGTTAATGTATCTAAATTAAAACTATGGGACCCTATTTAAACCTCGAATGAAGGCATGGGGAATTATCCATTTTCCTTCCAAGATGTGGAGGATTTTAATGGATGTCTTTAATCCGACCATAACCAAACGTTAGAAAGGAGTTTCCACTCTCTAAGGGGGCTGCTTAATATCGCAAAATGTTTTTTTTTACGTCCATGTAATTTTCTACTTCAATGGTAAAGCTTGAATTCTCTCTACAAACATTGAAGGACCCTGCTAATGATGGACAGTACAGCCCTGTTGCATATGTTTTAAGTGACACGCCTGGAAAAAAACTAACAGGCCGGTCACCCCAAGGACCTCTAGTAAAATGGTCACTATGCGATACAGTGGATTAGGTACGCGCCTGGATACCCCAACTATCAGGTCCTACTGCCATAGTGAGAATACATTTATTATTATTTTTTTTTTTCAAATTCAGCAAAAATTTTATTTCAGCATCATCTTCCGCAAAAAGTGCTACAATAAAATGGAATTCCTAAAGTGAAATATAAAAAAATCTTCAAAAAAAAAAAAAAAGAGAAAATTGGAATTTAAATGCTTTGGTAAGGGGAGGGAAGAAACCATATATGAAGGAATGTGTGAAGAAGTCTAGAAGCACTTGCGGTGCACGATGCTGGGGCCGGACTCGTCGTACTCCTGCTTGGAGATCCACATATGCTGGAAGTTGGACAGGGAGGCCAGGATGGACCCTCCGATCCAAACGGAGTACTTCCTATCTTGGGGAGCAATGATCTTGATCTTCATGGTGCTGGGGGCCAGGGCAATGATCTCCTTCTGCATACGGTCAGCAATGCCTGGGTACATGGTGGTGCCACCAGACAGCACGGTGTTGGCGTACAGGTCATTCCTGATGTCCACATCGCACTTCATGATGGAGTTGTAGGTGGTCTCGTGGATACCAAAGGACTCCTTGCCCAGGATGGAAGGCTCGAACAGGGCCTCGGGGCAGCGGAAGCGCTCGTTGCCGATGGTGATGACCTGACCATCGGGCAGCTCGTAGGACTTCTCCAGAGAGGAGGAGGAGGCAGCGGTGGCCATCTCCTGCTCGAAGTCCAGGGCGACGTAGCACAGCTTCTCCTTGATGTCCCTGACAATTTCCTTCTCAGCAGTGGTGGTGAAGGAATAGCCACGCCCAGTGAGGATCTTCATCAGGTAGTCAGTGAAGTCCCGGCCAGCCAGGTCGAAACGCTGGACGGCGTGGGGCAGAGCATAGCCCTCATAAATGGGTACAGTGTGGGAGACACCATCACCAGAGTCCAGCACAATACCAGTTAAAAGACTAGAGGCATACAGGGACAGCACAGCCTGGATGGCCACGTACATGGCGGGGGTGTTGAAAGTCTCAAACATGATTTGAGTCATCATCTCCCTGTTAGGCTTGGGGTTGAGGGGGGCCTCTGTCAGCAGAACGGGGCGCTCCTTGGGGGCCACCTCGAGCTCACTGTAGATGTAGTGCCAGATCTTTTCCATGTCATACCAGTTGGTGACAATGCCGTGCTCAATGGGGTACGTCAGTGTCAGGATATCTCTCTTGCTCTGGGGGTCTTCCCCAACATAGCTATCCCCTATCCACATCATCACCTTCTGGTGACGAAGCCGGCCCACAATGGAGGGGAACACAACAAGGGGGGAATCATCTCCGCCAAATCCAGCCTTGCACATTCCGGAGCCATTGTCCACAACAAGGGCAGCACGTTCGTCGTCACACATGGTTCTTTTCTAAAAATTTGTTTAATAACGTTTCTGTGATGATCTGTACACGCCAATATGCAGATGTTTTGCGTAAAAAAAAAGAGTGACCAATCAACCGTCTCACTGAATTTATTTCAATCACGCGCCTTTTATATAGTTGCAAATATTTGCATAATTCCTAACAGCGTAAAAATTTGCATCTATTAATAATTTATAAGCAGAATGTGACATATATATATATATATATATAGTGTAAAAACTATATAATAAAAATATAATAGTGATTCTATATTTAAAATTTAATGAGTAAACTGATAACAATGATAATTTATATCAAGTAGATTTGATTAGATTAGCAAGCTAAATCTAAATTAATTATAAAAATAAATAGTTGTTTAGTTTTATAGTTTAGTTTTGTATTAAAATTATCTTTATTATTTTGATTATTTAAATTTAAATTATAAAATTTGTAAATTGTTATTATTTAGTAGAGAGAGAGAGAAAAAAAAAATCCTTTACTTCTTACAATTCTTTATAATTTGAATTTAAATAATAAAAATAAAAAAGATAATTTTAATACAAAACTAAACTATAAAACTAAACAACTATTTATTTTTATATATATATGAAAAACGAAATAAAAAATAAAAGATAAATTTCATGTGTTAAGCGTATTTACGCAAGTTTGGCCTTAAATACCCATTTCTTGGTTTTTCAAGAAGCTACTGGGACCAAAAAATCTTTTTGGTCGCAGTGGTACAGCCTAGTCCACGCTGACGAGCGCCAAAAAGCGCGAAACGCGTTCGTGGATAGCTTTTCTTGATTTATCAAGAAATTGGGTTGGCCAAATATCAGTGAACAGGCTAAATCAATGTTTAGTTGATTTCTGTTCCACCAGATGGCGCTCTGCCTTCTGTAAAGCACATGTGCTCCTGGTCAGGATATGCCATCTTTATATATATATATATATATATATATATATATATATATATATATATATTTATAATTATTAACGCTTTTCAACAAGATATATACATATATCTGCCTATTTACATGTATTAAAATATTTGAATTTAAGAAATTATGGACAGAAAATATATACTTTTTAATGTATAGGTCTATATGTATGCAATGTATCTATTTACCATAATAAAAATCGTAGTTTTGGAAACTTTCTATTGTAGAAAGGAGTTCTCTAGTGGGAGTGTTCTCTCATGTAGGTGGTTCTTCCTATATTTCATTTTCAAATGAAATCGCAATTTGTGTATCACTTAGAGTCAGTTTGTAATGCAATCATTTCTTATTCTATAAAATCGGTTCTCTTAATAAGACTTAGCCAGGAATCCTGTGAGTTCTGGTCTTAAATCAGGTAATATCGAATTAGGTAGCTTATTCGATTTGTATTTGTGACCGAAAAACTGAGTCTTAAATACGAAATGATATCAATTCCGGCAAGTATTGAATCAAGAATAAGAGGTATAGATGAAAAGTTGAGTGGAATGTTTTGAAATTATTTTTCTTATATGCAAATAAGATGGATAATAAAAATGATTTAAAACAATGCAGGAAAAATTTGGAGCCTTCAACTAAAGAGAAATAATTTGAATTGAAAAGAAGCGAAAGATTTTCTTTAATCAATTTTCTCCAGAAAATTCCCCCTTATATATATATGTATAGATATGTAATTAGTTAAAAAACATAATTTTACATCTATTTGTTCAAATAGTTTGAGTAAACCAACTTGGAGAGATGACCTAATTCTATCCGCTTTCTAATGGCACAAGTTTTAAAGAAATCAACAAAGAAAGAATTTAAAGAAAGTTTTAAAAGATTCATTTTTTTCCTCTTTTTAATTTCTCTGGAAGGATAGATTGTGTGGATAAAGAAGCTGGGCTAAATAAATGATGAAGTTCGGGCAAACTTTTGTAGAATTACAGGATTTATCTCACGCATAGAATATGGGCGGTAAACAATCTCTATGTAGCTATCTTGACAATATTTACATATTAGTGAAAGATCTTCAATAGAGTATGAATATCTTATATATATAAATATCAATGTTTGCATGTTTGTTTGTTTGTATGTCCGTTATACAAATTCGCAGTAGTTCACTAATTCAAACCAAAATTTCCATACATGGTAAAAAAATACGGGGAAGACGATAGGCTATTTTAAAAAAAATATATATAAATCAATTATTAAAACTATATATTCAAATTATTCTACTTAGCTCACGAACAGCGCCCTCTATCAAAGATTAGATTAAATTATGCTGATTCAAACAAATAGATAATGCTAATAACAAACAATTATTTAAAAAAATATTATCTAAATATATTTCACTCGGGTAGATATGCACACGGGTCAATCCCGGGGCGAAGCCACCCGTCTAGTATGTTATAAATATCAATTGATTTAAATCTCCTGGATATTGATCAAACAAATGGTTTCTGGAGATGTGTTTCTTTATCTTTGTTGAATGTAATCTCGAGCTTTCTGGCATCTGTGCCCTTCTACAGGCGTACATAGAAACGTATAAAAGCCCGTTAAGATGGCGTTTATATTGTAGCGTAGTATTTATTATTTAACACTAGTAATAGCAGAGTATTATCTTTTATGTTTATATTTTACTATACTCTGTACACTTCCCTCTTTTGTTTATCTTTTGTTCATCACTCATAGTTTGTTCTTGCTTGAAATAAATTTCTGTCTTTTCCCGAAGTTGGTCTTCCCTAATTTTCCAAGTGACAATATATATTTCTGTGGCATTAGTTTGATATATAAAATGAAAGGATTTAAAAGCACGAATGTTTCTTTTATACATAATACAACTGTCCTTACTGCGATGAAAAAATATATTGGGAGGGCTCTTGGATCATCAGTGGTGAACCCTCCCAGCGGTTTCGCCAATTTAATCCACCAGATTTCTGAGATTCCATCCTTCAGCGCTGCGTATATAAGCTGAATCGTCCAATACAGTATTAGAGCTCTGAGAAGCGGTCTGGTAGATTAAATCGGCGAAACTGCTGGGAGGGTTCACCACTGATGAGCCAAGCCCTCCCAATATATTTTTTCATCGCAGTAATAGCGGTAGAAGTTTGTATTATGTATAAAAGAAGCATTCGTGCTTTTAAATCCTTTCATTTTATATGTATAGATGGTGCGTTATTGCTTTGTGTTAATTTGTTTGATATGTTATAAATAGTACACTTTCTCTGTATTTACATATTGACGGCATTGAATGACTAAGTAAAAATGAATGAATTAAACCATTATTAATATTTTGACACGATATTTATATTTTATAATAAAATAAAAAATATTTGGTGTTGTATTGTTTTGAGTTTGTAACCCTGTGAGATCAAACGATTAAAGGCCTTTTAATCGAAACGTTTTTGAAATAAAAGATATTTTCTTGCTGAAGTGACCTTATTTACATGAAATTGAATGCCGTTCAGGCCACTTACATATAATTAAGATAAATATTTGTTAATTATAAAATTATTATTAATTGTGTGTTGCAACTATCTTTGCTCTTTTTATATAGGGATTATTTTAAAATAAATTAATGTATTCAAATAATATTATGGAAAAAGATATTTTCTTTAAAAGAATGATAGAAAGTTGTCGAAATGTTGGAAGTAGTAAATAAAGATCTATGTAAATAAGTTACGACTCTCAAAAAATATTAGTTGCTAATAAAAAAATCATAAGACGTCGAAAATATTTTTACACCCATACCTCGCTTTGCGTCGGGGTTACGTTCCAAAAAAACACGACGCAAATTGAAACGACGCAAAGTGAAAATATGTGAAGGCGCAATCAAAAACAAAGGTGTTGCTATATTTTAGGGAAAAAAAATTCAAAAAAAAAAAAATTAAAGACTCAATCCAAAACAACGCAACTTCGAAAATCTAACGACGCACAGTGAAAATCAGTAAGAATTAAGCAGCGACGCAACTTCGAAAAAAAACGCAAAACGAAACGACGCAAAGCGAGGTATTGGTGTATTTACTTGAATAAAGGAAGCTTTCGGGCAAGTCCTTCTTAAACTAACTAAAACGTCAGACGTGTTTCAGTTAGTTGAAGAAGGTCTTGACCGAAAGCTCCCTTTAATCAAGTAAATAAAAATAGTTAGGCCTTTGATAATTAATCAGTTACTATCAATTAATTAATATGATTAAATATAAATAATCAATTAATATCAGTTGCTATTTCAATAATAATTTGAAGACAGAAACGTTCCAGTTATTCTCTCTTCTTACTCAACAAGTTTTCAAACAAAATTTTTAAAGAAGTGAAGAAAAGGAAAGAGAAAAAATCATTAAAAAACTAATTTTATCCTTATTAGGTTTTTAATTAGGAATAATCTCGAAAATTGGATTTTAAATTATAGAAAAAAAATATTTGATTTGTGTTAATTGGAAATGGTTCATCCTCATTGAAATAATTAAAATTCGAGAATTCTCTGTTTGGTTAATGGCTAAACGACATACTCGTGTTAACCTGTACATTATTTTAGTGTAGAATTTTTATTTTTTGTAAATACCAGTTTTATATAAGGAATTAAGAGTAAAATCTGCATGTCAAGATAGTATAAGTTTACATTTAAGGTTTCAAAATGGTTTTTCTTATTCTTAGTAACAAATTAGGACTATATAAGCGATTCACACAAAAGCTTCGGCAGTTATTCGTCATAGAAACGGAACACGAGAAAAAAAGAGAAATTTGTAGATAGTTAGAGAGTATGTACAGAAATTGAATAGACTACTGTACAATGATGACCATTGCATCAAAATAATAAAAAGTAAAGAAAAAAAGTTGTTTGTTTCTATAAAATTTGAAATTTCTATAAATTATAAAAACTAATTTATAATTTATAATGAAAATTGAAGCTAACGTGTCTTCTTTAAAAAAAAAAATTGAAAAAAAAAGTATTATGTGATGTAAACCCTAATGGTTTAACCGGGGTAGAAAATGATTGGTGCAAGGTCGGGTCTTATCAAAAGTAAACCTGGCAATTATTTCGACCCTTTTATTTGAATATATATTAATCTCTCAGACCTTGGATTGAAACAAATTTGAACATAAAATTGAAATTCATTATTCAGTGTGATTTATAATAAAGTTAACAAAAAATGAACATATTAATAATTACTTTTTTAATTCCAATATTTAGAGTATTATTCAAGTATGAGTTTTGAGATAGTTTGTAAATTGTTTATTTTCAATCCTGATAAATAGGAAAGACATTCGCCGATAAGCCAATGTGAATAAAGATTTTCCTGACTAACGAATATGCTACATCCTTATATCTATAAAAATGAAATCCAAAATCGAGGTTTGTTATCGCGTTGCGCTGAATCTAAAAAATCAATCATTATGAAATTTCGCATGTAGGTAGCTCAAGGTTTTGTTTAACATATAGGGTATTCAAAAAACTAAAAAGGTTAATGTGCTTTTTTTAAAATGTAAAACCAAAAAGCGTTAGTTCCAGCCTTTTACCGTTTGGCGCCGCACTGGTCCCGACGATAAATGAATTTGATTGGTTAATAATTTTACACGTAGTTTGCTAGTATGTTTATATGTATTATATATAATCATGTATATAGAGATACGAAGAAATATGTAGAACAATATGACTATGCAAATTTTCATCTTCTCACATCACGGTTAGATAGACTATTCCATTAGAACAGACTTTGAATACCGAATAAACCATTTCATTTATAGTGAAGGTTATACCTCTACACAATTTATAGAGAAGTTTCTTCAACTTTTGAGGGTTTTTTTTAGAACCGATGAAAATATTGTTTACATAAAACAAAACCCAAACTGTAAACTCTCTCAAAAGTTAATTGAAAAGTTCTATAGAAGAGAAAATAAAGGGGGGGGGGGCAGGTTCTAAGTGTCTTCAAAGTAAACATTGCTCCATCGATCACGTGACACTCCAGGGCTATATTACCTCGTTGCTGATTGGTCGAAAAATACTTGCAAACGATGCATACAATAAATCAAAATTTTCGTCTGATATTCTGCAGGGTTGCCAATTAAAATAGAGGGATATTCGGATCCCTCTCTCACTCTGTGAAGGGAGTTTCATTATATCCTGAGCTTCCCCCGGGATTCCGAGCCCATTTCCTTCAAATCCCCGGGGCAAGGATGTCCGGGGTAAACCCCACGGAAAAACCCGGGAAAAATCAAACTTTATAAAGTGATATTTACCCAACATATTGGAGGGTCGCATGCCCCATGGGACAACACACCCCCTGCGTTTATTTGGAATACAAAAAACTTCTATACAAAAATCTAAACAATATCTTCCATGGAATATATTCATTTTTTAAAGAAGAGTCCCATCAAAGTATTGAATATCTGGAAATTTCTCTCAAAGTCACAGAATAATAGGATTGGCACAGAGAGAGAAATTTCTGGTTAGAGAGCCGTCAGTACTGGTTTAGACCTATTTTCATCTTCTTCTATTTCTTTCCTCAAACTTTTCAACTTTCTTAGTAAATGGGCACTCTCAAAATATAATCTATTACTCTTATTTCAAACTCATTTTTCAGTTGAAATAAAGCTCTTCATATATAAAAAGATAATATACATAAAAGTATATATATAGTAAAAAAGGCGTATATTGGATTTAATAAAATATTTTTAATATAATATTAAATAAATCTTTTATTCAACCCAATATATGCCTTTTTTACTATCTAATGATTTAAGTATGGATTGCTCTATTTTCAGAACAAAATAAGTATATGTGATATGATCCTGTCGACTCTTCTGTGATATGATCCTGTCGACTTTCAATGTGGCAATATGATAATAATGTGGGGAGAGAGAAATAAGGAAACCACAAGTATGGAAAAGGAATTCCAGGCAACCAGCGAGAGAGAGGTAGCGCGAGGGGCTGTCACCGCTGAACGACCGTTTGTGTCGCACACCACCCCCCAACTGTCCAAAAATAGTCCTGAGGGTTCCAAGAAAAGACCCCTCCGGCATGTGGCCAGTGGTTCAAAATGGCCGTAACTTAGTTGTCTTCTATCGACGTCTCTCTCTCGTTGACTGTAGGTTTACTTTATTATTCCTGGAAGGGTAATATTATGACATATATATAAGTTTGTGTTTGATGTTTAAAAGAAAGTGAGGGAGAGAAACATTCGTGGTTTATTGGTTCCATTTATTATATATAAATGGCAGGTTATCGTCTTATGAACCACGTTAACCAGGACCAACAGCCTGAAACCCGTTCGTTATTGGCTTTTCTTTATTTATCAAGAAAACGGATTGTCCTAATATCACGGAACAAATTGTATCAACCTTTAGTTGATTTTTGTTCTAATGTCATTTAAAATTCTCATGTTAATGTTCAGACATACCTTTCTTATTTTGAATAACAGCACCTGACCTTTATTTGCACATACACAGAGATATATATGTACCTAGAGAAGCATCTATCACTTTAATTATGAGTCAAAATAATACATTATGTTTATCATCCCACTAGTAAATAACTTAACTAATGGCGGTGAAGAAAGTAAAGTTTTTTAATAAGGCGATAAATATAATACATCGTTCTGAAAAGCATAATTAAAGGGAGAGATGTCTTTCTAGTTACATGAATATCATCTTCCCTTAACTTTATGTTATGCATATATGTATGTGTGTCAGAGAGAGAGATTGAAACTACTTTATTACATCGTACATATAAGATTATATAAGGTTAATATAGAGAGAAAATGAAATCAGACGATTCCTACTGAGGATCGTCTGGTTCTATGTCACATTCCGCCCTGAAGTCGGACAGATCTCCCTGACTATTGCCACGTCGAGGAATTCCTTCAGACCTCTGTCCAGGCGACAGGAACAGCACAGAGAGAGAGATAGAGGTAAAACGACATTCAAAACTCTTATAAGAAAAAGAGATACAGTTGATAGGAAAATTACAAGAAAAAATAAGAAGAACAAGGTATTGCTATATGGAGTAATACCTAGTAGAAGATATAGTAGGTCTATATAGACTTGATAGACTTGAGGAAGACGTCATAGAGAGTCATCAGGTATCTAAATCAGTAAAGAAATGGCTGAACTCAACAAAGAAGAATGCACTCCTCAGGAACGAGTTTAGAATAAAGATGAATACCTGTGTGAAGCTATCAGTAGACTCAACAGGTGTTGTATTTCGCAGTCTGTTGGCCATCACCAGCGTGGTGAAAGCTGACTGGGTGATAGAGCCATCGGTTTCCCCCGGCGTTGTTGCGACTGTATGACGCAGTGTCGGTCCCCTAGCCCCCCAAACATATGGAGGGGCTGTCCATTAGCGCGATTGGGGGACTGCACCCCGTGGGAGGGGGTAATGGCAGCTAATCATGTTACCTGCCTCTCCGCTTGATTGTTCGCGTGCGGCAAGTTCTTCGGCACTTTAGCGCGGTGAAAAGGATGGCAAACAGGCGGTCTTTGTCCCTGGACCTCATTGAGGCTTCCTTCCATTATTGCCTAGGTCCAGAGTAACCTAGTATATCACCTGTTGTACAGTAGACATCGTTCTCTTTAGACGGCTCAGCTTACATTTTAGGTTTTAAAACCTTTTTATTGACTTACGTCAAGACAAAATAATAATACAAATATAGTTAAAAGATACACTCATGGGGGGGACACAACTTAAGGAAGTTGTACCATTCATCATGTATATCGGGATTGAGACAATAACTCTGAAAGATATTACAGTGACCTTTATTGAAGACACACGAGATAACCAATATACACTCATGGACAAAACTTAAGGAAGTTGTACCTTTCAGCATGTATATCGGGATTCAGACAATAATTCTGAAAGATATTACAGTGACCTTTATTGAAGACACACGAGATAACTAATATACACTCATGGACAAGACTTAAGGAAGTTGTTCCTTTCAGCATGTATATCGGGATTGAGACAATAACTCTTAAAGATACTACAGTGACCTTTATTGAAGACACACGAGATAACCAATATACACTCATGGACAAAACTTAAGGAAGTTGTACCTTTCAGCATGTATATCGGGATTGAGACAATAACTCTGAAAGATATTACAGTGACCTTTATTGAAGACACACGAGATAACCAATATATACTCATGGACAAAACTTAAGGAAGTTGTACCTTTCAGCATGTATATCGGGATTCAGACAATAATTCTGAAAGATATTACAGTGACCATTATTGAAGAAACACGAGATAACAAATATACACTCATGGACAAAACTTAAGGAAGTTTTGTACCTTTCAGCATGTATATCGGGATTGAGACAATAACTCTGAAAGATATTACAGTGACCTTTATTGAAGACACACGAGATAACCAATATACACTCATGGACAAAACTTCAGTAATTTGTACCATTTAGCATGTATATCGGGATTGAGACAATAACTCTGAAAGATACTACAGTGACCTTTATTGAAGACATACGAGATAACCAATATACATTCATGGGCAAAACTTAGGTAATTTGTACCATTCAAAATGTATATCGGGATTCAGACAAAAACTCTGAAAGATATTTGATACAGTGACCTTTATTGAAGAAACACGAGATAACCAAGTGTAAAAAAATGTTTCTGTCTCCAAAAAAATAAATAAATAATAAACTGCTATTCACCTTATTTATATGACTGTCCGAACTTTACAGAAGTGAGGCATCGTTTGTTTCCTGATCTAAATGATTTAACTCTCTTACATCTGCCACTTTGTCTGTATACATTTTATAAACTCTGTCGATGAATACGTGTAAATATGTAAATATTTAATCCTAAGTTTTCCATTGTTTTGTTTGTTTCCTCTGCAATAGGCGCAAATACTTCAATATATTGTTGATTAATAAATTAAACAGAAATATAGATGAATCTATTACGAAACTATTTTAGACGCGTAGTATTCTCCTTAAAATAAAACAATTTCATCAAGTGCATCGCAAGATGAATCTATGTTTATAATTTTTGTTTTTATATTACAAAACGTACGCTATATCCTATGTGGATATTTACATATAAATGTTTAAACTATTTTATGTACATAGTTTTAAAATATATATACAAATTATTTCTATTTTTAGAGAGAGAGTGAAAGTAATTTAATTTTACATTTTAGAGCAATATTTATACAAAAAAATATAGTTTTATCAAAAATGTTCAATATATTGTTCAATACAAATAAAATATTATATTGTTCAATATAAATTTTTAATATATTGTTAAAGAATTAACTAATGATTTATTGGTATAAATATAGAATTAATATCTAGCTATTAAAACTAGATTTTTCAATATTTAGTGTAATTTAGGTCCACGGTATTTGAGATAGAGTCTACAGAATTTGTTAAATTTTCTTCTTTACTGGAGCTGTACATACGACACTCAGTGTTACCTACAGCCACCAAGGAGTGCCAAGAAATCTCTCTCCACACCAAGACGTAATCCACCGGCCGATTGAACGAAGCTCCAATTTTTCAATCCTCCGAGAAGATAAAAGTTGCAGGAAATGGAAAGCGATTTGCAACACGGCCGCAGAATGTTAATGTGGGGAATGTGCATTCCTTCTCCGCGGCGGCCAATTACATGGGTGGGGGAAATATGCATCTATGTTACCCTACATATGTATATATAATCTCTTATATATTTATAAATATATAAATATTATATATATATATTTAACTATATATTTGGGTTTAAATGTGCGTCTCATATATGCATATATTTATGTAAAGATATTTGTGCATTCAGATTTGTCTATGTGTGTGTGAAAGTGTATATTTATGTAAATAGGCCGGTGTAGTGAAATATGTAAATTTACATCAGTTTATGCAAATATGATCTAGGAATAGAAATACGTCGTGTCTTAGATTCGTGTGGAATTTTGAGTTAGGATTCGATGTTATTCTACGAAATCCATTAATAGAGGTCAGTGTCTATATCGAAATTTTGTGAAAAATAATATAATGAAAGCTTAGATCTTCCTATTAAATTGTATTATACTGTGTTCATTATATTAAGGAGGTTTTGAGGCTACAAATTTAAAGTTCCACTACCTGATAACCAGGAATAAGACACAGCCATCTTGGGATAAATGCCAATAAAAAATGTCGATATTGAAAAAGAAAGCATCAGCATGTAAATGAAGAAAATAAACCGAAGGCTGACTTCCTCAGATAAGTGTAAATAATAAATATCATATGGGGTTGGATTGGATTCCATTATGCTATTTATTATTCACACTTATCTGAGAAAGTCAGCCTTCGGTGCTCTATCACACTTAGAAGTCGAACTGCTTTCCACATGTGTAGACATGTGATGCACTTACAGTAAAAGCCAACTACTACCCACCATGATTATCATGGACTGCAAAACGTTTACTAGTCATAATACTAATAAATAAATGAATTGAAACTATTCAGAGTCAACTTTTAACAAAACATGAAACCACTTATCAATGTTCATACTTGGCAAAATTATTGGTAGGGCCTTGCTCATCGGTGATGAGCCCTAACAATATTCACAATTGTAATAAGAACAGCAGAAATATATCTTATATGTAAAAAGCAAATCCCAGGCTAAATAGTTTCACTGTAGTCTATATATGCAGAATCGTCCAATACAGTATTAGAGCTCAAAGAAGCAGTCTGGTGGATTATATTGGCGAAATGCTGGGAGGGTTGACCACTGATGAGTCAAGCCCTCCCAATATATTTTTCCATCGAAGTAAGGACAGTAGAAGTTTGTATTATGTTGTAACAACACACCGAGTTTGTTGTTTTTTTTATTAAACATTCCCTCAAGCTTTCGGGAATTATAAACCCTTCTACAGGAGTATATAACGAAATTTGTTTTATGTATAAAATATACATTCGTACTTTAATGGTTTACTTTTTTATATATAGTTTCAAATCTTCTCTTATTGACAAATGGGGGCTCTCTATTTCCTTATCTACAAACAACAACAACAAAAGCCTTTATTGAGGACCTCTCGTCCTATATAGGATTCGCCAGTTTGCAGAGTAATTGAAGAGAACTAAGAATACAGAGATATAAGTAGTAGGTATAGTATAGTATTTTCTACACTGTGACTATAAAAAACAGCAGCAACAAGCCTTTTACTGGAATCAAAGTCCCATACAGGATTCGTTATTCTAATCCTTACAAAGGTTATTTACATATAATTATTTACATCAATTAGATTATGTATATAGCCTCCTCTTCTCTTCAACCGTCTTCTAAAATTTGAACAACGCAAAAGCTCCAGCTCTGTTTCTCACCACCTAATTCAACAGGAGCTCCAAAGAGAGTCTCTCAAGGCCTATTTCACTGAGGAGAACTTCTCGTTCGTCTTTCAGCCCCATACATGAGAGTATATGGTGATGTAGCCCCGGCTCCATTCTTGTCCCGCAAATCTCGCATGTCCATCCGTCTATTTTAAATATTCTGGGGCGATCATCAGCAAAGAGCACCGAGAGGATTCTCAGTCCGGCAATACACCGTTTGACCCGGAGCGGGAAATCGCTGGACAGATAGTGTTCCGGTAGCGGAGTTGAGCAGATGTTTTTATAGTGGGGGTATAGTCTTGAATTTATTATTCTTGTGTGATCCTTTTGCGGAGATTGGTCTATTGCAGTCCTGATTATGTAGGGAATTTCTCTTTGTAATGTTCTATAGTCTGTGCAGCAATTCAGCCATTGAAATCCGGTGGTGTTTAAAATATTAACTATACTTCCTGTGAAACCTATATATTTTTTCGTTGCGTTTGAGATTTCCCACAGCTGGGACAAGCAGAGCAGCGGCAGTCTAGTTTCACCCATTCCCAGCATTCTCAACCAAAACCTTAAGGTACTTGTTCCTTATCTAACATATCTGCTATCACCCTGTGTGATAAGTGAAGCAAAGTTTCAATTCTAATCAACAGATGGCGCTCTATTTCCTTATTTAGCATATATCAGCTATTATCCTGGGTGATAAGTGAAGCAAAGTTTCAATTCTTATATACAGATGGGAGGTCTCTATTTCCTTATCTAGCATATATCAGCTATTATCCTGGGTGATAAGTGAAGCAAAGTTTCAATTCTTATATACAGATGGGAGGTCTCTATTTCCTTATCTAGCATATCCGCTATTATCCTGTGTGATAAGTGAAGCAAAGTTTCAATTCTTATATACAGATGGGAGGTCTCTATTTCCTTATCTAACATATCAGCTATCACCCTGTGTGATAAGTGAAGCAAAGTTTCAATTCTTATATAAAAATAGGGGACTCTCCATTTCCTTATCTAGCATATCAGCCATTATCCTGTGTGATAAGTGAAGCAATACCTTTCTTGCTAAGAGAGAATAAAGTAGATGGAGTTATTTCTTGGTTATCTCTGAGAGAGAGATCCAGGAAGTAGCTAACAATGGATAAGTAAATTGCCTCCAGATAAGTAAGAATCAATGGGAACTAAGGAGGAGCACAAATCAACTTAACCTCCATTAGCCCAGATACAGACGCCAAGAAACAATCGGCCCATTTTTAAAAGACTTCCAGTATTTGTCATCAACGTAATTTTCTCATCTCATTACGTCCAGTTTGATGCTAATTCCATATTTCCATATGTTGATGTGGTAATGGGTTAAATGGAGAAATAATGACAATTATTGATGGCGTCAGTTCACCATGGATTGTCAGAATTGGTTAGAGTAGAGTTGAAGAAGGAAACTTATTTTTGAACGTTTTTTTTTTTTGTTGTTATCATTTTTTTTTAATTTCAACATATTGTTTAATTGTTTTGAAAATAGAGCACAATCCATATTTAAATCTTTAGGTAATATAAACATATATTAGATAATAAAAAAAAAAAAAACATATTGGATTGAATAAAATATTTATTTGCCAATATTTCGATTGGCTGAACGCTAACCTTTATCAAGGCATTACATTTTTGTATACACAAACTCAGCGCCGCATAGTGTTATAATATCACAGTTGAAAAAATGTATATTAATAATTACATAATATGTAATTATGTTTTCCACATATGTATATAGGGTCTTGACAAAACACTATGTGAATATTATAAATTGTGATTTTTCTAACAATTCATTTCTCAATATGTGTAGTATGCACCCAATATAGTTTATTTATAAATCCTATAGATTGTGATAATTATATGTAATTATGTTTTTTATGTGTATATCGTTACAGGTACGGTATACTGTGACATTTAATTATTACGTCACATCATTAAAGCGTCAACAATGTTTTACCCTTGATACTAATTATAGTTCATTCGATTATTGCTTTAACTATATATTAGATTGATATATTGACAAAATACATCTTTTTATTCAATCCAATATATCTTTTTTTATGAAAATTCGAAACTAATATAGACGCGTTTGATTCTTTTAAAAATTAAACAATTTTATACTGTCCTTACTTCAATGATAAATTACTGGGAGGGATTCATTGCAGAAAGGACAGTAGAAATTGTTTAATTCTTAAAAGAATCATACGCGTCTATAATAGTTTCGAATTTGCATAACAGATGGCGCGTTAATGTATCAATATGCGTTTTTAATAACTAAACATTGAAAAATAGACACTTCGGCCAGTTAGAGTCTTTTATTTTTCTCAACGTTTCGACAAAAATCTTTCACTTTTGTCAGGAGAAGTAAATAAAAATAAAACATTTGGCAAGGCGTTAAAAATTGTTCTGAGGTTGCAAGGGCGTTCTCACGTGATTTTTCGAATTTAGTACAACATCTAAAGCACGAGTCAAAAACAAATATTAATAACAAAGACAAAAGATTTTTGTCGAAACGTTGAGAAAAATAAAAAACTCTAACTGACCGAAATGTCATTTTTCATAGAAATATGGATGCTGGCCAGGCAGCCTCTATCTTTACGATAAACATTGGAAAACTGAAGTAAAACTGGAACATTGGGAATTCCACCAGCAGTTTTATTCGTTCAACACTATAGATGCTAGAGTGTTCTTCTAGTACTATACTAGTAGTATACTATATTCACTATAAATTATCACAACTAGTACAGCTACTTATGCAAATTTTAACGCTACTTTGTCGCAAACATCATTTCCTGGTTAGATGTTTATTCTTTCAAAAAGGAATATAGCTATATCATACACAATCATTATTGTGTTTCTTCATTTATGAAACAGAACTACAATACACGGATGTCTTTTTTAAAACCAAATAAAACAAACTTATACTGTCCTAACTGCGTTCAAAAATATTAGGAGAGCTTGGCTTATCAGTGGTGAAATCTGCCAGTATTTTCGCCAAATTTAATCTACCAGACCGCTTTTAGAGCTCTAATACTGTATTGGATGATTCTGCTTATATATGTTACACTGAAAGATGGAATCTTAGTTATGTAATTATATTTATATTTGCATGATGAATTGATCACACACATAGAAAACATAATTACATATAATTATCACAGTCTATAGGATTTATAAATAAACTATATTGGGTGCATACTACACATTGAGAAATGAATTGTTAGTAAAATCACAATTTATAATATTCACATAGTGTTTTGTCAAGACCCTATATACATATGGAAAACATAATTACATTGTTAAAAGTTTATATATATATTTGAGAAAATTTATTTGAGAATATTTTGCCGCCCACAGCGGGAAATACCCTGCCGCAAGATAAACTGCGAGAGTTCTTTCTCACAGAGTTGTCAGATCGATGTATTGGCTGGAATTGCCAAACTTAGGACCAAGATGGTACTTGTAGATGTGTGTAGTAGCCAGAGTTTGGTGAGATAGGGTTAAAGAAAGATGAGGCCAAAGATGTACAAAATACCAATTTGTGAATAATGACGATCAAGAGCGTGGCTGGATTTGCATATGAAAGCCCGGAATCTCTCCGTGTGCCAATTGATGGAAAGTTTGGATAACTTTAACATTCCGATATCCTCCTCTTTGCACATCGTTTACACTTTATACAATGGGAACTATGTAATTATGTTTTCTATGTGCATATAGAGATAAAACTATGTGTTTTTTAATTGTGATTATTATATCAATTCAACAACCAGTAATGCACCCTATTCCAAAACATATAGTTTTTTTTTAAATAATTTTTAAATTTATATAGAGGTCGGGGTAACTATGTAATTATGTTTTCCATATGTAAATAGGGTCTTGACAAAACACTATGTGAATATTATAAATTGTGATTTTTCTAACAATTCATTTCTCAATGTGTAGTATGCACCCAATATAGTTTATTTATAAATCCTATAGACTGTGATAATTATACGTAATTATGTTTTCTATGTGTATGTATCAATTCATCAATGTGTAATATGCACCTATACAATTTATTTATGAATCATATAGACTGGTAACTATATGTAATTATGTTTTCTATGTGTATGTATCAATTCATCAATGTGTAAAATGCACCTATATAGTTTATTTATAAATCCTATAGACTGTGATAATTATATGTAATTTTGTTTTCTATGTGTATATCGTTCTAGGTACGATATACTGTGACATTTAATTATTACGTCACATCATTAAAGCGTCAACAATGTTTTACCCTTGATACTAATTATAGTTCATTCGATTATTGCTTTAACGATTCAAACATCAATATTGGTACAATATCGCCCCGGGTAGAGATTGTAGGAGAAATCTTTCTTTTGGTCTTCTTTCTCTCTGTTTTTTAACAGGGTGGATATCCGTTTATATCTATGTGAAAGAAATTGTTATGGCTAAAACATGGCTAATTTTTAAAGAAAAACAAGGCGTGGTTTGATGTATGTTTAGTGACACTTGAGAATTTCTCTCGTACAAACCCAATGGTAGCTTTTGGTTAGGTTTTAGTAGGCTTTCTACAAAAGACTTAGCTTAACATTACATATACAGAAAACAAAACAATATATAAACAACACCAAAACATCACATAAACAGAAACCAAAACAACATATATACAACACCAAAACATAATATAAACAGAAACCAAAACAACATATATACAACACCAAAACATCACATAAACAGAAACCAAAACAACATATATACAACACCAAAACATCATATAAACAGAAACCAAAACAACATATATACAACACCAAAACATCATATAAACAGAAACCAAAACAACATATATACAACACCAAAACATCACATAAACAGAAACCAAAACAACATATATACAACAACAAAACATCACATAAACAGAAACCAAAACAGCATATGTACAACACCAAAACATCACATAAACCGAAACCAAAACAACATATGTACAACAACAAAACATCACATAAACCGAAACCAAAACAACATATGTACAACACCATACATCACATAAACAGAAACCAAAACAAGATATAAACATCAAACGAACAAAAACTAAAACATCACAAAAAACAGGAACCAAAACAACACGTATATTATGCTAGAAAATTACATAAACAGAAACCAAAACAAGATAGAAACATCAAACCAACAAAACCTGACACATCGCAAGAACAGGAACCAAAATAACACATATACAATACCAAAACAACCTACACAACAACAGACAAAACGAGGAAAACAACAATTTCAACCAATATAATCTGAAAGAATTTACAGAAGCTGTAACTGAGTATAAGTCAGCGACAAAATTTCAGGAGCTTTCTACCCTCAACCATGAAATCATAGCCACGGCTCGGCAAGGTCTCTAATAGCTGTTTCATCAAATTTATGGCATTGCGCTCAACCCCAGAAAAAAACCATGTTCTTCTGTGCGTTGTGATTTATAACTGAGAACTTTTTATAAAGAGAGGGGGCTCGAAAGCTGCTGCGATAAATTAGTTGCAACAAATAATTCTTGTTTTTTTATTCCTCGATATTAAATTCTGTCTTTTTTTTTTACTCCGGTGAAGAGGCCGCTGCTTCTTTATGGAGATCATCCTTTTGGTGAGAGGCACAGTAGAATGACGTCATTAGACGCCATCCAACGGTGAATGATGTCTTTTATTTATTTTTTCATTGAAATTACGGGAAAAAGGTTATTGCCTTTGTGTTAGGCTATACAAAAATGTTAATTCAAATACATGTAATGTACTGAGGTCTTATTCACGTTTTCATTGTGAGAATTTGTGGCTATGTTCATGGATTTTTCTTTGAAACCTGCTACGTTTTAATTATCATTTTAAAGTGAAATTTGAAGAATATTAGTGTTCTTCTCTCATTGTTTCACTTCTTAATTATTTATTAATTGTTATATATAAACTGATTATTTAGAAATTTTTCAATTAACAAGTGATTTTATAGTTGTATGTTGATTGTTAAACCAGCGTGATTTAACTAACCATTTATAATTGAGAGAGAGAGAGAGACAGAAAACTAACTATTTTTATAATTAATATAGTTAAATAAACGTTATGATAGAGTTACACAAACCTTTTAAATGATAAACTAGAGATTTAATAGTTAAACTAGAACGATTTGATAGTTACGAAATAATTACGCTTAACTAGTAATTCAATTGCTTAACTAATAATTTATAATTGTTAAACAAGCGATTTAATTGTTCAATGAACGATTTAAAATTGATATTAACATATAATTTAATTGTTTAACTAACAATGAATTGTTTATCTAGATATTCAATTGTTAAACTAACAATTTAATTGCTAGTTTGGTTTCAATTGTTAAACACTCTAGTGTTTCAATTGTTAACTTATAACAATTAAATTGCTGAACTAACTATTTAATAGTGATATTGAATCTTATTAAATTTACACATTCCACTATTGCATATTGGCTTGCACATAGCTTGTACCACGCTGATGAGGGCCAACAGCCCGAAATGCGTCCGTGGTTAGCTTTTCTTGATTAATCAAGAATGGGTATTTGGCCAATTCTGGAATAATAATATTGCATATTGGCTTGTCGTGATTTGCCTCACAATGTCAGAGAGTTATGAGAATACATGACAATATGCGGACATTTTATCACTTTGCTGTGTTCCAGTGTCTACTATAGATACATCTCAGATATCACTGTGGCATATACCTCTAGAGTAATACTGAGCATATGCTAAATAATACCCTCAGATTGTTAAAATATTGCCACGTGGAAAATTAGGGAAGACAAAAACTTCAGGAGGAAACAACAATTTATTTCAGGGAAGGACAAACTATCAAAGGTAAACAAAAGATAAGCCACGAGGGAAATTTACAGAGTGGCAAGATATAAAACATAAAAATTACCACTCTGTTAAATAAAAAAATAATAAAATTAAGAAATACTATGTTACATAAATAAAATTAATAAATACTATGTTACATAGCTTCTTCCCTATGGGAGCTGTGACCCACAGCTAGCAATTATTGTAGATACTGACGTGGATTTGACGTGCTTCTGCCAAGGATTCCATCGAAGTCTTGGAACTTTGTTCCTAGTACCTTTGCGTCCTTTTTCTTGCGGCGTGAAGAGCGGCTTTGTCGTCGTATCGTCTATAGGGACATCGTCATCTTGGAGGGAAGTCTTTGCTTTAGCACGGCGGTGGAATCCTGGAGTCAGTCTCCGAAAATGTAGATCACAGCACCCATGGCTTCAAGGTCTTCTCGGCGATCTTCAGTTTGTCTTCCCTAACTTACCCAGCATCTCCACCAAAATGCCACGTGGAAAATTAGGGAAGACAAAAACTTCAGGAGGAAACAACAATTTATTTCAGGGAAGGACAAACTATCAAAGGTAAACAAAAGATAAGCCACGAGGGAAATTTACAGAGTGGCAAGATATAAAACATAAAAATGACCACTCTGTTAAATAAAAAATAATAAAATTAAGAAATACTATGTTACATAATAAAATTATTAAATACTATGTTACAATATGATATCATAATATCTTTATTTTGGTGCTTTAATTATATCGTCTTGTTATATTTTAAATACAAATTTCTACAAAAACTGAACGAAAATATGAAATATATATTGGGAAGGGTTGGTTCATCAGTGAAGAACACTACCAGCGATTTCGACCACACACATACACACACAATTTGACCTACCTACCTACCTATGTATATAACCGACTGCTATATTTAATATATAGTCTGTGAAAACCTCCTTAATTTTTCCATCTGATCCCAGTACAATTTCACTTTTGTATTTTATTTTCACATTGTTTGGCGTTCTTAAGCACATCTGGCCTTAAATACCCGTTTCATGATTCTCCAGGATGCCTGAATGACCAGTTTTTTTTTTGTCGTTGAGGTACAGCTTGCCCCACGCTGATGAGGTCCAACAGCCCGAAACGCATACGTGGTTAGTTTTGATTGATTAATCAAGAATGGATATTTGGCAAATTCTGGTATAATTAAAAATCAACGAATATTTGATATTTTTCCGACAGATGGCGCAAGCCATCAGCAACTTTTAGTTGTACGATCAGGTAATACCATTTTCTTAATTTATTATATCGTCTGTTCTGTTGTTTTTTTAATAGGACATTAGTATTTAGAGTAAACTGTTTATAAATATAACATAATTGCATAGTGTCGCGATATGTAAATACCGAGATATATGCAACTTTCTCCTATGTGAAGTAAATGTGAACATGTCTACTGAAGCCTTTATAGTTGCTGTGTGCGCGCTGTGATGGTTATCTCTTAGGGAAATATATTATTAATGAAAAAAAAAAGGAAAATCGTTTTTTCTACCAAAGTTTTTAGCGGGAACATTAAATTTTGCCTTTTTAAAAAATGAATTTTAGATTTATAGCCAGGAGAAAATTAAAATTTCAACATTTTTATATACTTGATGATATTTAATAGAATTTTTAAATAAATGTTTTTTCCGTGTTTTTTAATGTTTTTTCCTCCTACTCAGTTCGATGTAGAGCGATGTATTAAGCTGAATCATCCTTTTATCTTTTCTATAAATATGTTATGAAGGTATGAGCATTATGGAAATGGGCATTGGTCAAATCATTGATATTATTGCAAATGACTGTTAATGACAGTAGTTCGGCTATTATTGTCTTCTCTGGTGTTCTGCTAACAGCGGGTGTCCATTGTTTACAGTAGTTCCTCCATTCTTCTCTTCTCTGGTGTTCTGCTAACAGCGGGTGTCCATTGTTTACAGTAGTTCCTCCATTCTTCTCTTCTCTGGTGTTCTGCTAACAGCGGGTGTCCATTGTTTGCAGTAGTTCCTCCATTCTTCTCTTCTCTGGTGTTCTGCTAACAGCGGGTGTCCATTGTTTGCAGTAGTTCCTCCATTCTTCTCTTCTCTGGTGTTCTGCTAACATCAGGTCCATTGTTTACAGTAGTTCTTCCATTCTTCTCTTCTCTGGTGTTCTGCTAACAGCGGATGTCTTTAGATCCTATTTGGTTATTTTTGTTAACCGCGTTTTAAAGAATTTTATTTCACATTTTTAAAAGTTGACGAGTTTCTTCCATCAAAATATATTCCGAGGTTTTTTCAAATATCTTCATTAACTATCTTTTCACTTCTCTCACACTTCTGTCCTGCATACGGAATTCTTTATTTGTGAAATCGGTGTAAAATACAACGTGATGCAACGGGGACTAAATCAATAATGATATATTACCATGGATTATTGTGGGGTATGTATCCGCACAGTACCTATAACCTACGCTGAAGTCTCAGCTTGGCTGTCAACTTACTTCTCCATATACAAGAAATGAAACCTTATAGGTACAAATGTTTCTTTTAAACAAAAAAAACAAACTTCTTCTATTCTTATTTCGATAAAAATAAATTGGGAGGGCTTGGCTCATCAGTGGTGAATCCTCCCAGCGGTTTCGCTAATTTAATCTACTAGACTACTTCTTTAGAGCTCTAATACTGTATTGGATCATTCTGCCTATATATGTTACACTGAAGGGTGGAATAGCCAACCGATGATCGGTATGATGACAATGACAATACATCCAGATGACACAAGAACCTATAGGACATGTAACAACTGTCCTGGTGTGGAACTAACACCTACCCACATATTCTCATGTCCAGCAATGGCCGCAGCCTTGCAGAAAATTGACATGGACCCAGAACAGCAGCTTTACAAACCCAAGATAGAGAACATTGCTATGATAGAGATGTATGGAGACATTTGAGGCTCTTCATTGGACACGACAACATTAACAACTGAAGGGTGAAAATCTTAGAAATGGTATTTAAGTAAACTATGGACATAAGCTTTTACGACAGTAGAATTACATATAAATATTTGTATCGAGCAATGTTCTTTCACTAACAATAAGAACAAAGCGAGTTCATCGCGGTAAGGACAGTAGAAGTTTGTTTTAAGTATAAAAGAATCATTCGTACTGAAATATTTTATTTATTATATATTGATGGCGCGTTATTGCCTATATTTATTCCTTCATATTATTTTTTTTCAGGGGAATCGGAATTCCAAGACTGGCGTGTCTACTCAATCAGAATTATCCAAGATGATCGAGTCATTGCTTCAACTGCAGGTAAGACAATATCTTAGTTTCTTTCTCAGTTAGCGAACAAACGTACAAAGACGTCTTTTATTTTATTATCCCTAGTACACGTGGTACAGGCCATGATAATCATGGTGGGTAGAAGTAGGCGACTGCTTTTACTGTAAGTGCACCACATGTCTACACATGTGGATAGCAGTGCGACTTTTGCACTTACAAATATGTCAGAGCCCCGTTTGGTTACTTGCACTCGCTGGTAGGGTTGGAATTTTGCAAGAATCGGGGGCCATTAGAGCATTTTTTTTTTATTAGAAAAAAAGTTACCAATGCGGGATTATATCCCGGGTCGTAGCGGTCGAAAACCAACGGTTTAGAACACACCGACCCCTTACAAAGACGTCTTGAACCGGATAATGCATCTTTCAACCAATCCTTCTACTGGGTGGCTATCGTGTCTTAGCGAAGGACTTCTCTAATTAGGTTTCCGTGTTGCGAGATAAAGGAACATTAATTCCTATAACGTGACCACACACACACGTGGCCAACTCTCTATTCCACACTGTACGTTCTGATGTATATTGAGGAAGCAATGTTACACTCATGGACAAAACTTAAGGTTGTAGAAAGTCTTTGCTGTCGCCAGTGGTCAATTATAATGAGGAGATAGGTGCAAATTTGTTCACACTGTGAAGTGAGGCACACAGTGGCGTAAAGAAATAACCCTGAGTGTGAAAAAGAAGCAGTGTGATGTGAATAACACTGTAATGTGAAGAAATAATCCTGTGATGGGAGTAAAAGCACTGTAATGGGAGTAAAAAGCACTGTATTGTGAGTAAAAAGCGCTGTATTGGGAGAAAAAGCACTGCGATGGGAGTAAAAAGCACTGTAATGGGAGTAAAAAGCACTGTATTGGGAGAAAAAGCACTGCGATGGGAGTAAAAAGCACTGTAATGGGAGTAAAAACCACTGCGATGTGAAAAACCGTGAATTAAATAAATAACACTGGGATGTCAATGTGAAGCAAAAACATTTTTCTGTCAAAATGAAATTGATGTCGTTTTCAACGGTAGAAGACATTAGAACATTGCTTTGTCACGCTGCTCGTCCAGAGAAAGTTTCTCCAATCCACTAGAGTGTGGGTACGAGGATATTGTAGCACGGGGTGTTGGCCGGCACGAGGCTATCTACACGTTGTCCTCTGCACGCACCCTGGCGGACATCTTCCAAACTAAATCTCCACGCGCGTGATAGCGTGCGGGTGTAATTAGAAGAAATCAACTTAATGAGGTTTCCATTAATTAGAGCGAAGTGACTTCGCTGGTGGAATATTAAATTGTCTTCATCGTGTCTGTCAACTCGTGGCGTCGCTTTTAATTGGTCAGTTGGTGTTAGTGGTGGACACTGGTCAGTTTGTGTTAGCGGTGGACACTGGTCAGTTTGTGTTAGTGGTGGACACTGGTCAGTTTGTGTTAGTGGTGGACACTGGTCAGTTTGTGTTACTGTTGGACACTGGTCAGTTGGTGTTAGTGGTGGACACTGGTCAGTTTGTGTTACTGGTGGACACTGGTCAGTTTGTGTTAGTGGTGGACACTGGTCAGTTTGTGTTACTGGTGGACACTGGTCAGTTTGTGTTAGTGGTGGACACTGGTCAGTTTGTGTTAGTGGTGGACACTGGTCAGTTTGTGTTACTGGTGGACACTGGTCAGTTTGTGTTACTGGTGGAAACTGGTCAGTTTGTGTTACTGGTGGACACTGGTCAGTTTGTGTTAGTGGTGGACACTGGTCAGTTTGTGTCAGTGGTGGACACTAGTCAGTTTGTGTTAGTGGTGGACACTGGTCAGTTTGTGTTAGCGGTGGACACTGGTCAGTTTATGTTAGTGGTGGACACTGGTCAGTTTGTGTTAGTGGTGGACACTAGTCAGTTTGTGTTAGTGGTGGACACTGGTCAGTTTGTGTTAGCGGTGGACACTGGTCAGTTTATGTTAGTGGTGGACACTAGTCAGTTTGTGTTAGTGGTGGACACTAGTCAGTTTGTGTTAGTGGTGGACACTGGTCAGTTTGTGTTAGCGGTGGACACTAGTCAGTTTGTGTTAGTGGTGGACACTGGTCAGTTTGTGTTAGCGGTGGACACTGGTCAGTTTATGTTAGTGGTGGACACTGGTCAGTTTGTGTTAGTGGTGGACACTGGTCAGTTTGTGTTAGCGGTGGACACTGGTCAGTTTATGTTAGTGGTGGACACTGGTCAGTTTGTGTTAGTGGTGGACACTGGTCAGTTTGTGTTACTGGTGGACACTGGTCAGTTTGTGTTAGTGGTGGACACTGGTCAGTTTGTGTCAGTGGTGGACACTAGTCAGTTTGTGTTAGTGGTGGACACTGGTCAGTTTGTGTTAGCGGTGGACACTGGTCAGTTTATGTTAGTGGTGGACACTGGTCAGTTAGTGTTAGTGGTGGACACTGGTCAGTTTGTGTTAGTGGTGGACACTGGTCAGTTTGTGTTAGTGATGGACACTGGTCAGTTTGTGTTAGTGGTGGACACTGGTCAGTTTGTGTTAGTGGTGGACACTGGTCAGTTTGTGTTAGTGGTGGACACTGGTCAGTTTGTGTTACAGGTGAACACTGGTCAGTTTGTGTTAGTGGTGGACACTGGTCAGTTTGTGTTATGGTGGACACTGGTCAGTTAGTGGTGGACACTGGTTAGTTTGTGTTAGTGGTGGACACTGGTCAGTTTGTGCTAGTTATGTATGTATATGCTACAAAAATGTAACATTAAAATAACTATAAATTACAAACTATTCAACAAACTGCTCAGAAAATATGCAACAAATGAAGAAGGAGAGAACTACAGAGGCCCCAAATTCGCTGCAATTCCCAACAAATATCTAGCAAATATACGAGAAAAATATTAATGAAGGACACCAATATACAACAGGGTCCAACAATTAGATAATAAATTTAGAAGGGCAAGACTGTAAAGTAAAAAAAAATGCAACACAGTGTCCAACAAATATGCAACAAATTTATAAGAAGTGGACGTCAATATGTAACAGTGTCCAACAACTATGCAACAAATGTAGAAGAATAAGGCAATGAAGGACACCAATATGCAACAGTGCACAACAACTAACCAAAAATTGAGTAACAATAGGACACCAATATGCAAGTGTCCAAAAACTATTCAACAAATATAGAAGAATAGAACGCCAATATGCAACAGTGTCCAACAAATATGCAACAAATATAGAAGAAGACGTCAATATGCAACAGTGTCCAACAACTATGCAACAAATGTAGAAGGAGAAGACGCCATATGCAACAGGGATTTGACCTCCTCACGGCCATTGATTCAACGGGGCCAGGCGTTGCCCTCAGCTATGCAAATGTAATCTGGTAATGGGCAACAATTAGACAGTGTTGCTGAGCGTCACTGTCTTCCATAGAACTATGCAATTACCCTGCGGAAATATTTGCCATCACACCATGTGTTTATTTTAAATTATGATATTCCGTGAGAATGATTTTCGGTTTTAAAAACTAATTAGGAATTCTAGGTTTCTCAGCTAACATTGGGATACTGAGTAAATTCATGGCGAAAATGAAGGTTTATTTGCATACCTCTGGATGTAAATATGCAAATATTCTCAGGTAGAATATCCTTCAGTATTCACTGCCTCCGGCTGGCACTCTATCGCCCCTTTCTATCAAATATCCATGCAAAACTTCAAGAACCAAATATCTAAAAATTATAAAAGATTTTATATTACACAAATAGATGAGCTGTTTTTTTTAAGTGATGTGTTTCGATGGATTAGTCATATAGGAGGTTCAAATGCTGTGGATTCGAAGTACAGACAACACAGCAAGAAATTTGGAAGAATTGTTGCATACGTATATAAACCAAATCTCACCGTGTCATTATTCATAGTAACAGTTTAAAATAGGATTTATTTTACAATGTAATAACAAGGTAATTTTTCTAAGAATAATCATACAAATGTACATATTGCCACGTGGAAAATTAGGGAAGACCAACTTCGGGATGGGACAGCAATTTATTTCAGGCAAGGACAAACTTTGAGTGATAAACAAAAGATAAGTAAAAGAGAAAGGTGTACAGAGTATAGCAAAATATAAACATAAAAAATAAAATTCTGCTAATGAAATAATATAAATACTTTGTTACAATATTCTTTACAAGGCCAAAACAGTCGTGTATTAAACTGGCGAAATCACGCTGAGGATTCGTTAATGATGAGCCACCCTATGCCAATATCTCTTTTCAACAGCTGGGCTAGCCGAAGTAAGATGTCCTAACTACTTCACTCGAAAAGATGAAGGAACAAAGATTCAAATTCTTTCTTACAGGATAGAGAGGAGGACCTAGGAAAAGATAAAAATGTCACATCAAAGATCTTGTAAAACAATTAGATACTGATTGAGTGGTGATGTCTTGTCCACTCCATGGAAAGGTGGGGTGCCATTGCCCCGTTAGTCAGCCACATTTCAGAGTTCCCTGTTCACGGTTACCGTAGCGGCTCATGACACCGTACTTACAGGACAGTACTTTACTTGTGCTGCTTCTCCCACCAGCGGAGTATAAAAGCTTCACAGTGATGGTGCGTTGTAGGCTGTTTACAAGGATTGTATACAGAATACTAAATGACTGGAAAGAGAGTATAAATCTACTTTTAACTAATTTTATTTAAAAAGATTGAAGAAAAAAAGTATTAAAAAATCATCGAATGTCATTTCAGACAAAAGACCACCGTTCTATTGGTCGCCAGACGGCTTTTTGATTAGTTGCTGGGTTCAGTGAAGTTCCCGTCTGTCTCCATCCGTCCCGCAGTGAACCTCCATCATTCCACACTCCTATTAGGTCAATGGATATGGATGGCAACGGAAAAAAAACACATTACTTTTTTATGCTAAAATCTAGGGGGTCGGTGGAAGGATGGTCTAAACCGTCGGTTTTCGACCGCTACGACCCGGGTTCGATTCCCGCATTGGGCACTTTTTTTCTGATTGAAAAAAAAAATGCTTCAAGAGCCCCCGTTTCTTGCAAAAGTCCAACCTCACCAGCGAGTGAAAATAACTAAACGGGGCTCTGGTATATTTGTAAGTACAAAAGTCGAAATGCTTTCCACATGTGTAGACATGTGATGTACTTACAGTAAAAGTAGTCGCCAACTTCTACCCACCATGATTATCATGGCTTGTACCACGTGTAATTTGGATAAGCAAAAAACAAAGGTGTTGCTATATTTTAGGGAAAACAATGGTTGCCTGTAAAGTCGGTTTTACGGGCGAAGATTTTACGTGACAACGGTAGAATATTTATTGATATGAATATAATTAAATTGCACAATAGGAACAAGGAATTGAATGAAAATAAGAATTGCACAAATTTTAACTATAGAAATATATTTTGTTTACTAAAACAATGTACATGTTAAGAGGCGTTGCTCGATGTCCTGGTGCGATGTCAAGACAATCCTCTTCATTCCACAGTAGTGTGTGCTGTCTCGCAGCAAGAACTTCAGACTCGGGCGTATATTCGGCGGAGATTGCTTCGATCCGATTAGCAGGATCATCTTGAAGGCCTTCATCTGATGGCAATGCAGGCTGCAGTCTTGACAAATCTATTTTGATATCGTACAAACGATATAGACTTGAATTTTGAAGTACATCTAACCATTCTTTGACCGTACGCTTAGACATGTACCCGCTGATGTAATTTGTTCTGTGTGCAAGATTCCTTTTGATGTTAACGTTGATAACATCGTCCTCTTCTAGATGGCGAGGCAAGCATTTTACCATGTCTTGTACGTTGACTGGGACGTTTATCACTTGTCCAATAATTCCATAAGAGAAATCATGACGCAGTCGACGCACTTGCATAAATGGAAGGCGCGGTGAGGCCAAACGTTCACTGATAGGATCCAGAGGCGGTAGACCTGGAGGTATGTCAGGATATGAGAAGCCGTTGACCTTTGCGAGAGTAGGAAGCTTACGCTTATTCAGTGATTGTCTACAGGTGTTGCAAGACTTTGTATAATCCTCCTTGCGTAGCTGCCGATTTTCCTTAACGTACCAATCCGATATTACCTTCAGTTGTAGTGCAGTGATGGTTTTAAGGTCATTCTTGAACCACAATCTGTCACAAACCGAGCAAGCATGGCCAAAATCGTTGTCCAGGAAAGTAGATTGAAATCTCCGTATTGACGATGACCATTTGGTATACCAGGTGGATTGTTCCAGTTGTATTGCTGTTTGGCTTAAAGAAGTAGTCGGTTGTACATCAGTCCGAGAAGATGCTGCTCTACGTTGTCGGAATGCACGTTGCCGTTGAGCGTTAGTTAGGGGAACGCTCGTTCTCTCCGCCACGACAGGAACGCTTGTTCTCTCCACCACAGAACAAGACGTTGAAGCAGGTGACTCTGACGTACCGCTGGTGAGGGCTATGTTAGCAGATTTACGTAGCTTGAACCTGCGTTGCCTCTCCGCAGCCGCTTTTGCAAAGGCTCTTACTTGTTCAGGAGTTCTGGTCAATGCTTTTCGTAGTCTGTACTCACGTTGTCGCTGAACATTCTTTCTGGCGGTAGAGGTGGTGTGTGGAACAACGAAAGGTCCTGCAGACGTTGACGGCACGATATCCTCCGTCTCCATTGAAGTACTGGAAGTTGAAGGCACCGTTTCCATTGTTTTGAGAGTGGTGATTCCTGTTGAACATTTGAAATTGAATGGATGAATTTTTAATTTTAAAGAATCAATTTGAAAATCAAAACACTTATTCAGATCGAAGGTTCAAATTTTTGCTAAATAAATTTGAAATTAAATAAAATTTGTAATTGTAAATGATGAAGTTGAAAATTAAAACATTTATTTATATAAGATGTTAAAATTCTTGCTCAACACAGTTTAAATAAAGTTTTCTTATATCTGCCACTTTTTCTTAATATTTGTAATTTTAAATAATCAATTCGAAAATCAAAACATTTATTCAGATCGAAGGTTCAAATATTTGCTAAATAAATTTGAAACTATTTAAAATTTGTAAAATAATAATTAATTAATTAATTAATTTTAAACTAATAATTTACTTAACACTATCAACATTTATCAATAGTATGACATAACCTATAAACTCAGTTTCTCAACTTTTGTGTCAATCTAACAATTTTTCAATCAATCATAGTTTACGATAATGAAATATCAGTGTACAATTATTTACCTTTATTGTTGTAGTTGTTGTAAATGACGAATCTAAGCACTCCACATTTTCACTACAGACACAGCTGACGATACTTTAACCACACGTGTGAACTTGTATTATGACGCTTTCTTGTTTTTCCAACGCCAAGAACGTTCGAAAAAGACAAAGACAGAGACAAGCATGCGCCGATTCAATGCGCCTAATTCTCTAGCGCTGGGCGCGCAGCTGCGCGCGCAGCACTCTCGTTCGGTGACTCATCGTAACGTTACCGGGCGTTACACTTTTTCATAAGTGACTCCCAGCCGCAACCTAATTTAAGACGTTGTCACGTCAAAAAAAAAAAGTTTAATTCTTCAACGAATGAACCGAATGGATCAAGACAACACCTTACCAAACAATCACTATTGATCGCCTTTTATTTATTTCAATTTAAAGCGCTATGTTTCCCTAGGAACACTTGCACTGTCATACATGTATGCCTTTACATTTGTCTATGCATATATATTTACAATAATGGACTTTGAGAAGCCTGATTGAGGAAACAAACAAGTCTTGAGACCAATTCACCTGAAAGTAACATTGATATTTTTGTAGAACGACATTTGAAAATTATCCCTCATGTGTTTATTTTGAACGAAAAATCGAAATTTATTTTAAGAAGAAATAACGATTATTTCTAACCTTAGAGATGAAGTATGAAAGAATGAATTGTGAAAAGTAATAATAAACGAAATCCATCCCTGGACACTTTTATTTTTCTATTTATCATTACTCTTCACAATTCATCCTTTCATACTTTATCCCTAAGGTTAGAAATAATCGTTATTTCTCCTTAAAATAAATTTCGATTTTTCGTTCAAAAGAAACACATGCGGTATAAATGTCGTTCTACAATCATAAGCCGTATTATATTGTGTTATTGATATTTTTAATAAATATTATTCCTTGCTTTTACACTTCAACAAAATCAATCTATATATATAATTGCCTTATTTTGTCTGTCTGAAGCTCACGGATAGAATGCGCGCCCATTGGCTGCCGGCGAACACGTGATCTCCCTGCCCCCCTCTAGACAACCCTGTTATCAGCTGTGTGATACATACACCTGTCTATAGCGGCCATTCTAGACAACCATGTTATCAGCAGTGTGTTACATCCACCTGTCTATACAGACCACCCTGTCTATAGCGGTCACTTTAGGCAACCCTGTAATCAGCAGTGTGTTACATCCACCTGTCTATACAGACCACCCTGTCTATAGCGACCACTCTAGACAACCCTGTTATCAGCTGTGTGATACATCCACCTGTCTATACAGACCACCCTGTATATAGCGGCCATTCTAGATAACCCTGTTATCAGGTGTGTGATACATACACCTGTCTATACAGACCACCCTGTCTATAGCGGCCACTCTAGGCAACCCTGTTATCAGCTGTGTGATACATCCACCTGTCTATACAGACCACCCTGTATATAGCGGCCATTCTAGATAACCTGTTATCAGGTGTGTGATACATACACCTGTCTATAGCGGCCACTCTAGACAACCCTGTTATCAGCTGTGTGATACATCCACCTGTCTATACAGACCACCCTGTCTATAGCGGTCACTTTAGGCAACCCTGTTATCAGCTGTGTGATACATCCACCTGTCTATACAGACCACCCTGTCTATAGCGGCCACTCTAGACAACCCTGTTATCAGCTGTGTGATACATACACCTGTCTATACAGACCACCCTGTCTATAGCGGCCACTCTAGGCAACCCTGTTATCAGCTGTGTGATACATCCACCTGTCTATACAGACCACCCTGTATATAGCGGCCATTCTAGATAACCTGTTATCAGGTGTGTGATACATACACCTGTCTATAGCGGCCACTCTAGACAACCCTGTTATCAGCTGTGTGATACATCCACCTGTCTATATAGACCACCCTGTCTATAGCGGCCACTCTAGACAACCCTGTTATCAGCTGTGTGATACATCCACCTGTCTATACAGACCACCCTGTCTATAGCGGCCACTCTAGGCAACCCTAGGAAGCAAGATGTATACAAGGTGTAGACAAGATGAAGATCTAGATGAAGATTAAAACGTTTTTAAAAATATATTCGCACTCGGGTAAAACCCGGGCGTTGCCCGGGCCATTCGTCTAGTAAGAAATATAGGGTTAGGTTTCTTTTCACATTTCTTTTATTTCTCGAGCTATCGGGTTAATATGCCCTTTAACACGGAGAATACTGAAAGTATTACTTCTAGCTAATTATAACACGCCGTATTAAAATATTAATAGACATTTTACAGTAAAATATAAATAAATCTCTAATTAAAAAGGCATATATTGGATCAAAATATCATTTATTTTACCAATATTTCAGTTGGCTGAACGCCAACCTTTATCAAGGTGTTATAACATTTTAAAGTGTGTCAAAAACAAACTCAGCGCCACACTTTAAAACGTTATAACACCTTGATAAAGGTTAGCGTTCAGCCAACTGAAATATTGGTAAAATAAATGATATTTTGATCCAATATATGCCTTTTTAATTAAAGATTTATTTATGGATTGCTCTATTTTCAAAATAAAGTATTCTCTAAAATTATAAATGCTTATCACCCATCAAAACAAAAGTAAGAAAAAAAATTGATGAGGTATCGATATTTTTTGCGTTTATTCTAACGTCAGAACTTTTTTTCCATTTTAGAATCACTTTCCACTTGGTAAAATCGTCCAAAAAGACTTGAAGAACGGCTATTTTGAAAGAGGGGCAAAGTAGGAAAAGTTCGGGTCAAAGTCCTCGGACTAAAGGATTCGCCAAAAGGTCAATTCCTGGATACAGCCAATCGATCCGGAAGTGGAGAGGAGTGAAGACCGGAAATCGGCTGACCGGAAATTGGCGGCCCTCGTTACACGCCTTGACACGATCGTCTGGTAGCTAAAGGATAGTCACGTGGTGTGGAGCTGTTCGCTAAACGGGGAGAAACTTTTAAATTAAGTCATTTGTTTGTATCTTTCTTTTTCTATATTTGATTTTGGATTCTTTATATTTAATTATTCTATATTTATATTTTACCATTATTCATGTTGAGAAATATTATAATTATTTATAAATGTTGTAGAATATATATTCTGTAAAAAAAAAGCTTCCATATTTGTTATTAGTTTGTGAATATAATGATTAAAAGTAAAGGAAAGTATTTTTGGATAAAAAAATACATAAAATCAAATTTTATAGGAAATAATTTGAATTTAAAAGAAAAATATAGGTTTTTTTTATATTTTATTTTATTATTACAGAAGCACGAAGTCTATCAGACTATTGTTCTATATTAGAATTATTTACATATATATCTTTAATTATTTACACAATGAATAAGTAGTGATTTATAAATCTGTGTATAAATTGCTCTAAACTTGCCAAAGTTTTCATAAGATTGAGTATATACAGATAGATGATTATTATATAGGTTATTTAGGTATGAGCTTCTTTTAATATTTTATTAATTACACAGGTCTACAAAAAAAAACTTTTTTTTTGCACAAGAGAACCTGATGGTGTTTCTAGTGTAACTTTTCAAGCTGAACTCAAAATTCTAATCAGAAATTTTCCATCACCCATGGTTTTTTCCTGACGGTCTTTTTTTAGTATTGGGATAAATACATGCATCCAACATGAAAGAGACTTACGAAAACATGAAACTGCTTTTGAAAAAGATAGAATATGAAAGATAGGTTGGAAAATATGCAGCGATTTGAAAGTCGTTGCTCTCTTGCGTGGATTACAGCTTGGATATACAAAATTTTGTTGTTTTCTGTGTGAGTGGGATAGCAGAGATAGGGAAAGGCATTACATTAAAAGAATCTGGCCAAACCGCGTAAAATATTTACTCCAGAATATAAAAAATATTGCAAATATACCCCTGATCGATTCAGAAAATATTTACTTGCCACCATTACATATTGAACTGGGATTAATGAAGAACTTTGTCAAGGCAATGGATCGAAATGCCAGTGGATTTGCCTACCTAAAACAAAACTTTTCTAGTATAAGTGAAGCGAAGATTAAAGAAGGCATTTTCGTTGGACCTCAGATTCGAGAATTGCAGCAGGATGGAAATTTTCAAAATAGTTTAAATGAAGTTGAAGCAGCAGCATGGAATTCCTTTAGAAACGTTTGCAAAAACTTCTTAGGAAGTGTCAAGGTTGAAAATTACCGAGACATAGTTAATGATCTGTTGTTTTCCTACAAGGCACTGGGATGCAACATGTCCTCAAGATCCATTTCCTGCATTCACATCTAGATTTCTTTCCAGACAATCTTGGCGCAGTTAGCGATGAGCATGGTGAGAGGTTTCATCAAGATATATCAAGCATGGAGAAGCGGTACCAAGGTAAATGGAGTCCCGCTATGCTTGCCGACTACTGCTGGACACTCAAGAGGGATCTACCACAAGCAAAGTATAGAAGAAAATCCATTGTCACTGCTTTTCAATAAATAAATATGTTTCGTTCATATATGCCTATATATTAACAAGATTTCCAAATTTCAAGTAGGTGTATCTCAGAAATATTGCGTAATAGAAAAAACTAATGGTATATTTGGATTCAGGACATGTAGATAAGATGCTATTTCTTTGTGGACAAAGAAAAATATTTTTTGATAAACCAGTTACGTGACATTGTTTGCATTTTTTACTGTATTTATCCCAATACTAAAAAAAGACCGTCACGCAAAAACCATAGGTGATGGGAAATTTCTGATTAGATTTTTGAGTTCAGCATGAAAAGTTACACTAGAAATATAATCAGGTTCTCTTGTGCAAAAATCTTGTTGACCAGTGTTATCTCTTACTTTTTCCCTCTCTGTATGTGTGTGCCTTAAAGACTTTTTCTCTACAGGAAAATATGATACATATAAATAATTCGTTCTATTATGATGATTTTATTTTACACAAATAAATTTACTGGCAATGTGTTTCTTTTAAATATCATCAAATATTATCTCTACAGAGTATCTGTAGAGTACATATATCTCTGTAGAGATAATATTTGATGATATTTAAACGAAACACATTGCCAGTAAATTTATTTGTGTAAAATATGAACGATAGATGACAATTAAATTTAATTTAAAGATGATTTTATGTTTTATCAGAGAGGTTCTATTGTAGAAGGTCTTCTGTAAGATGCTGGAGAGATAAAACATGGAAATTAGCTCAAAGAAACACATTCTTGGATGTCGCATGTTTCAATTTTTCAGATTTCTATTTGATACATAGGCGATCAAATTTTCAAAATTTCTGATATCAGAACAACTAATGCTTACATTTAGTTTTTGTACTATATTCTATTTTAAATCCACTCTTTTTTTTTTGCTTATCCTTAGTACACGTGGTGCAGGCCATGATAATCATAGTGGGTAGAAGTAGGCGACTGCTTTTACTGTAAGCGCACTACATGTCTCTACATGTGAAAAGCAGTTCGACTTTGCACTTACAAATGTGCCAGAGCCCCGTTTGGTTATTTGCACTCGCTGGTGGGGTTGGACTTTAGCAAGAATCGGGGGCCATTGGAGCATTTTTATTCTATTTTAAATCCATTCTTAAATAAACGAACGAATTTATACCTTTATTTTCAAAAAGGATTCGAAAAAACATCGTCTGGAATTCCTGGGAGACATTTTGACAATGTGTGAGAGAACCACGCTACCATAAACTTACAGATTTCTTTAGTGTTGGATAAACACACCTGTAGAAGTATACTATCAAAAGATCTAAATCGTGAGACCAAGTTTTTCTTGTAAAGTTTTTTACTTAGCCGAGCTTTCGGGCATTTTTGTCCTTCTACAGTAGTAAAAACTTCACTACTGTACTACTGTAGAAAGGCAGAAATGTTCGGAATCTCGGCTAAATTGAAGATAAAAACTTTATAAAAAGACTCTTTGCTTAACGATTTTGTACTTTTGATAATTACTAATTTCTCTCTATTTCCTATTACTGGTATATACTGTCACTCCAAGCTTGAATATTTCAATTTCCTGAATATGGAAGTAGAAGATTTCTGTACGATATTTAACAAGTTTTACCGCAAATATTTCTTTTTACAGAACGGAAAAGCGTCATTTTAATTATTTAAAGAGAAATAACGACTATTCCTATCCTTAGGGATGAAGTATTTTACGAACGAAACGGAACATATTTACGAACTGAAAAATATGTCCAGGGTAGCCTAGTGGACATGGCATCTGCCCGGTAAGCGGAACACTGTGGGTTCGATTCCCATCCTTGGACACTTTTATTTTTACGTTCATTATTACTCTTCACAATTCAACCTTTCATATTTCATCCCTAAGGATAGGAATAGTCGTTATTTCTCCTTAAATAATTAAAATTACGATTTTCCGTTCTGTAAAAAGAAACATTTGCGGTAAAAGTTGTTAAACGTCGTTCAATAGCCTCATTATATTGTATTATAGAGGATTTCTGTATATTTTACTTCTTCTCTCAAGGAGATGTGGTTGAGGAGATAGCGGAGTAAAATGGCGGCTAGAAAGCCAATCCAACTGGAATCTGATTGAACCACAGATCATCAATAAAAGAATGATGGATGAGGGTTTGAACCAAGGACCCATCGTTGTTATTGAGTGTTCCAGTTGGATTGATCAACTGTTGTTCTTACTGAAAGTTCTTATGAGAACCATTGATTCAATTCTCCATTGATGTACTGCTCGGGTCATCATGAAGATCCAAAATTAATCATAAACTTTATCAACATTATCATGCAGTGAAGTTTCTGATATAAAGGTTGGCTCTGATGGGACAACATTCGACCCTCAAGATGGACACATTTCAATGTTGTGACATTGGGGCTGAAGCTGTATAAGAGCCTTTAGATACAGATCTAAGACTGTCTTCTTTAGATGAGTAGCAAATCAAATAAGTTTATCCCCAGATTTCTGTTGAGAATGGCATGCAAACGATAGTTTCTCGAAGTTACTATGGTCAAATACACTTTGTAAAATTGTCTCAGTATCTTGTAAAAAAAAAAAGAGTAACAATTCTAGATATTGCCGAATTTTTTTAACCTCTGGAAAACTCCTATTAAGAACAGTAGAGGAATGGGTTTTATTCAATGTCCTGCTGAGATATTGGATTCTAAGAGGATTTTCCTTTCTAAAGAATTGCGAGGATTATTCTTCTATACAAAATGAAATTCCAAAAACACAATAAAAACATATACTCATGGATAAAACTTAAGAAAGTTGTACCTTTTAGCATGTATATCAGGATTGAGACAATAACTCTGAAAGATATTACAGTGACCTTTATTGAAGACACATGAGATAACCAAGTGTGAACAACCTTTGTCTCCTAAAGAACTTTGAAAAGTCTTTGTCCATGATTATATATATATGAGTATCCTTAATTATTGTCCAAGAGTGTATAAAGGTTCCTAGAGACGTATAAAGACATATATTTCTCTATAAATGGAAGAGAATGGAAATTTCTGTAATTGAATGTAAAGAATACGACGGATTGACTGGATCAAGAATGGCAAATTCTCGAGAAATTTGTTGTGGACGAGAAACAAAGCCTGTTGGACGCCATCAAATAAAAGACAAAATAAATAAATGGGACATATCATTAGAAGATCGATAAAGAAAGTTCTGAGGGGTGAAATAAAGGGAAAGAAAATATAATCAAAGAATAAGAATTGGACTAACAGACTGGATATTAACTATGACTATATAGAGATGAGAGATGAAGATAGAGAACGCTTCACGATTTTGCGTGTCATCCTTGCGCAGGGGCCATGCTAATCTTCTCTGTATCGTTCTTATTGTAGTAGTTGTACCACCGAACTGGTATCACAGGGGCCATGCTAATCTTCTCTGTATCGTTCTTATTGTAGTAGTTGTACCACCGAACTGGTATCACAGGGGCCATGCTAATCTTCTCTGTATCGTTCTTATTGTAGTAGTTGTACCACCGAACTGGTATCACAGGGGCCATGCTAATCTTCTCTGTATCGTTCTTATTGTAGTAGTTGTACCACCGAACTGGTATCACAGGGGCCATGCTAATCTTCTCTGTATCGTTCTTATTGTAGTAGTTGTACCACCGAACTGGTATCACAGGGGCCATGCTAATCTTCTCTGTATCGTTCTTATTGTAGTAGTTGTACCACCGAACTGGTATCACAGGGGCCATGCTAATCTTCTCTGTATCGTTCTTATTGTAGTAGTTGTACCACCGAACTGGTATCACAGGGGTCATGCTAATCTTCTCTGTATCGTTCTTATTGTAGTAGTTGTAACGCCGAACTGGTATCACAGGGGTCATGCTAATCTTCTCTGTATCCTTCCTATTGTAGTATATGTACCGCCGAACTGGTAACACATGGGTCATGCTAATGTTCTCTGTATCCTTTCTATTGTAGTAGTTGTACCGCCGAACTGGTATCACATGGGCCATGCTAATGTTCTCTGTATCCTTTCTATTGTAGTAGTTGTACCGCCGAACTGGTATCACATGGGTCATGCTAATCTTCTCTGTATCGTTCCTATTGTAGTATATGTACCGCCGAACTGGTATCACATGGGCCATGCTAATCTTCTCTGTATCGTTCCTATTGTAGTATATGTATCGCCGAACTGGTATCACAGGGGCCATGCTAATGTTCTCTGTATCCTTCCTATTGTAGTAGTTGTACCGCCGAACTGGTATCACATGGGCCATGCTAATCTTCTCTGTATCGTTCCTATTGTAGTATATGTACCGCCGAACTGGTATCACATGGGCCATGCTAATCTTCTCTGTATCGTTCCTATTGTAGTAGTTGTACCGCCGAACAATCGAGTACTATGAAGATAGAGAAGCATAGCGTCGATGGAAAATCAGGATTCACACACAAGATGCTGAAGAAGTTCTAAGACAAAACCACAATAAATCTGAGATTAATGAACAAGTGTCCCAATTATGTTCAACCATGCATCATCAACAAGTCCATTGGGACCTCTCCATCTCCCAGAATCCTTCCAACTGACGTTTTAAACCGTAGCTCATTTAATATTAACAACGCTTCGTCGCATCGTCTTACATCATTCTTCAATTAAGGGTCAGGGATTAACACGTAATCAACTTGGAAGCTAAGTGGTGTTAGAACTTGGCCACCGCTGGCTGGTTCAGCTTTTTGTTGTCTTTGCTTCGACTTAGCTTAGATCGCTTCAATTTAATGTTTTTTTATCACTATCCATGTCACCATATTAATTATTAACTTTATTAATATCCTATAACGCTAAAGAGACATGGGTCGCCTCTCCCGTCAAAATAGACGTCAAAACTAGACGCCATCTATTGACCGTCGCCGCAAACTAGCGGCCTCGGGTCGGTGACAAAACCACAACACCAGCTTTGGAAAACTGAAAAGCGTCCCATTAGAGACCATTGTTTCGGGCTAATGGCCCTCGTTAGCCTAGGGCGGACTAGATGGCGTCTGGTTTTAACGTCTGTTTTGACGAGAGAGGCGACTCATGTCTCTTTAGATCAATTTCTTCCCGGCAAAATTTCCATCTATATCCTATAACGCGATATCCCAAACTCAGGGTAATTTGCGTCAATACATTTCTTTACATCATAACAAATTGGCTATACATAAGGAGAAAAAGACAAACATACAAAAACAATTCTCTCATAATTCCCTCTTTTTCCCAGTTCAAAAGATAGTTGTATATATATCTACAAAATTGTCACCAATACAAGATTATACCAGAAATAAACTTGCGTTTGTGACAATATTTCGTCTTCATAAGTTTCATTCATTGATGCTAAGGTCTCTGTGAAATATCTTTTTAATTTTACACAAAATATAATATTTGCTCTTTGCTCAAATGATGACATTGCAAAAACCGACGCGAGCTAAATACTTACAACAAAAATATGACTAAAATGAAAACTACGCATGCGTATTCACTGGCGTTGCTAAATTAAATTATAGTTTAGGCTTTGTTCTTTAAAGTAAAATTGATTTTACATTTATAAAAAGTTGTTTTATATTTTTTAAAGGTTCGGGGACCGTTTTAGCCTACCGTTTATGTTGTACCAGGTGATGGTAATAACGAGAGATAGGCGGTAGGGAAATTGAAGAAAGGAAGATCTGGAAGATGAAAACCTGGTTGGATAGCATAGAGGCTTTGCATTTATCATGGCCTGAAGATGTGTCCATTGAAAATGCGTATATTGTAATAGTGCGGTGAAGTGGAAAAGGATGGTTTTCATGTACAAAAAGGAACTTCTCCCTTTCAATAAATGCATTTAAAATGCATCATTGAATGCATCAAAACATGGAATTCATCTATCTTTACGCAGAGCGCATATATTCTAATCCTAGAAAAGGCCAAATACCAGTTTTGGAAAATTCCATTACACCGCAGTTTCGGGTTATGTTCCTCATCAGTTCAAGATAGCTCCTTAAATTTCTTGAGGACTGTATTATTGTTTCTTAATAAGGCTCGACTCTGCTGCTGCCTACCCCGTGTATTCCCATCAATCCAACACACCAACACTATGAGACACACACTTTATTTAAACAACAAAACTATTTATACACCTTGGCCCGTGGTCAAAAGAATTAAAAACAGAATAACTTATTTTACAAACAAAATGTATGCAAAAATAGGCATTAATATGAATTGATCTAGCCACAGAATAAAAAGATTGATATTAAATAAATATTCACAGATATATACATCTAATTCTCAACAGTTCAAGATAAGCTTTGTTTTCATATCATCCAATGTGAGAAGCCATATATGTAATATATTGAATATTCCAAAATGCTTTGATTAAAATGGAGAGTTGCATTTTCTGCATATATATAAACACTTATGGACACAAAACACGAGGAAATGGAACGTCTTTAATGTCACCGGTCGTCTGATTTTTTTTAGGAGACACAGAGGCTGTTCACACTTGGTTATCTGATGTGTCTTTAATAAAGGTCACTGTAATATCTTTCAGAGTTATTGTCTGAATCCCGATATACATGGTAAAAAGTACAACTTCCTTAAGTTTTGTCCATGAGTGTATATTGGTTATCTGATGTGTCTTTAATAAAGGTCACTGTAATATCTTTCAGAGTTATTGTCTGAATCCCGATATACATGGTAAAAAGTACAACTTCCTTAAGTTTTGTCCATGAGTGTATATTGGTTATCTCGTGTGTCTTCAATAAAGGTCACTGTAATATCTTTCAGAGTTATTGTCTGAATCCCGATATACATGGTAAAAAGTACAACTTCCTTAAGTTTTGTCCATGAGTGTATATTGGTTATCTGATGTGTCTTTAATAAAGGTCACTGTAATATCTTTCAGAGTTATTGTCTGAATCCCGATATACATGGTAAAAAGTACAACTTCCTTAAGTTTTGTCCATGAGTATATATTGGTTATCTGGTGTGTCTTTAATAAAGGTCACTGTAATATCTTTCAGAGTTATTGTCTGAATCCCGATATACATGGTAAAAAGTACAACTTCCTTAAGTTTTGTCCATGAGTATATATTGGTTATCTGGTGTGTCTTTAATAAAGGTCACTGTAATATCTTTCAGAGTTATTGTCTGAATCCCGATATACATGGTAAAAAGTACAACTTCCTTAAGTTTTGTCCATGAGTATATATTGGTTATCTGGTGTGTCTTTAATAAAGGTCACTGTAATATCTTTCAGAGTTATTGTCTGAATCCCGATATACATGGTAAAAAGTACAACTTCCTTAAGTTTTGTCCATGAGTATATATTGGTTATCTGGTGTGTCTTTAATAAAGGTCACTGTAATATCTTTCAGAGTTATTGTCTGAATCCCGATATACATGTTGAAAGGTACAACTTCCTTAAGTTTTGTCCATGAGTATATATTGGTTATCTGGTGTGTCTTTAATAAAGGTCACTGTAATATCTTTCAGAGTTATTGTCTGAATCCCGATATACATGGTAAAAAGTACAACTTCCTTAAGTTTTGTCCATGAGTATATATTGGTTATCTGGTGTGTCTTTAATAAAGGTCACTGTAATATCTTTCAGAGTTATTGTCTGAATCCCGATATACATGGTAAAAAGTACAACTTCCTTAAGTTTTGTCCATGAGTATATATTGGTTATCTGGTGTGTCTTTAATAAAGGTCACTGTAATATCTTTCAGAGTTATTGTCTGAATCCCGATATACATGGTAAAAAGTACAACTTCCTTAAGTTTTGTCCATGAGTATATATTGGTTATCTGGTGTGTCTTTAATAAAGGTCACTGTAATATCTTTCAGAGTTATTGTCTGAATCCCGATATACATGGTAAAAAGTACAACTTCCTTAAGTTTTGTCCATGAGTATATATTGGTTATCTGGTGTGTCTTTAATAAAGGTCACTGTAATATCTTTCAGAGTTATTGTCTGAATCCCGATATACATGGTAAAAAGTACAACTTCCTTAAGTTTTGTCCATGAGTATATATTGGTTATCTGGTGTGTCTTTAATAAAGGTCACTGTAATATCTTTCAGAGTTATTGTCTGAATCCCGATATACATGTTGAAAGGTACAACTTCCTTAAGTTTTGTCCATGAGTATATATTGGTTATCTGGTGTGTCTTTAATAAAGGTCACTGTAATATCTTTCAGAGTTATTGTTGAATCCCGATATACATGTTGAAAGGTACAACTTCCTTAAGTTTTGTCCATGAGTATATATTGGTTATCTGGTGTGTCTTTAATAAAGGTCACTGTAATATCTTTCAGAGTTATTGTCTGAATCCCGATATACATGTTGAAAGGTAGAACTTCCTTAAGTTTTGTCCATGAGTATATATTGGTTATCTGGTGTGTCTTCAATAAAGGTCACTGTAATATCTTTCAGAGTTATTGTCTCAATCCCGATATACATGTTGAAAGGTAGAACTTCCTTAAGTTTTGTCCATGAGTGTATATTGGTTATCTCGTGTGTCTTCAATAAAGGTCAATGTAATATCTTTCAGAGTTATTGTCTGAATCCCGATATACATGTTGAAAGGTAGAACTTCCTTAAGTTTTGTCCATGAGTATATATTGGTTATCTGGTGTGTCTTCAATAAAGGTCACTGTAATATCTTTCAGAGTTATTGTCTCAATCCCGATATACATGTTGAAAGGTAGAACTTCCTTAAGTTTTGTCCATGAGTATATATTGGTTATCTGGTGTGTCTTCAATAAAGGTCACTGTAATATCTTTCAGAGTTATTGTCTCAATCCCGATATACATGTTGAAAGGTAGAACTTCCTTAAGTTTTGTCCATGAGTATATATTGGTTATCTCGTGTGTCTTCAATAAAGGTCAATGTAATATCTTTCAGAGTTATTGTCTGAATCCCGATATACATGTTGAAAGGTAGAACTTCCTTAAGTTTTGTCCATGAGTATATATTGGTTATCTGGTGTGTCTTCAATAAAGGTCACTGTAATATCTTTCAGAGTTATTGTCTCAATCCCGATATACATGTTGAAAGGTAGAACTTCCTTAAGTTTTGTCCATGAGTATATATTGGTTATCTGGTGTGTCTTCAATAAAGGTCACTGTAATATCTTTCAGAGTTATTGTCTCAATCCCGATATACATGTTGAAAGGTAGAACTTCCTTAAGTTTTGTCCATGAGTATATATTGGTTATCTGGTGTGTCTTCAATAAAGGTCACTGTAATATCTTTCAGAGTTATTGTCTCAATCCCGATATACATGTTGAAAGGTAGAACTTCCTTAAGTTTTGTCCATGAGTATATATTGGTTATCTGGTGTGTCTTCAATAAAGGTCGCTGTAATATCTTTCAGAGTTATTGTCTCAATCCCGATATACATGTTGAAAGGTAGAACTTCCTTAAGTTTTGTCCATGAGTATATATTGGTTATCTGGTGTGTCTTCAATAAAGGTCACTGTAATATCTTTCAGAGTTATTGTCTCAATCCCGATATACATGTTGAAAGGTAGAACTTCCTTAAGTTTTGTCCATGAGTGTATATTGGTTATCTCGTGTGTCTTCAATAAAGGTTACTGTAATATCTTTCAGAGTTATTGTCTGAATCCCGATATACATGCTGAAAGGTACAACTTCCTTAAGTTTTGTCCATGAGTGTATATTGGTTATCTCGTGTGTCTTCAATAAAGGTCACTGTAATATCTTTCAGAGTTATTGTCTCAATCCCGATATACATGGTGAAAGGTACAACTTCCTTAAGTTTTGTCCATGAGTGTATACATAGAGAACTTTATTAATAGTATAGCGTAGTACAAGTATATAACACACCACTTACAGTACTTGTACATACACCAGAGAAGAGGAAGATCATCGACAAGTATCCTACCATATATAGAAACAAGTTCTGTAATTCACCGAAGATCGTTAACAGAATCCACCAATCAGAAATTACGTTAACCCTTTATTCCACCAATCACAAAGTGGACTTCCATCTCATCAACCAATCAGAAATGACGTTAACCCTTTATTCAACCAATCACAAAGTGGACTTCCATCTCATCAACCAATCAGATGATTAATGATCAATTGTAATCAATCATAACTATTCTTAATGAACCAATCCGCGCTCTCTATCTCTTCTATTGAGTGTCTTAGATAATTGCAATTAAGGTTAGCGCTATTTTTGTTGGATAATTAACAAACACCAACTTTATAATTAAGCCATTAAATCTTGTTTACATCTTCTGGCTTGATGGAGAATGGCTTCGTTAACATCTTCTAATTTCTCCAAGGAATTATTGATGGTTAGGTTAGTGGCAGTTCATTCACTAGCTTGCAACAAAGGGAAACCCTAGGTGTATTGATATTTAACATATACATGTATATTCATATGATAAAAAAGCATAAATTGGAAAATTAATCGTTTTTAAAATCCAATTTATGACTTTTTATTATCTAAAGATTTAAATATGGATTGCTCTATTTTCAAAATCACTATATGTACAATATATTTGCAATTACATATAAACATACACTCATGGACAAATCTCAAGGAAGTTGTATCTTTCAGCATGTATATCGGGATTGAGACAATAACTATGAAAGATATTACAGTGACCTTTATTGAAGACACACGAGATAACCAAGTGTGAACAGCCTATGTAGAATAGACGAATGACGATATCAAAGACTTTCAACTCTCTTTAGTTTTTTGCTCATTGTGTGTAAGTTGAACACATGGCTATAACCCGCCATCTATATTCGAGACATGTAATTATTAGAGCACAAATTTTAATTTTCAAATAAACACACTGTCCTTAACTGCCATGGAGTATCTATACGGAGGGGTCTAGGTCACATCAATGGCAAACCTATCCAGCGGTTTCACCAATTTTATAGATAGTGTGAGCAAGGTAAAATGTGTAGAGTTCGAATAAATAACGCGGGAGAAATATATTGTTTTTATTCTTAGAATCTTTATGTAAAATAGGTAAACGATGGATACCTTGACCAGAAACAATGGGTAAAAATTTGATAAAAGCCAACTGATAAAAACAAAAATGACTGGAAATAACTGAATAGGAATTTAATAATGGAATAACAATGGATGCCACATGTCTAAACACACACACACATAGAGCTTTATTAAGACCACCGATCTTATACAGATACACCGCAAGAAAGAAGCGTAAATAGATCTCCTGTACTCCAGTCAGCACAGAACCCAACAACAGCCTCCAGGTCCGACACATGTCCAGTAGTTAGACCGTACATAGGTTAGCGTATCACTGAAAAGACGAGTGTGGAATCAGCCGCGTTCTAGTCTTCGCTTTCCTCATCCAAATGGACCACGACATTCGGCGATTCTATTAATCTCCTCCGAACGGTGACTGCGGCCTTGTAGAATTTATATAAACCAATGACCTTGATCAAACATCATTGTATTCATCCAGTTATAAATTTGTTGACTATCGGATTGAGACTCTTTATACTCTCTGTCATCCAGTTATATACAGTAATCCCTCGTTAAGACGAACTCAACGGGAGAACGAAATACCCTTTTCGTCTTAAAAGAATATATACCGAATTCGTATAAACCGAATTCGTATTAGACTAATTGAATTCGTGGTATCCGGGGGTTGTACTTATGTACTACTGATGAGTAAGAAAACTACATTTCTGAGGAATAACGAATAAATTTATTTGAAAACAATATTAATGAAAATATTTTATAATTTTAAGGAACAACAATTATGTATATGTATGTACATAAAGTATTTTATTTTAAAAGACAATATGGATAATATAATCACAATGTAAGGCAATAACATGATAATATAAGTTTATTTTAAAACACAAATAAAAAAGAACAACAAAAGAAACAACTTACATAATATACTTGGTACATACCATGTTTATGTGTATGCAGCATATGCAGTATGCATAGAGTATCCTATATCTGGGTTTTCTCTGCAGGCTTCAGAAAGTCTGTTATAGTTTTTTGGTGGTATTTGATTGGGCACTGTTTCAGACACTCCCTTCTTATTTTATCCAGGTCATCTTCAAAATGAACATCAATATCCGCAGAGGTTTTGGACAGCTTCTGGAGGGTTTCGAGGGCCGCGATTACTTCCCCTCTAGTAGGCATCATTATCTCTTCTTTCACCTCATCGTCTTCTGTTTCTTCTTCTTCTTTCTTCTAATTCGGGTGAACCACAAATTTCCAACCCTTCATCCAGGGCAACATACTCCAGGAAAGTCAAAGTCTCAGCTGGGTTTGTAGCTGAAAGGAGTTTGGTCCATTCTTCAGGCTCATCAAGCATTGTTTCTGGAAGTGAAAACGAATCAGCTGTTTTTTCCACATCCAATGAGACACTTATTTATTTAGCCTTTTCTTTGACAAGTGCGCCGGATACAGGAATATTATTTTGTCTACTTTTTTAAACCATTTTAAAATCTCATCTTCCACGTCTTGATGCGATGCTTTTCGAAGTCGTTTTGAAGAGCTCGAAGACCCTGAGGCAACAGCAGCATCTATTTTTTCTTTGTTTTTTAGAATGGTTGATAATGTGGATTTCGCAATTTGAAAAATTTCGACAATTTGCGACTTAGATAACACTCCACGTGCAACTTCGTCCAAAATTTTCCTTTTAAGGCAAGATCAATGGCGCTTTTTTTTTCGCGGTTTAGATGACATGTTTATGTAGGTTTTTTTATGGAAGCTCAATGGAAGCACTTCGATTATTTAGAATTTAATAATTTTTATTTCAAGCGCATTATTTTATAATACAATCAATTAGTCGGTTATAAAAAAAGATATAACAAATAGAAATAATCATTTTTCTTCTGAGAGCTCGATTTACACAGATTATTATTCACATAATATATTTGCGTGCGCTTCTTGGCTGCCCGCTGGCAGGGGTCACCATGGCCCCTACATTTATCAGTCGAGAAAAACAGCAATACTGGCACAATAGAGTCGAAATTTTCCACTGATTGAGTACATGGAACGACCCCAAGGGGATGGTTTCATAGAAAATGAGTCATCATAACAAACAAAGGACGAATGTTTACACAAAAGACAAAGAGTGCCAATACTTGATATCAACGGCGTTTTTGTTGTTTTAATAGTCTATTGTTTTACTTATAACTCGCCTTTAAAAACATATTAGAATTCGTTTTAACCGATTGATTAGTTCTGCTGGGGGGCTAAATTTAATTCGTATTTCGTCATAACCGAATATTTCGTCTTAACCGGCAAAATCTCTTTGGAAAGCATTGAAATTTAACGGGGGAAAAGAAACGGTTCGCGCAAACCGAGAGTTCGTATAATCCGAGTTCGTGATAACGAGGGATTACTGTATTTGGTAAATATCACATTGAAGCTCCTTACAATCTGAGCAAATATTTTTGTGTTATAATTATTGTCTACAATGATATATTATAACATGATGTTGCTTGATAGGTGAGTTAATTATAGTACTTAGGGATCTATGACCAGCCATAATTATCATGGACTGGTACTAACATGGAGTACGGATCTACAGCACAGATGATACGGTGAAATACCATGGTACTCTGGCATGTGTAGACATGTGGTGTACTTATAGTACAAGCTGTCACTACCCACCATGGCCTGGTACTACATGTGACAATTTGACAATTAAAGAAATTTTATTGACGACCCGTCAATGTTAGTACTCAACGAAGAGGATCAATTGGTCAGATTTACACAAAGAAAATCAGGTGGAGCGCTTGCCGCGGGGACGTCTGGTCTTGGGAGTTAAGGCTTTTATGAGCTCGGACAACCCGCTGAGAAGCCTATGATGGCAGTCCCGAGCGCGCTCGAAGACCGCCTCGAAGAAGACGGCGTAGTGTTTCTTAAAATCAGGCGAGAGTCTCGCAAGGAAAGGCGCCCTAGATTGGGAGTGTAAGATGGCATTAATGACGTCAGTCCAGGAGATTTCCGCCTTGACCAAGACTTCAAGGTCGGGTTGGGAACTGAGTACTTCTCTGTAATTCTTAAAGATCCAATCTTCTAGGTACGGCGGCAGGTCTTCCTCCATCGGGGCAGGCAGTGGAGAAGGAGGTGTCATAGCCGGTGTCGATTCCTCCCTGTGGGGAGCAGATGGTGTCGGCCCAGCAGGCCGAGGCGCAGGCAGTGGGGGTGTAGGCACTGCGGCTGGTGTTTTCGTTAGCTCAGCCCTAACCTGACCAAGGACCTTATATAAATTAGAGGTTATTCCGGGCTTCAGGTCCAGGATTTGGCTGATAAGGCCAGCGAGGGCGTCGCACTGCGGAGGCGACAGGAGGGGTCCATTCCTCTGGGCCTTGGTCCTCGAGGAGAGGAGGTCCAGGACCTCCTCCCGCCCAAGACCAAGGGCGTCCGTCCTAGCGAAGGACACGGTGGGGTGCCTCTCGATGAACTCATCGAGGTCGACCCTCGTTGCGTTCTTTGCTGCTGACGTGGAGGACGCAGAGGTCTCCTCCGCGATGGACATCTCCACGTCCGGTGTTGGGGCCGCAGGCCCGAGGGTCTTCTGGGCGGGCAGAGGGTCACGCGGGGCAACGATTTCCGGCCGAGCGGGAGGCGGCTCTGGATGTTGTGACTTGGCTGGGCGAGGGCCTACGAGAACCTCAGGCGCCTGCAGGGACGGAGCAGGGGTCACAGGTGGAGGGGCAGAAGGCGTCTCCTCCATGGGTAAGGCTGGGGCCGCTAGTGAAGATGGCCGAGGTGCGGATGGATGGAGCACAGCTCGGGCCACGGGAGGAGCGCTGCAAACCTCCATGGCTGGACTGGGAGGCGCTGGCGCAGGAGGCGCGGCCGAGGTCCGCCTAGGTAGCCCAGGCGCAGTTGATTGTGGGAGGCTGGTGGAAGGGGGCGGTGAAGCCCGTCTGGAGGTGGTGGGCCGCCCATGGAGTTGGGGGCAGTTTGCTCTTCGGTGACCTTGACCACGGCATTTCGAGCATTTAACTCCGTGGGTCAGGAAAGCTGGCCATGGCTCGCCCTTGATCCTCAGTTCGACGGTTATGCCGTCATGGAGGAGAATAAAGGCCTCCCGGCGGCCATCGGTGAAATCAAACTCTCCAACCCTAAACTGTTTGGGGGCGATGGAGGTTATTCGGCCGTATCTGGAGAGAGCATCCATGACGGCGGCGTCTCCCACAAAGAAGGGGAGGTTCCCAATCGTGACTCTGATTGAAGTTCTCCTGAAGGGGAAGGTCTTGAGAAGAGTTCCCTCGATCTCGAGGCCCTCTCGAACTAGGCGCTCCGCCAGGGATCTGTTGGCGAGTCCGACCAAGTATTGCCCGTTCACCTTAGTGAACTGGACAATGTTTCTTGTGTTTCCGACCACCTTTCCCAAAGCTTTCATGTACTGGTAGGTCTGGTATTCCGGACAGAACTCGAGGAAACTGCACTGCTCCTCGGTGCAGGACGCCTGGCGAGCCCTGGCCTCCATGACGTGTGCCCTCGTGGTCCTGATCTTCTGGACCTGGGGCATCCGTCCCGTCGACGGTCGCTGTCGGCGAGAAGTACCAGCGCTGTTGGACTGCGCGGCCATGGCAGGCAAAACCGGCGAATCTCGTCGCCTCTTCCTGCCTTTGACGACGGTGAAGCTGTCGTCCACTTCAGGGTTTAAGTCCTCGTCGCATTCCGCCCAGTTTCTTTGGGTTTGGTGGGCGCCATTGGAAGAAGAAAGAATAGCCGCCAAGTTGAACGGCGCGGCCGAATTTGCATTTCTTTCGCCGGTGGGAAAATTTGCATGCTCTCCAATTCTTACTTGATTGTTTAAAGTATTTCTCTGCGAATAGAAAATTGCAGATTTCTCTGCACAGGGAAGTTCTTGGTTGCTGTGCCTTCCAGGCATTTGATCAGCTTTTAATGGGCTTCCAGCCCGTACTAAACTCGGCGTACTGCCGGTGGCCATACACCCGCCAGGGTGGGAAAATGGCGGAACTCGACAAAAGCGTGCCGCTCAGTCGGCGTGTAGACATGTGGTGTACTTACAGTACAAGTTGTCACTACCCACCATGGTCTGGTACTACATGTGCAGACATGTGGTGTACTTACAGTACAAGCTGTCACTACCCACCATGGTCTGGTACTACATGTGTAGACATGTAGTGTACTTACAGTACAAGCTGTCACTACCCACCATGGTCTGGTACTACATATGTAGACCTGTGACAATTAAAACATACTTTATTGACACTCGTGTGTAGTACTACATGTGTAGACCTGTGGTGTACTTATAGTTCAAACTTTCACAATCCTATACCCACTAAGATCTGGTACTACATGTGTAGTACCAAGCCTACCCACCACGGAGTGTACATAGAGTTCACTGACACCACCCGCAGGTCTACCCACTAGTAGATGATACACCGAGGCATCTACAGTACCACCGAGGTGTGTCCACGGAGTGTACAAAGAGTTCACTGACACCACCCGCAGGTCTACCCACTAGTAGATGATACACCGAGGCATCTACAGTACCACCGAGGTGTGTCCAAATTGACAGGCTACCGAAGCCTCCATCAATCTCACCGCGATCGCTTCAGTCGTTAGCGGCTGCTCACGTGACCTCTAATAGCCCTCAATCTTCGGTTTGGATGATGACACGGGGATCATCATTACGACAATTAGTGCACCCCGCCCTTAGCCCTGGGGACCGACCAGCCGACTTCTCCTTGTAATCTACTGCTGCGTTTTTTCTTTATCTCCAGGCGCCAAGAGACTCCCGCTATGGTCGCCTGAATACCTTGATGCCAGGACTTCTGCTGAACGTTTCGATAGGATTGGTCGGGAATCTTACCGAATATTGCTGAGGGAAAGCATTTCGTAGCATTTTAGTCGAATGTTGATCATGAAAAGATATTTCCTGTCAATTTTGCCGAATGTTGTTGAATTAAAGTCATTTAGTGTCATTTTTTTTTTTTTTGATGATTAAAATACATTTCGTGGTATTTTTGACGAATTTTAATCACGAAAAAAACATTTTCTGTCAATTTTGCCGAATGTTGTTGGATTTAAAAGTTACTTTGTGTAAATTTGGCCAATTTTTAATGATGCAAAAGACGTTTTGTGTCATATTTTCCGGTATTTCTGATGAAAAGTCATTTTGGTGGTGTCTTGTCCATGACTTCATGGAAAGAGGGGGTGTCATTGCCCCGTTAGTCAGCCACATTTCAGAGTTCCCTGTTCACGGTTACTGTAGCGGCTCACGACACCTTACTACAGGGCAGTCCCTTACTTGTGCTGCTTCTCCCGCCCGCCACGTAGAGGAGGAATTTTGGGCAGGGATGTAAAGTCATTTCGGGACAATTATGCCGAATGTTGATAAGGAAAAATTATTTATATATTTAAAACAAAATAGGCATATCCTGACCTCTCACATTACCTTTTTAGATGGCAGAGCGCCATCTATTGGGACAGAAATCAACTAAACGTTGATTTAACCTGTTCCATGATATTTGGCCAAAATAGAGGGTACAATCTGCACTACGCTGACGAAGACCAACAGCCTAAAACGAGTTCGTGGTTGGCTTTTCTTGATTTATCAGGAAAATGGGGCGGCCAGATATCAGGGAACAGGTTAAATCAACGTTTAGTGTATTTTTGCTCCACTAATGGTGCTCTGCCATCTAAAAGTTCATGTGAACGTGGTTAGGATATGCCTTTTTTGATATTTCAATATATGTATTATTTTTCTCCTTCTCGAGTGTTTTAATTTCCTTATATATCGTGGCGTGTTTTTAGTTAAAACATTTCAATATGTATTAACTCTATTGGGTACCCGGTGTCCTTCATCGGTGATATTTGATTTTGCCTCTGGCCACACTGAGTCGGACTGAGGAAAATTTGATATTGCATTTTTTATTTGCATATTCTACATTTCCATATGGTATTCGATTAAGTTTGTCTGTTTAAATAATTATGTATACAGAGCATATTTACATATCTGTATATATAGGGGTGGGATCGATGTTATCATCCATTTTAAAAATTATTCAAACAGACGAACTTACTGTATACGGGGATGTAGAGTATGCAAATCAAAAATGAAATTTCAAATTTTCCTCGGTCCGACCCAGTGTGGCCAGAGGCAAAATCAAATATCACCGACGAAGGACACCATGTATCCAATAGAGTTGATACATATTAAAATGTTTTAAATAAAAACACGCCACAAAATATATGGAAATTAAAACACTCGGAAGGGGAAAAAATGATTTTTTAAAATTCCTTCAGATTTGATAAAGCTCGGGGTATTTATTTACTTCACAGAATGCATTATTTCTTCCAATGTTGCCGAGCAAATATTAATAAAGATTCAGTAGAAAGGAATTTGGGAGATTGGCCTGAGCAATTCCAGATTTGGCAGCGCTGAATGGGACACGTCGCTTTCAAGAGGAACGCAAACAGAAATTTTGTCTTTTCTATTTGCATAGAGCCCGACCGCGAGTATGCAAATTGAACGTGTGTTTTTTAAGATTTGGGGGACTTAGAGAAAGATATTACGTCTTAGAATATCTAAGTTTCTCTTTCTATTATGAATGTAGTTTACTCTCCTGTGTGAATATAGGGAGGTAAAAAAGAAGGAACCTATATATATATATGTATATACAGAATTTATTTACACCATTTCCTCTCTTTGTAAACGTTCCATTTACTTTCCGGTAAAGGATATCTACGTGGATAAAATTTATAGTGGTGTAGGCTTGGTATCCATGATTCAAATTTCGTAATTTATTTTTCAGATTTTCTATATTTATATGTTATAAAAAATTTGATATACAGGGTGATCCAAAGGTCTTGCACAACTTTAAAAATTAATAGAGCGTCATCTAGTGAATAAAATTGTAACTAAAATCAATTCCGAATTTTTAATTATTTGCCCTAAAATATCCCATTGCATTTTGAACACAATGGTGTTTACCGCATTGCTCTAGCGCAAATATTCGCGGAGTTATCAATTTTTAAAATAGTGCAATGATTTTGGATCACCCTGTATTTAATTTGGATTATATTTTCTATAAAAAAAACAAACTCTGTGAAATCGAGCGCTAGATAGCATGACTTTGCCTTATATAAATCCATTGTTGTTTTCCTTTGGCCTGAGCTGGACTCCCCTGATAGTTGGCGCTCCAGGAACCTGGGTTATAAATATCTCTCTCTTCCTTGGGACAGCTCAAATTTTTGTAAATATGTAAATATTTGATTTACAATGTATATATAAGGACTAAATTTACATGAAACTAACTAGTGAATTGTAATGATGCCGTTATCAATATATTTACAGTTACTTGGTTTCCTTGTGGTGTCAAAAAAGATCATCAAATTTTGACTGGTGTTCCAAACAATCATCCAATTTTACCTGGTGTTCCAAACAATCATCGAATTTTGCCTGGTGTTCCAAACAATCATCCAATTTTTCCTGGTGTTCCAAACAATCATCCAATTTTGCCTGGTGTTCCAAACAATCATCCAATTTTGCCCGGTGTTCGAAACAATCATCCAATTTTGCCTGGTGTTCCAAACAATCATCCAATTTTGCCTGGTGTTCCAAAAATTCATCCAATTTTGCCTGGTGTTCCAAACAATCATCCATTTTTTCCTGAAGTTCGAAACAATCTACCAATTTTGCCTGGTGTTCCAAACAATCATCCAATTTTGCCTGGTGTTCAAAACAATCATCCAATTTTGCCTGGTGTTCCAAACAATCATGCAATTTTGCCCGGTGTTCCAAACAATCATCCAAATTTTCCCGGTGTTCCAAACAATCATCCAATTTTGCCATGTTTGTCACCGACAGCACCTGATTGGTTTGGAAGGACCCTTTGACGTCACATTATCAATTGTCGGGTAAGTGATGAATTAAACAGGAGACAAAAACCAAATATCCGAGTTATGGATGACGCGCTTATCACACTCTCGCAACGCCAAATTGGGCCAATTAATTACGGATGGAAAAATATGCCTGACGCCTTTAATTATTCTGCCCCGGGGGTTGACGGAGATTAACGAAAGGAGCTTCAATGGCGTCAGATTTGGAACATTCTGGGAAATTACTTCTGTCGGCTGATTCTATTGGTGATTATTCTTATGTGTCATATAGGGGTCGGTGGAAGGATGGTCTAAACCGTTGGTTTTTGACCGCTACGACTCGGGTTCGATTTCGCATTGGGCACTTTTTTCTGATTAAAAAATGCTCCAATGTCTCTCTATTCTTGCAAAAGTCCAATTCCACCAGCGAGTGCAAGTAACCAAACGGGGCTCTGGTACATTTGTAAGTACAGAAGTCGAACTGCTTTTCATATGTGTGAGACATGTGGTGCACTTACAGTAAAAGCAGTCGCCAACTTCTACCCACCATTGATTATTATGGTCTGTACCACGTGTACTAGGGATATGCAAAATATAATTGTGTCATATAGGTACTGTAGAACATTATAGAGGATGGGATCATCCAGAGATATTGATTTTGACCACTTAGGGCGAATTCAAACAATTAGTGAAGAGTATAGAGATTTTCAGGCTCATAACTGACAGCCATACGTGATCGCTCCTTTTCCAGGATGGTATAAAGACACAATGTACCATCTGTAAGACCAAAGAGGCCGCACCAGACCACCTCTTGGAATGTTGGAAAGTATGGGAGCCTCAAGAAATGACCTATATTCAAACCTTACCAATATTGTAAATTTGATCTATGAATTTAGTCTCCATGACCTTGTATAATTATACAATGTGATAATAATAAATAGAGATTTTGGAAGGAGGAGAATTGGATTATCAGTGGTGAGTCTAACAGTCGCGATTTGGTTAATTTAATTCACGAAACTTTATAATTAATTTTAATTACCTCATTTAGGGTATCAGCATACTTTCTCAGTGCCATGGGACTATGAAGGAAGACCCAATCCAGATGTCATGATTTTCTGAGGAGGATCCTACTTTGATGCCATGGTGCTATGAACTCTACCCAATTGCCATGGACATATGAAACGGAACTTGGTCTAAAAAAGTCAGAATTCTCTATCACCCGCCTATACTAGTATATTGTTGCAATGTCCTGGGTAGTTAATTTCAGTTCAATGCTCGATTGGTTATATCAATATTATAAATGAGACCAGAACGAGTAATCATAAAACAAAGTTATTTTATGAAAAAAGGCATCTCCTTATCGTGCAACTGAAAGTTGCTGATGGCTTGCGCCATCTATCGGAATAAATATCAACTATTCTCGTTGATTTTTAATTATTTCAGAATTGGCCAAATACCCATTCTTGATTAATCAAGAAAAGCTAACCACGGACGCGTTTCGGGCTGTTGGCCCTCATCAGCGTGGTGCAAGCTTTTATTAAGGAAAGTATTTACATGTAGCCATCCATCACCTGTGTCCAACCTGGCCACAAGCGTCTGCACCGCAGCCAAGACAATCTAATTGACAGATCGCACGCGGCAATGACAAAACGGGACATACTGCTCAGGAATTCTGCAGAGGACAAGTTGGTGTGTCGTGTCAGGATCGTTAGGTCACTTGTAGTCCTTCCTTCCTAATGGTCACCGGGACGTAATGGTTTTTTTAATATTCATTGCTGTGACTTTTTATGGACTCTCCCTCTCTCTTGGAATCTGTTAGATACCAGCGGTGGATCTTTCCCAACTGTTCATCTCTCGGTATTGGAGGCTTTCTAGGTTATACCGATATATAGATTTCTTTTCGTAGGGATGAAGCTAAAGTTAGCGCTTTATTGTATGTCTCACTTAACAGAAGGAATACAATAAGGATAATTTAAACTATTTTATTGATTCTTCTAATCTATTGATACAAAGGTGGAAAAATATATAATAAGATAGTAAATAAAGGGTAGATAAAATGTAGGGGAATATATATAGTTGTGTATGTGTACACATTTCTTCAACAAGGGAGACTTACCCACCTTGAGAGAGTTCTCCTCCAGACAAGGTCTTCTTGAACATTCCTCAGTTCCACGCCGAGGAAGTACCTATAGATGTGGGTCTTGGCAGATGCCAGGATGGCCAGGGCGTCATCGTCTAGGCCATGCCCGAAGACAAGGAATACAATGAGTGGGACTTGCCTTCAACTTCCCCGTCAGAAGGATCCTTGGTGCCGTGGATGTCACTCTTGGGAAACCTTCCGCTCCACACTGTACATTTCCAGCATGGCTACACCACCTTGCAGACCGCTCCGATGTCAGGTTCTCCTGGTACCGCCTTGCAGGATCTTCCACACGCCCGGAGGCAAGTCGCCACGTCTTCTCCTTGCCGCAGATGTCACCAGACTCTATATTATATTGATACTGAGCATATTTGATTGTAGCTTTGAGAAAATATATGTAGAAGAATACACATATATGATATTTCATATTATCTATAATTAAAGATATAAATTAGGATACATTAGAGCGCCATCTGTTATAATAATTTGAAACTATTTTAAACGCGTATCGTTTGCGTCTCTCTTAAATTTAACATACGTTCCAAATATATATTTTACATTTTTAAAGATAAGTGCAATGTTTTAAAAATTTCTAAAATTTTGAAGTCACTTAGCAGGTAGAAATGAGTGTTCTGGTGTCTTGACGTAATGAAGGACAACATTTAGAATATGTATATTCTATATACCTTGATAAAGGTTGGCGTTTAGCCAACTGAAATATTGGTAAAATAAATTATATTTTGATTCAATATATGTCTTTTTAATTAAACATCTAGATATGTACATATATGGCCAAATGGGTCACACTCAAGATGTATCAAATCTTGGAGAAATAAGTTATCTGGTCTTGACTTAACGAGATTTCTATAGGACACCCAATATATGACGTTAACACGCCTTCTATATTGAAAAGATAGAGGCTGCCTGGCCGGCATTCATAATTCTTAAAATTGAAGATACTTCAGTCAGTAAATCTTTTTGTTATTTCGACGTTTCAACAAAAATACTTTTTCCTCGTCAGGAGCAAACAAAAAATAAAACATTTGACAAGGCGTTGTCAATTTTCTTATAAGTCGCGCTTCATTGCTCGCCTGTTGAAGGGTTTTTACCCGAAAGCTTACACCTATGCATCAATAAAAGAAACTCGTCTTCCTTCACCATGTTTTTCGTTTAATTTTATTTTTTGTTTGCTCCTGGCGATGACAAATATTATTGTTGAAACATCGAGATAATAGAAAGATTTACTGACCGAAGTATTTTCAATTTTAAGAACGTCTTCTATTATGCATATTTATAAGAAATAGAAAGATTAAAGAACGATATACATTTCTAATAAACATAAAACAAACTTCTACTCTCCTTACAGCGATGAAAATATATTTATATATAATTATTCTGTCCTGAAAGTTTATGTCCATAGTTTACTTAAATACCATTTGTGAGATTCCATCCTTCAGTGTAGCATATATAAGTAGAATTATCCAATACAGTATTAGAGCTCTAAGAAGCGGTCTGGTAGATTGAATTGACGAAACTGTTGAAAGGGTTCACCACTGATGAACCAAGCCCGCCCAATATTTTTTTTCATCGCAGTAAGGACAGTAGAAGTTTGTTTTATTTGTAAAAGAAACATTCTTGATTTAAAGGTTTTATTTCTTATAGAAGATGTATTTAAGACATTTGGAAATATGGACAGATGGGTAATAGGAAGGGTTAGCCCCGTGAGTCACGAAGGCATATTGACTCCTCCTGACTCACTGAACAAACATCACGCTAGCTAGCCACTCCATGACAGATGTCTCGCCCCAAGAGGACCACAGCTCCATTTGCATTTTAAAAGGAATACATACGACCATTATCCCAGAGTAAACATTACGATAATTCGTAGAATTAATTGATTCTCTGCTAATTTAAATTTTCAAATTACACACACGCGAAATAAGGTTGTTCCAATATATCTTCTGATTTTTAACGTTTTCTATTACTTTGACGCGTTTACAAAACATTGTGTAGATATATTCTATGATTATTATTTATTTGTTTTTGACCATTGACTCGTTTATAATTATTACTGGAGATTTATTGTTCTGGTTATTTATTTTGTAAACAATTTCTGAAATAAATTATATTTTAGAATATATAGGAGCATTTGAAAACATAATTAATTACAAATATTGATGATTTTGTGCAAGTAATATATTGACACGTGAAAAATTAGGGAAGACAAACTTCAGGATGACACAGCAATTTATTCAAGGCAAGAACAAACTATGAATGATAAAACAAAAGATAAACAAAGAGGGAAGTTTACGGAGTAACAAAATATAAACATAAAAAATGATACTCTGTTAGAAAAATAATTAATACTTTACTACAATATATGTAACGATAGGGAAATTTAGTATGTATTCTGTTAAATGGATATAACACAAAGTTTTTTTTATATTTGTGATTAATCAATTTAATTCTTCTGATATACATGAATACCAAATCACTTCACTCCACCAGCTTGAATACTTTCCTGATAAATTCGACCGATTCCATATCCTCCTCTCGTAGGATGTTATGTCCCTGTACTGATGAGGACCGTAGCCTGAAATCATGGTATACTGGTTGTTGGCTTTTGTCTGAATTTTACAAAACTGATGTTGTGGTCTATATCACCACTAATGTACCACGCTGATGAGGGCCAACAGCCCGAAACGCGTCCGTGGTTAGCTTTTCTTGCTTAATCATGAATGGGTATTTGGCCATTTCTGGGATAATATTTTTTACTAAAGTGATAAACACAATACATCGTGTTCAACGATTGGCCCATATTAAGATTATAAGTCATACCAGAACAAGTAATCATAAAAAACATTTAATTTAACAAGGAAAGTATTTACATATTTTGTCAGATCTCTCAATACAACAGAGAGAAATATAAACAAATTGTTTACAAACAAAACACTGACGTCACGTGACGATGATGATTCACCGAATAAGGCCACCACAGATTATTCTGTGACAATATTACAGAAAATGGCATCTCCTTATCGTGCAAATGAAAGTTGCTGATGGCTTGCGCCATCTATCGGAATAAATATCAACTATTCTCGTTGATTTCTAATTATTCCAGAATTGGTCAATTACCCATTCTTGATTAATCAAGAAAAGCTAACCACGTACGCGTTTCGGGCTGTTGGCCCTCATCAGCGTGGTGCAAGCTCTACCTCAACGACCAAAAAAACTGGTCCTTCGGGCATCTTGAAAAATCATGAAACGGGTAGTTAAGGCCAGAATTGCGTGAGACCGCGACACAATGTGAAAATTTATTTTATTTAAAAAAAAAAGGTGCCCAATGTGGGATTCAAACCAAGACGGTTGTTATCAAAAATTGACTGTTCGTACCACTACACCACTGGCCCTGACTTGTATACAGTCAAATAAAAGTATTTAAATGTGGCGAGGAAGCCGTCATCTATCCGTTATCTTCCATTTCTCGATTCCCCAGACAACTTCCAAGTTGTAATATCCCCGCCAATCAAACAAATGTTTTACAAAGGCACCAAATTTAATGGCGCCTGCAAACTTGTCTTATCTCTTCCCTCACTTACCTTTAATGAACCACACTTTTAGAACTATGCAAATTTGAAGACTTCTCGCTCTTTTTACGGTTTCTCATATTTTAAACGTATTTTAGTAACTATAAATATCAACTGCGATAATTTTATTGTGGTTCAAGATTACTTTTGGTTATGCAATTACTTTTTAAAAAAATATGATAGGGTTTAAAAAAAACCCATAAAATATAGTTTGTTTTTTTCTAAATCAGAATGATACAAATTATATTTAACATTTTCGACCCGAAGAACGCGCGTCTTTGTCGATTTTGCCTCAAGCCCGAAGGACGCGAATTCGCGTCCTTGATTTTCAAAATCAAATATAAAATCGCTGGCGGTTGACACAAATTCGCGTCACCAGGATCTTGTCCCTTCTTGTCTATCTATCAGCGGGTTGGGGGGATGCCAGCTGACGCAATATAGCTGTGAAACGTCACGTGAGACCGCAGCAGCTCCTATTTTCTGTCTATGCAACTGTGGAATCGTCCGTCCTCAAAGTGTTAAATTTATCAACGAATGTTACTGAGACATATAATGTTTTTGATTTTAAAATAGAGATCAATATTTAAATATATACGAATAAAAGATTACATGAGAAGCTTCTTTTTAGATTTATTGCGAGCTTTCGAACCTTTCGGTTCTTCTACAGGCAAGGATAGCATGAATTAGTATATTCAGCGTTAGTATATTCATGCTATCCATGCCTGTAGAAGAACCGAAAGGTTCGAAAGCTCGCAATAAATCTAAAAAGAAGCTCCTCATGTAATCTTTTAATCCGTATATATTTAAACTAAATTCTACTGAGTTCATGTAGCCGAAGTTAGTATATCCATGCTATCCATGCCTGTAGAAGAAGCGAAAGGTTCGAAAGCTCGCAATAAATCTAAAAAGAAGCTCCTCATGTAATCTTTTATCCGTATATATTTAAACTTTATTCTACTGAGTTCATGTAGCCGAAGTTAGTATATCCATGCTATCCATGCCTGTAGAAGAACCGAAAGGTTCGAAAGCTCGCAATAAATCTAAAAAGAAGCTCCTCATGTAATCTTTTATCCGTATATATTTAAACTAAATTCTACTGAGTTCATGTAGCCGAAGATATTAATATTCTATCATTGCAGTGTAGATGTGTATAAAATTGAAAGTATATTTCACGATGTATCAGAGAACCGTCTAGTATAAGACATTGAAATTTATCATAAACACGTGTGATTACTTTAAAAAATAAATCAATTTTCTACTGCCTTTACTGCAATTGTAAATCAATGAGAGGGCCTGTATTATTGAACACACAGTGTAAGAGGACAGTATGATTTAATTTTAAAAAGAATCATGCGCATCTATAATAGTGTCCATTTCTAACATAGTAGAGCAACCTCCAGGAGAGGACACTCGCGCTAAAGGACACCTCTCTACAATTGACAGTTTTCATTTTGCAAAATTACCATTTTTACTATTTAACAACTCTCAGGTAAGAGGACATCTTTTCTTAAAGGACACCTCTCTGACAGTTCTCATTTGCAAAATATCATTTTTACTATTTAACAACTCTCAGGTAAGAGGACATCTCTCCCTAAAAGACACCTCTCTGACAGTTCTCATTTGAAAAATTACCATTTTTACTATTTAACAACTATCAGGTAAGAGGACACCTCTCCCTAAAAGACACCTCTCTGACAGTTCTCATTTGCAAAATTAACATTTTTACTATTTAACAAATCTCAGGTAAGAGGACACCTCACCCTAAAGGACCCCTCTCTGACAGTTCTCATTTGCAAAATATCATTTTTACTATTTAACAACTTTCAGGTAAGAGGACACCTCTCCCCAAAAGACACCTCTCTACAAAAGACAGTTCTCATTTGAAAAATTACCATTTTTACTATTTAACAACTCTCAGGTAAGAGGACACCTCTCCCTAAAGGACACCTCTCTGACAGTTCTCATTTTGCAAAATACCATTTTTACTATTTAACAACTCTCAGGTAAGAGGAGACCTCTCCCTAAAGGACACCTCTCTGACAGTTCTCATTTGCAAAATACCATTTTTATTATTTAACAACTCTCAGGTAAGAGGACACCTCTCCCTAAAGAACACCTCTCTACAAAAGACAGTTCTCATTTGCAAAATATCATTTTTACTATTTAACAACTCTCAGGTAAGAGGACACCTCTCCCTAAAGGACACCTCTCTGACACTTCTCATTTGCAAAATATCATTTTTACTATTTAACAACTTTCAGGTAAGAGGACACCTCTTCTTAAGGACACTTTGGATCTGCAACTAGGTGTTGTCATTTACAGAGAGGTTCTATTGTATTTATATATTTGCCTTTTTTGCCTTTATTCTACATGGAATTTACAATAACATACATAAATCAAAATTCTCCATACACAAACGAATTAACCCATCATATATTGAAAGAATGGTGTAAATGTAACACCAGGGTATAAGACATGTGTAAATTATGATATTAGGTTGATCTACGTCTGTTCAAGGATGGAAGGAACTTGTGTATTGATCCCTGAGCTAGATGTTCATGTGTTGGAGAATATTGGCGACAGCTGGCGTCACGTTGACACGGGCAATATCTTCCTCAGGTGACATACCTTACAATATGTCCTCTCTCAGGTGGCCCTGTTAATATTATCTGTATACAAATGGTAATGAGCAATATTCTATGCAATCAGGGTGGTCCTATACCATATGTTATCTTCTCAGGTGGCCTTTTACAATTGGTGTTCTGTTCAGGTGACACACCTTACAATATGTCTTCTCTCAGGTGGCCCTGTTAATATTCTCTGTCTTCAAATGGCAATGAGCAATATTCTATGCAATTAGGTGGCCCTTTACAATATGTACTCTTCTCAGGTGGCCCTTTACAATTGGTGTTCTTCTCAGGTGACACACCTTAAAATATGTCCTCTTTCAGGTGGCCCTGTTAATATTCTCTGTCTTCAAATGGCAATGAGCAATATTCTATGCAATTAGGTGGCCCTTTACAATATGTCATCTTCTAAGGTGGCCCTTTTACACTTGGTGTTCTCCTCAGGTGATACACCTTACAATATGTCATCTCTCAGGTGGCCTTGTTAATATTGTGGCGAAGAAATAATTTATTATTTAATTCAATTCAATATCGTTCAATGAAAATATTCAACAGATTATAAAAATATATATATTACTCTGTATTTGTGAAATCACTTTAAAAATATCTCTTTGCTTGTTTGTTCGATATTCTCTAGCTGTAGATAGTTTGGTTAATTTGTTAATAATTGTCGACTAGTCGTGGTGACGTCATCAATAAATACTTTTATACCTTCAGATATACAAACACTTGATTTCTACGCTAAATATTCTCTGTATTCAAATGGCAATGAGAATATTCTATGTCTTCAGATGACGCCTTATCATATGTCTATCCTCAGGTGGCCCCTTACAATTGGTGTTCTGCTCGAGTGGCTTCTTACAATATCTCCAGATGGCCCTGTAAATATGTAAGTCTTAAATAAGTCGAAATGCTTTCCACATATGTAGACATGTGGTGCACTTATAATAAAGGCAGAGGTAAACTACAACCCACCATGATTATCATGGCCTGTACCACGTATACTAGGGATAATAAAAAAAGGAGTAGTTGACGACTTCAGTTCACTCCAGGAACCTGTGTTAGCCAAATAAATAACAGTGTCATTATATAAGAAATTAAAACAGCACGAAACAAACTTCTACTGTCTTTACTGAGATGAAAGAATATTGGGAGGACTTGGCCCATCAGTGAAGAACTCTCCCAGCGGTTTCGTCAATTTAATCTACTAGACCGCTTCTTAGATTTTGTTCGAAATAAATTGTCACTTTCCATATTTTCTACCTGACACACGATTTTAAAATATTTTAAAGTTAGAAAAAAAAAGCTTATTTTCATATATGCACATATATAATGTAAATTGTACTGCCTCGCGAATATATTTATTTAAAATATTCCAAGTTATATATGGGGATGGAATTCTGTACATTGTGTTTATAGAACAGGAGTCAAGTAAACAGAATTTCCTGGGGAAAAATTGGCGATTTTCTCGTCGAGAGAGAGAGATGTATTGACAAAACTGATGGATTTTCCGAGTATGTGTTTGTTTGTCTTAGCTCGAGTGTGGAACGGTGCATTATCAATACAAAACAAACCTTGGATTTGATTTGCATAGAGCAGAAGGGCAAAATCCTGTAACATATTTACATATTCGGGAATGCTTTTAAATAGAGAGAACCACAAACAAAATATTGATTTTGTCAAAATATGGATTAACTTATTCTCTCAGTTTCAGTTTTTATTTAAATAGAATATATTTATTTCATAAAACTCACACTCAATATAAATAATTTCTACCCAATATATATATATGTATTAAAAATAAAAAAGGCATTTCCTGACCACGAGCACATGTGCTTTTTAGATGGCAGAGCGCCTTCTAGTGGAGCAAAAATAAACTAAACGTTTATTTAACTTGCTCCGTGATATTTGACCAACCCAATTTCTTGATAAATCAAGATAAGCCATCCATGAACGCGTTTCGCGCTGTTGGAGCTCGTCAGCGTGGAGTAGGCTGTACCACTGCGACCAAAAATATTTTTGGTCCCACTAGATGGCGCTCTGCCATCTAAAAAGCACATGTTCTCGTAGTCAGGAGATGCCTTCTTTATATTTAATATCAACACCTGACCCACTTATCTTTTATTTTTTCTATTGTTTTTTTCATATATATGTATATAAGAAATTTCCAAGAAAACTTCCCGCCATTACAAACAGAAGGATAAATACAATTTGTAAAATAGAACAATCCATAAATTGATCTTTAAATAAAAAGGCATAAAAAGGCACCTGTCTATACAGACCACCCTGTCAATAGCGGTCACTCTAGGCAACCCTGTTATCAGCAGTGTGATACATACACCTGTCTATACAGACCACTCTGTCTATAGCGGCCACTCTAGGCAACCCTGTTATCAGCAGTGTGATACATACACCTGTCTATACAGACCACCCTGTCTATAGCGGCCACTCTAGACAACCCTGTTATCAGCTGTGTGATACATACACCTGTCTATACAGACCACCCTGTCTATAGCGACCACCCAAGACAACGTTTTTAAAATATATTCGCACTCGGGTAAAACCCGGGCGTTGCCCGGGCCATTCGTCTAGTATATATATATTGGGTCAAAAATATATTTATTTACTAATATTTTAGTTGTGTGGTTGAAAGCCAATCTTTTTCAAGATATAACACAATAGGTAGAAGAAGGTACAAGATAAATACGTTGTTGTACCTTGAAAAAGGTTGGCGTTTATCCAACTAAAATATTGGTGAATAAATTGTTCTTTGACCCAATATATAAGCACATTTAGAGCACGAGCTGCCAGCGCTACAAGAAAGATTCCAGTGCGCAATCTCTATAAATGTATTTAGATTAATAGATCATGATAGATAGATGAAGGAATTAGTGCAATAGGTATAAAATGAAAGTATTCCGTACACCATAACTGTCAGCGCAACAATGAAACTAAAATAAGAGACGAAAAACCAGTGCGAAGCTATATCGGTATTTAGATGAATGCATTTAGCACTAACCATGAGTCAACTTCACTCAACACCGTAGAAAGGAGGATCTAGTGAAGAGGTATAAAGTGAACGTATTTAGCACGAGCCATAACTGCCAGCGCTACAAGAAAAATAAGATACCAAAACCCAGTGCAATAGCTATATCGGTATTTAGATGAATGTATTTAGCACTAACCATGAGTCAACTTCACTCAACACCGTAGAAAGGAGGATCTAGTGAAGAGGTATAAAGTGAACGTATTTAGTACGAGCCATAACTGCCAGCGCTACAAGAAAAATAAGATACTAAAAACCAGTGCAATAGCTATAACGGTATTTAGATGAATGTATTTAGCACTAACCATAACTCAACTTCACTCAACGCCGTAGAAAGGAGGATCTAGTGCAGAGGTATAAAGTGAACGTATTTAGTACGAGCCATAACTGCCAGCGCTACAAGAAAAATAAGATACTAAAAACCAGTGCAATAGCTATAACGGTATTTAGATGAATGTATTTAGCACTAACCATAACTCAACTTCACTCAACGCCGTAGAAAGGAGAATCTAGTGCAGAGGTATAAAGTGAACGTATTTAGTACGAGCCATAACTGCCAGCGCTACAAGAAAATAAGAAAAGAGTCTAAAACCAATGCAATAGCTATAACTGAATTTAGATGAATAGACGAATGTATTTATCACGAACTATAACTCAGCCTTACTCAAGAAAAAGTAACCAGTGCAATAGGTAAAAAATGAATGTATTTAGTGCACCCCAACGCCTAGCGCAACAATTAAACTAAAAAAAAGAGACTAAAATCAATGCAATAGTTATAAATGTGTTTAGCCCGAGTCATAACTCAACTTTACTCAACATAATAGAAAAATAAGGAACCAGTACAATAGGTATAGAGTGAATGTATTTATTACGAGCCTTATGGCTCTCAACGCTACAATGAAACTGGGAAAAAAGAAGAAAAACCAGTGCAATAGCTATAACTGTATTTTGATGAATAGATGAATGTATTTAGCACGAACCATAAGATCCTCGCTACTATTAAAATAAGAAAATAGATGAAAAAACAGTGCAATAGGTATATATTCAATGTATTTAGGTAAATTTATTACCACGCTATAGCCCCTAGCGCAACAATGAAAATAAGAGAATAGACGAAACACCAGTGCGATAGCTATATGGTGAATGCATTTAGGTGAATGTATGAGTAAGACCCATGACCCAACCTCTCTCCACACCGCAGAAAGAAGGATCCAGTGATCCAGTAGAGGCTATCGACGCAGAGCATTAAGATGGAAATGGAATGATAATAGATCTTCTGCCCCAGCAGGTCCAGTAATGGTCACAGAGCCGCTGACCGGCACCTGCACGAGCGTTTAAAAGAACATTAGACCTCAGTCTCTCCATAAATTTAAAGGCGAAGAACGGGTGAATGATGAATGGAGGGAGGTTCGCTTATTAATTTTTGAAGGCGAATCTATCACTTCTTTCAACCCTTCACAGCCGGGACTTCCACAATGGGGAGATTTATTGGAGCGCTTCATTTGCATAATGGCACCTGCTATCTGCATGCAACAATAATCTGTTTGTTTGTTGAAAGATTCCTATAATCTGTGGGTATTGGCTGGACTGATGGTTGCGTTTGGGGATGTATTGTAAATCATGAAATATTGTGTCAACTTGTACTGTAAGTGTACCATATATAGTACAAGGCCATGGTGAGTAGAAGGTTTTGATATCTTAAACTGTAAATACACCACATGTACCAGGCCAAGGTATGTAGACATGTCACACATGTAGTACCATACCATAGTGGGTAAAGGGTTGTGGCAGCTTGTACTGTAAGTGAACCACATGTCTACAGATCTAGTACCAGGCCATGGTGGGTAGTGACAGCTTGTACTGTAAGTACACCACATGTAGTAACAGGCCATGGCGGGTAGAGTGTCGTAACAGCTTCTACAATAAGTATATGCACCACATATTTGCATATATAATACCAGCTTATGATGAGTAGAGGGTTATAACAGTTTGTACTGTAAGTACACCACATGTAGTAACAGGCCATGGCGGGTAGAGTGTCGTAACAGCTTGTACAATAAGTATATGCACCACATATTTGCATACCAGCTCATGATGAGTAGAGGGTTATAACAGTTTGTACTGTAAGTACATCACAATATCTATGGGAGTCGGTGAACGAGTGATCTAAACAGTTGGTTTTCGACCGCTACAACGCGGGATCGAATCCTGCATTGGGCACTTTTTTCTGATTAAAAAATAAAATCAATGGCCTCCAATTCTTGCAAAGGTCCAGTCCCACCAGCGAGTGCAAGTAACCAAACGAAGCTTTGGCACATTTGTAAGCGCAAAAGTCGAACTGCTTTTCACATGTATACACATATGGTGCAATTACAGTAAAAGCAGTCGCTAACTACCCACCATGATTATCATGGCCTGTAACAGGTGTGTACTTGGGATAAATGAAAAACAAATATCTATACATGTAGTACCAGGGGTCATGGTGGGTAGAAAATTTGTCATACCTTGTACTGTACCAGACTAGCATATTTTGTATAGAAGAAAATTTCCCTGTTGCATATAAGAACCCCCTATATACATATATGCACACATTTCAAAAGGCGATGTAAAAACCTCCTTGTCGAACATGATAAATCATTATTTGGTCTTATCATCAGAATTATAGATACTGGAAAAATATTAGTGGCTCTCAAGATATAACTATTTAAATAATTTGCATAACCAACCCAGTAACGTCTACCTATACACAGTGAATTCACTTTCTAAATTTAATTTTACACAACTCTCTAAAACGTTTATCATATTAATATACCAAGAAAAATAATTAAATATATCCCCAGAATTAATAAACAAATAGTTGATAATTGCTTCTTAATTAAGGCGATTGCATAATGATTTTTCCATTAGAAATTTAATTAAGGGTTTTAATTAAAAGAGGAGAGAAAAATAGCCCTGAGATTTTCCTATATTTACATATTAGACCTGAGAGTGATGGAATATTTTTTTGAGAATTGAATCGGAAAATATTGTGTTCTCTCTCTCTCTGTAGCTATGCAAATTGATTCACATATTAACACAATGGTCTGGATAGTTTGTCCGTCATCAGCACAGAACAACATTTCCATGGATTGAGAAATCGAGAGAAAATAAAGTAATGAAGATTTAGATGGCTAAATTTATGATGAAAAATATTCAGGTGTTGTGTCGGATAGTGGCATGAAGTACCAGGCTATGGTGAGTAGGAGTTGCTTGTGTTGTAAGTACACCGCATATCTATTTCAGAGGCCAATATAATCATATATTGATAGAATATATATATATTTCATTTAAAATACAATATAATGCGGCTTATGATTGTAAAACGACATTGGAAAATATTCCGCATGAGTTTCTTTTAAATGAAAAATCGAAATTTATTTTAAGGAGAAATAACGACTATTTCTAACCTTAGAGATGGGGGTATGAAGAGTAATGATAAACGGAAAAATAAAAGCGTCTAGGGATGGGAATCGAACCCACAGTGTTCCGCTTACCGGGCAGATGCCATGTCCACTAGGCTTATTCATTATAAATGAAAACTATGCAAATTTAATTTCATCCGAGTACGTTGAAATATTTAATTATAACTAAATTAAGTAATATATAGTCAGACACAAATGAAAAAAAAAATCCCAATCCATTCTATTCCAAGAAATTGGCCAATAAAACAATCCAATCTCCAGTATGTCATCCCTCAGATTAAATTTGCATAAATCTCATTCCACAATAAATTTTTAAAACAAAAGCCGATACAAGACGGAAGTAAATGAAAGGATGTTCGAGAATTTAATTGAAAATATTTGAGCCGCGGGAGAGAGAAAGGTCTCCGACAACACTGTCTGTACAAGATAAATGACACACTAGACCGACCAATCACCAGCCTCCAATTTATTTAAAATAAAACCGGAGCCATTTATTTGTCCTAAGTATCGGCATATGGATTTCCAATGGACTCCACCTAATGATTGTGGTTTTAAGTGGCCCAGGAACCTGTAATTTTGGTGTTTGACTTGTGGCTGCCTTCGATCTCTTAGTTACGGACATTTGGGATGAAATATTTCATTGATACACAGATTGTTCTGTCTTGGGATCTATAGTTCTGTATCTTTGGATCGATAAGTCCGTCATGGGAGCTATAGTTCTGTTTTAGTTCTACCTTAGAATCAACATTCCTGTCTCAGAATATAGAGTTAGGTTTTATTTCTACCTTAGAATCTACAGTCCTTTCTCAGAATCTATAGTTCTGTAATTCTGTCTTGGCATCTAAAGTTCTGTTTTAGTTCTATCTTAGAATCTACAGTCCTGTCTCAGAATCTATAGTTCTGTAATTCTGTCTTGGCATCTACAGTTCTGTTTTAGTTCTATCTTAGAATCTACAGTCCTGTCTCAGAATCTATAGTTCTGTAATTCTGTCTTGGCATCTACAGTTCTGTTTTAGTTCTATCTTAGAATCTACAGTCCTGTCTCGGAATATACACTCCTTACTCAGAATCTAGAGTTCTGTTTTAGTTCTTTCTTAGAATCTACAGTTATTTTTGAGAGCTATAGTTCTGTTTTTGTTCTATCTTAAAATATGCTGTCCTGTCTCGGAATCTATAGTTCTGTAGTTATATCTTGGCATCTATAGTTCTGTTTTAGTTCTTTCTTAGAATCAACAGTCCTGTCTCAGAATCTATAGTTCTGTCTTGGCATCTATAGTTCTGTTTTAGTTCTTTCTTGGAATCAACAGTCCTGTCTCAGAATCTATAGTTCTGTAGTTCTGTCTTGGCATCTATAGTTCTGTTTTAGGGGTTTATTAGAAACAAGAGTCCTGTCTCGGAATATAGACTCCTGTCTCAGAATCTATAGTTCTGACTCAGAATCTACCGTTCTGTTTTAGTCCTGTCTCAGATTCTATAGTTCTGTCTTGGGAGCTATAGTTCTGTTTTAGTTATTCCTTAAAATCTTCTGTCCTGTCTCGAAATGTATAATTCTGGCCTAGATAATGTTATCTTAGAATCCATAGTTCTGCTTAATAATCTATATAAAGTTCTGTTTTAGATTTTTCCTAGACTCTACCTACCTGTCTTAATATATATATATATATATATATATCTCTTGGGATTTATATTTTTTAGATGTACAGGTAATACAGAACTCCTCTCTTTCAATAAGGCGATACAAGAGATGTACAGGTACCAGCGGTACAAGCGGTACTAGAGATGTACAGGTACCAGCGGTACAAGCGGTACAAGAGATGTACAGGTACCAGCGGTACAAGCGGTACAAGAGATGTACAGGTACCAGCGGTACAAGAGATGTACAGGTACCAGCGGTACCAGCGGTACAAGAGATGTACAGGTACCAGCGGTACAAGCGGTACTAGAGATGTACAGGTACAAGAGATATACAAGTACAAGAAATGTACAGGTACAAGCGATACAAGAGATGTACAAGTACAAGAAATGTACAGGTACAAGCGATACAAGAGATGTACAAGTACAAGAGATCTACTAGTACAAGATATGTACAAGTACAAGGGATGTACAGGTACCAGCGGTACAAGAGATTTACAGGTACCACAGAACTTCCGAGTTTCAATGAAGCGGTACAAGAGATATACAAGTACAAGAGATGTACAGGTCTCAGCGGTAAAAGCGGTACTAGAGATGTACAGGTACAAGAGATATACAAGTACAAGAAATGTACAGGTACCAGCGGTACAAGAGATGTACAAGTACAAGAAATGTACAGGTACCAGCGGTACAAGAGATGTACAAGTACAAGAAATGTACAGGTACCAGCGGTACAAGAGATGTACAGGTACCAGCGGTACAAGGGATGTACAGGTACCAGCGGTACAAGAAATGTACAGGTACCAGCGGTACAAGCGGTACAAAATATATACAAGTACAAGAAATGTACAGGTACCAGCGGTACAAGCGGTACAAGAGATATACAAGTACAAGAAATGTACAGGTACCAGCGGTACAAGCGGTACAAGAGATGTACAAGTACAAGAGATGTACAGGTACCAGCGGTACAAGAGATGTACAAGTACAATGGATGTACGGGTACAAGGAATATACAAGCGGTACAAGAGATGTACAAGTACAATGGATGTACAGGAACAAGAGATGTACAACGACCAATTAGCGTTGTTTGCCCACAATTCGACTAGTTAATTACGTTCCTGAGATCGAGCCCAGTCGGGGGTGTAATTTTAAATTTTATGGTGCGCCAAACCTCAATTTAAACTTCGCCACAAACTTTCTCCAACATTGATCCTACGTGGATTGTTCCCGGAGCAACTTCCTCCTGACTCACCTTCGGACCAAATTTGCATAGCTCTATGAACACACTCCCTTTGTTTTATCTCTTTGAACGAAAAAAAAATTCACAAAGTCGTATTCAATGTGTCAATGATCAAGAATTGAGTTTACAAATACTAGAGTTATATATATATATAATAGATAAAATATACATATTTAATTATAAAATTTGCAATTTTTGAAACATATATGTGAAGAAATTTATATTAGAGTTGGCCACAAATATCTTTGGAACAAGCTAAATCAACGTTTAGTTGAATTTTGTTCTACTAGATGGCGCTCTGCCGTCTACAATGATCACATAAGCGGTCAAAATATTTTTAAAATATATTGTTTTCTTTTTTTTTATACTCATATACGTGTATATATATATATCGTTCTGAAAATAGAGCAATCCATACTTAAATCATTAGATAGTAGAAATGCATATATTGGATTAAACAAAATATTTATTTGCCAATATTTCGGTTGGATGAACGCCAACCTTTATCAAGACATTGCATTTTTGTATAAACACTGTTTGTTATAACACTATGCGGCACTGAGTTTGTATATACAAAATTGTAATGCCTTGATAAAGGTTGGCGTTCAGCCAGCCGAAATATTGGCAAATAAATATTTTATTCAATCCAATATATGCCTTTTTATTATCTAATATATATATAAATATATATAAAAATGTTTTATAATATTTTTCAGGAAAGTTATAGAAATTTTCGATGTTGAATTGAGAGTATAACGGCCGAGGTAAAAGCGTGAACGTGTTATAACCCTATATTGTTACATAAAAAATTAAAACCTTTTTGTTACCCAAATAATAATATTTTATAATTTGTTTTTAATCATCATTAATTTACAACTATCTTTCATATAAATTATATATATATATTTTTTTAAACATATATTTCATTTTCATTCATTGACTGTTCTACATTTTTTGACCATAGATTTAGAACATACCACTTTAATTATTGTTGTAAATATGTATAGTTGACCTACCTATCTTTTTAAATCACGATTATAGAAAGAATTCATTCTATAAATTCTATATTACTGTGATAAATAATTCTATGTAATTTACTTTCAAAATAAAAACTACTTGAAAGGTAAATAACTATCTTTCTTTTTTCACGACTGCACCTTCAATTCTCTATCTTTTTCAACAACAAAACAAAAATAATCATAACATATATAAACATGTGTGTGCTAATGTGAAAGTGGAGATATGACCGGTCTGTTGTAAATTGAAGAAAAACATCATTTTTTCACATTCGAAAACCGTTTTATTTCATTTTCTAAAATATAATTTCTCATCATTATACTAACGAACTGTTATTCTAAAAAAAAAAGTTTCCTTAGCAAGTTTTCTTTTTATCTTTTTCTTTGAAAATTTTATCAATTTATAACTGAATAAATAACTAAATACACGATAAATAAATAAAAAAAGTTATTAAGAAGAAATTCTTAAAGAAACCATTATATAACTAACTCCATTAAATGGAAAGATATTTTTAGCAAAAATTCTATTATGAAAAAAAAAAAAATCGGATATTAGAGTCAAATTATTCGATAGAAAATAGATTTAAAAAAAAAATTAAAAATTTCTTGCGGGGAAAATCCAATCAACATTCACTGCCACTTAGAAACTCTGTCTGGAAAACATGAAAAACCATTTGGCACTCCTGCCTAAATCACCAATAGCCAGAATGGAGTTATTTGAAAGGGGGAGGGGGGAAGATGGAAGAAACAAAAATTCCCAACAACAACAAAAAAATAATAAAAACTTCATTTAAATCAATACCAGCGTAAACTGCACAGAGATTTCCCCAACAAAACTTTAATTATAAACCACAAGCTTTTATTTTTTAAAATTAGATTCGGCTACTCTTGGAGCGTTTCTATTAAATTTATTCCATTAAATATTAAAACAACAGAGTTTTTAAAAATAAAAATTCAATCCGGATTCTAAACGATCAATTCGGTAACGCTGGAATAATTAGGGAAGATTACGTAAAGTGACGTTCCAGACGCTCGATTTGCATAGCCGGGGAAATACCCACGGTCTCTATTTGCATATTTACTCGGGAACCAAGTATATATATATATATTGGTTATATCATTGAGAAAATATATCAAGCAATCCAATAAGAGAGAACAGGCTATTAAGACCCGAGGAGATTTCTGGTTTTTAAAATGACCTTTTAATTACTTTATATTTTCGTATATATTAGAAATGCAACTCCTGTGTTAATTATGGTTGCAATAATTAACTCTATGTATTACAAGAGGAGGAATATATATGGAAATCTGGGAGGATATTGATCTGCAAAGACAAAAGTCGCCTCTCCCGTCAAAATAGACGTCAATGCTAGAGACTAGTTTGCGACAGCTAGACACCTCTTTGGTAGATTGTGAAGATTCCATTGGATCTCTCGTGTGGATCTCATAGAATAAAGTCCGCCCTAGACTGACGAGGGCCATTAGCCTGAAACCATGGTCTCTAGGTGGACGCTTCTCAGTTTACCAAAGCTGGTGTAGTGGTTTTGTCACCGACTCGAGGCCGATAGTTTGCGGGCAAAGGTCAATAGATGACGTTGCTTTGACGTCTATTTTGACGGGAGAGGCGACCTTTGTCTTTATAGATATATTGCATATTTGTGAGGATCTTATACCTAAAGAAACATTTATAATCTTTATAAAATAAATAAAGCTTCCAGGGCTAAATCTTTTGTGCAACTTTTTTTTTCCAAGCTTTCGGACTTGTCAGTCCTTTAACAGGAGTATCACGTTAATAAATTAATAAATAAATACTATTTTTATACAAATTATTATTTTACATATTTCAAATACTTATGATATTGAAAGAGAAATAACGAGATATCGGGTACAATGGGCTATGTGTGATAGAAAACGGCTAAAAATTACCAGCAAATCGCTAGCTGAACAGATAGGTTTGTTCCACGGTCCATAGAACCTGATTCCAACAGAATACTAAAAAGTTCCATAGAATAGTTATGTGCTAATTATTGGAGAGCAAACACGTCACGTCTATACCGCAGTGATAATTATTACTGATTGGTTTGGTGTACTAGTAATGGTTTAGTACTAATTGTCTTTCTAGGAATTGTGGGCTAGTGGTGTGAGAGGACAACATGTATGACACTGAAGGTCATCACTCAATTATCTTCGAAGAGTTTCAATAAATATCGACCGTTTTATTGAGGAGTCACCAGTCATAGAAAGACTGCTGCAGGACATCAGGGGACCATATCTGTGAGGGCCACAGCTCTGACCAGGAGTCAAGATAGCAAATGTAAATATCGCTGTTTTATTTTACTGTTAGTAATTCTAAAATAAAAATGGTATATCCTGACCAGGAGCACATGTGCGTTACAGAAGGCAGAGCGCCAGCTGGTGGAACAGAAATCAACTAAACATTGATTTAGCCTGTTCTCTGTAATGTTAGTATTTCCATGTAAATAAGAATATGTAAATAGAATGACCATTCGTTACACTTTTTAGAGAAAAATTGTAACTTTGTTGAAAAATAGAGTTATTATTATCCCTAGTATATATATACGTGGTGCATGCCATGAATCAGAAAGAAACACTACAAAGGAATGACAATACATCCAGATGACATAAGAACCTACAGAACATGTAACAACTGTCCTGGTGTGGAACTAACACCTACCCACATATTCTCATGTCCGGCAATGGCCGCAGCCTTGCAGATAATTGACATGGACCCAGAACAGCAGCTTTACATACCCAAGATAGAAGACATTGTGACTGCTGTGATAGAAATGTATGGAGACATCTGAGGCTCTTCATTAGACACGACAATAACAACATGCCATGATAATCATGGTGGGTAGAAATTGACGATTGATTTTACTGTAAGTGCACCACATATCTACACACGTCAATAGCAGTTTGACATTTGCACTTAAAAATGTACCAGAGCCCTGTTTGTATACTTTCACTCGTTGGTGGTGTTGAGCACTGCACCCTAAACCTGCACAAAGCTGAAAAGTTTCAAACACAGAGCTATCTTGACAGGTGCCACGTTACACATCTCTTATCTCCAACAACATTGGAATCGATTCTCTTCAACCGATTTCTTGTTATCGTCTAACCCGGATATTACGGTCTTATTGGACGACCTCAAATATTTGACCTACTTCCTATTAGAAATTCTAAAAATATTAAAAATCAAATCTCTAAGAAACCCATCACCTTATTTCCACATTGGTTACATAGTGTAGTTTAGTTAGGTACAATATTGGTAGTAACATATTCTCCTAATTACCATGAAGATAGGGGGTGCCTAGCCGGCATTCATAGTTGTTTATAAATTACACACTTGGGCCAGTTACAGTCTTAGAAATTCAGAAAAAAGGGACAATAAAAATTTAACTGGCCGAAGTATCTAATTTATAAAGAAATGTTATTAATTAATATCGGTATGTAATATTTGCGTCAATTTTGTCATCTCTTTTATATATGATAACATCCTATATTACCTTTTCTATCTTGACCCCTCAAACACAATATATTTTAACACAAAGCAATAACGCGCCATCTATACATATAAAATAAAAGGATTTAAAAGCGCGAATGTTTCTTTTATACATAAAACGAACTTCTACTGTCCTTACTGCGATGAAAAATATATTGGGAGGGCTTGGCTCATCAGTGGTGAACCCTCCCAGCGGTTTCGCCAATTTAATCCACCAGATCGCTTCTCAGAGCTCTAATATTGTATTGGATCATTCTGCTTTTATATGATACACTGAAGGATGGAATCTTAGAAATGGTTTTCAAGTAAACTATGGACATAAGCTTATAGGACAGTAGAATTATATTCAAATATTTGCTTCGAGCAATGCTCTTCAGCAAACTATAAAGACAAGGTCATTAGGAATAAATTAACACAAAGCAATAACGCGCCATCTATACATATAAAATAAAAGGATTTAAAAGCGCGAATGTTTCTTTTATACATAAAACGAACTTCTACTGTCCTTACTGCGATGAAAAATATATTGAGAGGGCTTGGCTCATCAGTGGTGAACCCTCCCTGGTGGTCTGGTGGATTAAATTGGCGAAACCGCTGGGAGGGTTCACCACTGATGAGCCAAGCCCTCCCAATATATTTTTCATCGCAGTAAGGACAGTAGAAGTTCGTTTTATGTATAAATGAAACATTCGCGCTTTTAAATCCTTTTATTTTATATGTATAGATGGCGCGTTATTGCTTTGTGTTAATTTATTCCTAATGACCTTGTCTTTATAGTTTGCTGAAGAGCATTGCTCGAAGCAAATATTTGAATATAATTCTACTGTCCTATAAGCTTATGTCCATAGTTTACTTGAAAACCATTTCTAAGATTCCATCCTTCAGTGTAGCATATAAAAGCAGAATAATCCAATACAATATTAGAGCTCTGAGATGCGGTCTGGTGGATTAAATTGGCGAAACCGCTGGGAGGGTTCACCACTGATGAGCCAAGCCCTCCCAATATATATTTCATCGCAGTAAGGACAGTAGAAGTTCGTTTTATGTATAAAGAAACATTCGCGCTTCTAAATCCTTTTATTTTACAATATATTTTATAAATCAATATTTGTATGTTTGTTAGTTTGTATGTGCGGTATACAAATTCGCAGTAATTCACTAATTCAAACCAAAATTTCCATACATAGGTAATAAAATACAGGGAAGACGATATGCTATTTTAAAAAACATATAAATCAATTATTAAAACTATATATTCAAATTATTCTACTTAGCTCACGAACAGCGCCCTCTATCAAAGATTAAATTAAATTATGCTGATGCAAACAAATAGATAATGCTAATAACAAACAATTATATAAAAAAATCTTATCTAAATATATATCACTCGGGTAGATATGCACACGGGTCAATCCCGGGGCGAAGCCCGGGTCACCCGTCTAGTATTTAATATTTTTACTGAAATACATCACAGCAAAACTGTTCTTATAAGCGACAAATCAAATGCATTCATGGATAAAACCATAAGGAGGTGGAAATTCTTTGATGTCACTAGTTTTCTGTTCGTTTGTTTTTTGAAGGAGACAGAGATAATTTTGATCACAGTTGGTTATCTCGTGTGTAATATATTTCAGAGTTATTGCCTGAATACTAATATACATGATAAAAAGTAAAAATTCCTTAAGTTTTGTCCATGAGTGTATATATCAGGTAATATTTCTTTATCAAAATCAGTTCTGTACCATCAGCTCAGTTAGGTAGAGAGAGGGATCAAGTGGCTAGCGTCTACTGTTGCATTCTCAATACCTTCCTGACAATTTTTGTCTGCCCCGAGGCATGTGACACTGGGGCGTTGCTTGGCAACAGACAAAGGCTGTTGGACACAGTTGGCCTTACGTAATTGTTCACGTTCACAAGCCCTGGAGGCTTTCTGTCGCATACAAGACCTCTTGTGGTGACATATGGGTTTGTCGCGGTGACATTCGGTCTGAGGTAGTGAGGGTAGTAGGGCGTAGGGAACTGTGGTTGCTTGTACACTGAAACTTCTGAGGAATTGTGTCTGAATTCTCTACACACGTGAATTAAATCGCCTTGTACTACATGTGTAGACATGTGGTGTACTTACAATACAAGCTGTCACTACCCACCATGGCCTGGTACTACAGTGTAGACATGTGGTGTACTTACAGTACAAGCTGTCACTACCCACCATGGCCTGGTACTACATGTGTAGACATGTGGTGTACTTACAATACAAGCTGTCACTACCCACCATGGCCTGGTACTACATGTGTAGACATGTGGTATACTTACAGTACAAGCTGTCACTACCCACCATGGCCTGGTACTACATGTGTAGACATGTGGTGTACTTACAGTACAAGCTGTCACTACCCACCATGGCCTGGTACTACATGTGTAGACATGTGGTGTACTTACAGTACAAGCTGTCACTACCCACCATGGCCTGGTACTACATGTGTAGACATGTGGTGTACTTACAATACAAGCTGTCACTACCCACCATGGCCTGGTACTACATGTGTAGACATGTGACAATTTGACAATTAAAAAACACATTTATTGACAACTCAGTCAATTGTTACACTCAAGTCAGTGGGGGGGAAAAAAATTACAATTATTTACAATAGTTTCATCAGCGGCACAACATTGACCTAAAGTCCGACAATTGGTCGAGAGCAGATTGATCATCGCCTCGAGCACGCTCGATGACAGAGCCCAAGAAGTTCGCAAGGATGCTCCTTTGGTTTGGATGTGCGCCGAGAATATCATTCCGTTCTTCTCCGGAATGCAGAGCCGCACGAATGATTTGTTCCGGTCTGGTCCAACCAAGTAAGGGTATCAGGAAGGTCCTATAGTTCAATTCCTTGAACAGGTCGAAGAGCCACCTCTCACGGGCCTCGTCTGTCATCTTGACTGGCAGTGGAGGCGGATATGCCACTTCAGCTGGTGCTGACTCCTCCCCTTGAGGAGCGGGCGGCGTCGTCTCAGCAGGCCGAGGCGCAGGCAGTGGGGGTGTTGGAGGCACTGCTGGTGTTGTCCTGAGCTCGGCCTTGACTTGTCCGAGGACCTTATATAAATTAGAGGTGTGTCCGGGCTTCAGGTCCAGAATTTGACCGATCAGGCCGACGAGGGCGTCGCACTGCGGAGGCGACAGGAGGGGTCCCTTCCTCTGCGCCTTGGTCCTCGAGGAGAGGAGGTCCAGGACCTCCTCCCGCCCAAGACCAAGGGCGTCCGTCTTAGCTAATGACACCCTGGGGAGCCCCTCGATGAAAGCATCGAGGTCGACTCTCGTTGCGTTTTTTGCCGATGACGTGGAGGACGCAAAGGTCTCCTCCACGATGGACATCTTTGCGTCCTCCACGTCATCGGCTCCTCCACGATGGACATATGGATTCCAGAAAAAATTAAAAACTGGAGCAGTTTTTGTGGACCTAACCGCCGCATACGATACAGTTTGGAGAGAGGGATTATTATACAAACTATCCAAAATAATCAACTGTAAAAATATCATCAAACTAATAAATAATTTTCTCACCAACAGGAAAATAACAGTACACCTCAACAACAAAAAAAGCAGACCTCGCACCCTAAATAACGGACTGCCACAGGGGTCAGTTCTTGCTCCCTTACTATTTAATGTCTACACTGCTGATATCCCAGCTACATGCACCTGATTCCCAACCCTTCCAAGACAGTCTCATCAGTATTCCATCTGAATAACCATAAAGCCAATAGACCCTTGAAACTCATATAATATCATGACTAGGTTGGCAGGCACCACGTGGGGCTGTGGTGCTGACACTCTACGCACGACTGCCCTCGCCTTAGTATACTCAGTTGCGGAGTACTGCGCCCCTGTGTGGGAAAGAAGCTCCCATACAGACAGCATAGATGCTCAACTTAACCAAACTATGAGATTAATAACGGGAAACATGAGACCTACCCCTATAGACTGGCTCCCATATCTCTCTAACATAGCACCTCCTGACCTCAGAAGAAAGAAATCTACCTCCAACCTTCTCAGTAAAATTAAAGCTAACACTAAGCTTCCAATCAACACTGTTCTCGAAACTCCTCCCCCAACTCGACTAATATCAAGGAATCCTGCATGGGTGGCCGATGAAAATGTAGATCTTGAAGAAGAGTGGAGAAACCGATGGAGCAATCTTGCCATCGCCAACAAAGACCTGGTGGAGGACCCTAACACCAAACCTCCCGGCTACAACCTACCTAGGAGGACCTGGTCAACCCTCAATAGAATCAGGACCTCTACTGGTAGATGCAACTACCTACTAAATAAGTGGAACATGAGTCCAGACCAGAACTGCGACTGTGGACAAATACAAACAATGCACCATATCCTAAGGGACTGTCCTCGAAGATTCTTCCAGGGAACACTTGGGGATATCCACCGGTGCACAGAGGAGGCCCTGGAGTGGATTCGTCACCTCGACATTCCACTCTAGAGAAACTTGCCAACATTGTTGTATTGTGCTGTAAAAAACAATATCATACGCAATAAAAATAAACGATGGACATCTCCACGTCCGGTGTTGGGGCCGCAGGCTCGCGACTCCCAGGTGTTTGCAGGGATGGAGCAGGGGTCACTGGTGGAGGGGCAGGAGGCGTCTCCTCCATAGGAAAGGCTGGGGCCGCTGGTGGAGATGGCCGAGGTGCGGATGAGTGGAGCGCAGCTCGGGCCACGGGAGGAGCGCTGCAAACCTCCATGGCTGGATTGGAGGGTGTCGGCGCAGGAGGCTGGGCTGCTGACCGCTGAGGCGGTGCAGGGGTGGTCGGTGGTGGGACGCCAGCAGGAGTGGTCGGTGGGGCCGTTCTGGTGTTGTTGGCCAGCCCTGCAAGCAGGGGGCAGATGGCCCTCCGATGCCCTTGTCCGTGGCACCTGGAACACCTGATGCCCGAGGATAGGTACGCAGGCCAGGCTTGGCCTTTGATGTTGATGTCAAGGCGGGTTGGAAGCCTCTCGATGGTGATCCCCTCATGTAGGGTGATGAAGACGTCACGCCGGCCATCGACGTAGACGTAGGGGCCCGCCTTCATCTGCTTAGGGGCGATGGACGTAACCCGCCCATATGGAGAGAGGGCGGTGATGACAGCAGAGTCCGCCACAAAGAAGGGGAGGTTACCCACTGTAATCCTTTCCGCTCTTTTGCGGAAAGGGAATGCTCTGAGGAGTGTTCCCTCAACCTCGAGGCCCTCACTTATGAGGCGCTCGGCCAGGCCTCTGTTGGTCAGTCCCAGGAGCTGGTGGCCGTTCACCTTGGTGATCTGGATGACTCCGGCAGTTCCTCCGAGCATCCTGTCCAGTGCCTTAAGGTAGTGGAAGGGCTCCAGTTCGGGGCTGTGTTCGATGTACACACAGTGTTCCTCGGAGGAGGACGCCTGCCGCGCCCTGGCTTCCGCGATGTGAGCCCTGGTGGCCCTGATTTCTTGGGCTCGGGGCACTGATCCCGCCGATGATTGAGGTCGGCGAATGGTCCTGGAAGCTCCGGCATTGGAGGAGGGTGCAGCCGTCGTAGGTGAATTCCCCGAGCCACGGCGCCTCTTCCTACCCTGGACGAGGGTAAATCCTTCCTCAGCTCCAGGATTCACCTCTTCTGTGATGTCAGCCCAGTTTCTCCGGACTTGAGCAGCGGCGTTAGAAGTTGGAATAGCCGCAAGAGAGAGAGAGAGAGAGAGAGAGAGAGAGAGAGAGAGAGAGAGAGAGAGGTCGACCGGCGCGGCAGAATTTGCATCCTGGCCGCCGGCGGGCGGATTTACATAGTTTTGATTTTTTCTCAAAACTATTGGAATTTCGTTCTGCAAATCTTGATTTGCGGATAATTCTGCACATGGTTTTGCTAGTGAGCCGTGCCTTACAGGCTTTTGCTCGGCTTTTGACGGGCTTTCAGCCCGTATAAAATTTGTCGCCATCCGCGACACTTTTCGCCCGCCAGAGGCGAAACACTCAGGAGCTCGCGCGACGCGTGGCCGCACGGCCGAGTGTAGACATGTGGTGTACTTACAATACAAGCTGTCACTACCCACCATGGCCTGGTACTACATGTGTAGACATGTGGTGTACTTACAGTACAAGCTGTCACTACCCACCATGGCCTGGTACTACATGTGTAGACATGTGGTGTACTTACAGTACAAGCTGTCACTACCTACCATGGCCTGGTACTACATGTGTAGACATGTGGTGTACTTACAGTACAAGCTGTCACTACCCACCATGGCCTGGTACTACATGTGTAGACATGTGGTGTACTTACAGTACAAGCTGTCACTACCCACCATGGCCTGGTACTACATGTATAGACATGTGGTGTACTTACAGTACAAGCTGTCACTACCCACCATGGCCTGGTACTACATGTGTAGACATGTGGTGTACTTACAGTACAAGCTGTCACTAACCACCATGGTCTGGTACTACATGTATAGACATGTGGTGTACTTACAGTACAAGCTGTCACTACCCACCATGGCCTGGTACTACATGTGATGTATATTCATGGACAAAAGGAAGTTGTACCCTTTAACAAGTATATCGGGATTCAGACAATAACTCTGAAAGATATTACAGTGACCTTTATTGAAGATAGTAGCCAAAGTATAAACAATTTTGACAAGAAGACAATGAAGAATGAAGAGTAAATATGTTTAAATAGTTAACTTGTGGATATATAAATGATTATGATTCCTGAGGAATATAACCTGAATATCAATCAAACAGATATATACACTCTTGGACAAAACTTCAGGTAGTTTGTGTGTGGGAAGTCATTGATATCACCAGGTTTCTATTTTTTGAAGGAAACAAAGACAATTTTTTTCACACTTGGTTATCTGGTGTTTCTTCAATAAAGGTCACTGTAATATCTTTCAGAGTTATTGTCTCAATCCCGATATACATGCTAAAAGGTACAACTTCCTTAAGTTTTGTCCATGAGTGTATATTGGTTATCCCGCGTGTCTTCAATAAAAGTCACTGTAATATCTTTCAGAGTTATTGTCTCAATCCCGATATACATGCTAAAAGGTACAACTTCCTTAAGTATTGTCTCCATGAGTGTATATTGGTTATCTCGTATGTCTTCAATAAAGGTCACTGTAATATCTTTCAGAGTTATTGTCTCAATCCCGATGTATATGCTGAAAGGTACAACTTCCTTTAGTTGTGTCTCCATGAGTGTATATTGGTTATCTCGTATGTCTTCAATAAAGGTCACTGTAATATCTTTCAGAGTTATTGTCTCAATCCCGATGTATATGCTGAAAGGTACAACTTCCTTTAGTTGTGTCTCCATGAGTGTATATTGGTTATCTCGTATGTCTTCAATAAAGGTCACTAATATCTTTCAGAGTTATTGTCTCAATCCCGATATACATGCTGAAAGGTACAACTTCCTTAAGGTTTGGCTCCATATATATGAGAGTGTATTTTATAATTCAACCAAATATATCAATTTTTATCAAAGTTTACTTATAAACACTCACTCCGTATTATATTAAGTGATATCACTTTGTAATTGTGAATGTATATTTCCGTGTTAATGCTTGAAAAAGATAAATTATCCCCTCGAAAGTTTGCAAATATATTAGATTATTATTAATTAAATATATATATATAGTATTTGGTAAATTTATTCAATTATTTTTTTATATTAATAGAATATATATAGTAATTGGATAAGCTCATTTTTATGTGTTTGAATCAATTTTTATAATAAAATACATATTTTTATCCTTATATAGCTAAGTCTTCTCTAAATAAAAATTAGTTTCCAATTTGAGAAATATAAGTGTAAAGAAAGGTTCAAAAATAGGTAATAAATATGAAATAAGGGGATTTGTTGCAATAACTGGCTTTTAATTGGATAAAATCCGAGCGTTATGATTGGCTCAAAGAAAACACAGCGGAGGAAAAATCCTGCCACCTGTCGGTAGATCAGTAAAGTAAACACATTTCAACTGTTTTTGTTTCCTCAACGCCCATTGGTGGATTTGTGCCATTTTTATTGGCTGTTTGTTTAACTGGGTGTTTGGTGTGAATTAAAGGTGAGATTGGACGCGACTAAATTACTGAAATAAATCTGTGAACCAGGGTTGCCGGATTTATATTTTTCTTTGTATTAGAAAAACTTTTAATTGTGAAAAGGTATGTCTCTATACTGATGTTTATAATAAATGAAGAAATATGCAAAATTTCTGATGTATGAAAAACTAATATTTTTTAACTTTAAAATTTAAAAGTTTAGAGGTTTTAAAACTAAACCGAGAAAATGTGAAATATCTGATATATAAACGAAATTTTTTTCAGTAGTTGGTTCTAATTTTCGAGTGATATATTTTAAACATATGCAAATTCAATCCAACTCTTAAATGATTAGCCCAAAACCATAATATCTAGTAGGTGGGGGGGGGGGGAGGCGTCTGGATTTTCTTAATAAAGCTTATTGTTCTTTCTCAAATAAACCAAATTACTATTACTGTTATTCCGGTATGTATCCTACATTTCTGTGTGCTTGGATAATCTGTATAAGACTAAATGGTCTTGTTGTTTGTTGTTGTTTTAAAAATAAAGCAATATACTTTGTATTCCGGTATGTATCCTACATTTCTGTGTGCTTGGAGAATCTGTATAAGACTAAAAGGTCTTAATAAAGCTTTTTGTTGTTTTGAAAATAAAGCAATATACTTTGTATTCCGGTATGTATCCTACATTTCTGTGTGCTTGGAGAATCTGTATAAGACTAAAAGGTCTTAATAAAGCTTTTTGTTGCTTTGAAAATAAAGCAATATACTTTGTATATTGTACTATTACTGTTATTCCTGTATGTATCCTACATTTCTGTGTGCTTGGAGAATCTGTATGAGACTAAAAGGTCTTAATAAAGCTTTTTGTTGCTTTTAAAATAGAGCAATATACTTTGTATATTGTACTATTACTGTTATTCCTGTATGTATCCTACATTTCTGTGTACTTGGAGAATCTGTATAAGACTAGAAGGTCTTAATAAAGCTTTTTGTTGTTTTGAAAATAAAGCAATATACTTTGTATATTGTACTATTACTGTTATTCCTGTATGTATCCTACATTTCTGTATGTTTGATGAATCTATATGAGACTAGAAGTTTTTAATCAAGCGCTTTTTGTTGGTATTATTTTGTGAAAACAAAACAATATAAATAACATATTATAGGAAAATTTGAAACCTCCAATCAGGGGCTGGTGTGGGGACTGTGATGATGATCCAAAGTATGATGATAAACGAAGAGCTCATCTACCGTCCAATCGGTCAATGGTCAGATATCATCAGGTCTGAATTATTCATCGGGATGAGCAGGCGGGGATAATTAATTGGATCAAGCTCATCAGACCTGATGATGGATCCTTGGTTGAAGATGATTGTGTTTATGGCGGCCGCGTACATGTCTTGTTGCACTTGTCCATGTTACCTGTCTTCTCTTGTCCATCCAGCTTGTTTATATATCTTGGTGTAGAAACACATTGCTGTTTACCATGTAATGTATGTAGGTGGAGATATAGCTTGTACATATAGGTGCTGTCTTGTCTGAGTAACTTGTACATGCCTTGTTGGTGGACTGCGCTGGACTTCTCTTGTTCATTTAACTTGTTTGTATATATTGGTGGTGAAGCACATTTCTGTATACTAATCCATGTGATGTATGTAATTGGAGATGTCTATGTAACTTGTACATATAGGTTCTGTCTTACCTGAGTAACTTGTACATATGGATGTCTTCTTATCTATGTAACGTATGTGGTTTATACGTATGGAAGTTCTCATGCCCATGTACATTGTACATATGGGTACTTTCTTGTCAATGTAACTTGTATATGTTATTGTCTTCCTGTTTATGTAACTTCTTATAAATATGTATTTTCATTAATTTCTTTTGAAATAAAAAAAGAATTGCGAACTTTTTATTTAGGAAAATGATATAGAAATACATTCTTTGTGAAATATATTAATTGAGGAAAAATATTTATCTTAAAATATTTATTTACATATTAGTATTAATACATTCTTCCAATGTTTTGATGATTCACAATTAAAAGTTCTTGGAGTAAAACAGAAACAAATCAAAAGATATTTGTTATTTGAACGAATTATCTCAACTAATACCTTGTGTTTTTCTAAAGATGTTATATAATTTTTTTATAAAGTTCGAGAAAGAGCAAACCTCTTTTTTAACATTATTATTATTATGATTATTTCACAATAAAAAATTATAGAGTAAAATGTCAGACGAACAATTACAAACCAAAAGACAAAAAAACTACTGTTTCTTATCAAAGCAGACGAAATATTTATTATCTCTTTCTCTAACGCCTCTAAGTCTTCTTTCTTTCATATGGGAACCCAACAACTTTTTAAATATTCCTCTTCTTCTTCTTCAGTGGGAGAATCCGCAGATGTTGGGAGCGTGCAGCGATTGTGGGGCCACAATGGATGGCAGACGAGGGCAATTATTTCATTTCATTGCAGACGAGAGATGGATGATAATCTTTGTTGCCATTGGTTGCTTGCTGCTTCGTTTAAACTTTCCAAGTTTTTATCTCCTGGATAAAAGATAATTAACTTGATAAATGCTTAAGAATGAAGTAAATAAATAAAAAAGAATTCTCTCTTAATAATGTTTGAAAATACTTTTAATTTCGATTTAGGAAATGATCTATTAATTTGTAAATAAATAAATGGATTTGTTGGTAGAGATAAATGGAAAATGATTTGTCTATTTGTTTTGTGAGATAAAAAAAGATTGATTGAATGTATTTTGGGTTTATTTCTGTACTGAATTGGTGGTTATTTATAGACTGAACTATAATGGGGTATATACTTATTCGAATATTATTTTTGGTTTCGTCTGCTTTTTTAAATATTCCATTGTTTGGTTGGTGATTGGTTAATTTTCGCTAAATCTCGCTTGATTTATGAAATATATATATGCGTTGGATCATAATATTATATTATTATCAATAATTATTGATGGAACCCCTTAGTATCTCTTTAGTACATTTTACATTTTTAATGATTTTATATCAAAGAATACATGATTTGTTGCTATACCTGAAATACTGAAATGGTTCCGAGTCCTTTTTTAAAATGGTATTTTGTTGATCTCTAGCCACAAATTTTGTTTTTTAAATCTTCACCACGATTTGATAAAAAGAAAATACCTATATTTAAGAGAAAATATATATTTGTGTTTATATATGCCTTTTTAATTAAATATTTATTTATGGATTGCTCTATTTTCAAAAATTTATTTGTGTATTTCGTTTATTTATTTCTAACTAGCGGACGTACCCGGCTTCGCCCAGGTTTTACCCGAGTAAAGGTTTGTCTAACGAATCTCTCGATAAAGTGAAATATTTTCCCGGTCCTTTGAAAAATACTCGATAATTTGAATAAAATCAATATTAATTGGTTCCCTCGGTATTTGGAAGTTAAAGGAATAGTATCTTGCCTTGGAATTGTATCATTATTCTTGTATGGATGTACCCGGCTTCGCCCGGGTTTTACCCGAGTAAAGGTTTGTCTAACGAATCTCTCGATAAAGTGAACATTTTTTCCCGGTCCCTTTAAAAATACTGTATTTGCTTATATTTGTTTATAATAGAGTTTTCAAGTTAATTATATTGTGAAATATATATATAGATATGATCAAATATATTAAACGATACAAAATAAAAATAGATAAGAAAAATGTGTGTGAGAATTTATAATAAATTAATATCTGATATTTTACACATATAAATTTTACTGGCAATGCGCTTCTTTTAAATATCATCAAATATTATCTCTACAGACCTTACTGCAATGATATGAGCTATTAAATGAGAGGGCTTGGCTCATCAGTAGTGAAAAAAAAACTGATATTTAAAAGAAGCGCATTGCCAGTAAAATTTATATGTGTAAAATTTTAACGATAGATGGCAATTAAATTCAATTTACTAATCTAATATCTGATATACTGTGAGGAAATATGTTTTTTTTTTTTCATGATTTGTTTAGGATTCAATTTGGTTTAAAATATATTCTAAAGAATAAAAGAAAATTATATCAGAGGCAAATACATTTTTATACAACATAAATTTACGTGAGAATGGTAATCATGTACCTAAAGAAGAACTTCTCCCTTTAAATATGCATTAAAACGATGTTTCGGTTTATCAACTCAGTATAAAGTAAATTAAATTTATAAATTTAATTGCCATCTATCGTTAATATTTTACACAAATAAATTTACTGGCAATGCGTTTCTTTCAAATATCATCAAATATTATCTCTACAGACCTTACTGCAATGATATGAGTTACTAAGGTCTAAGTAAGGTCTGTAGGGATAATATTTGATGATATTTAAAAGAAACGCATTGCCAGTAAATTTATTTGTGTAGAATGTATTGTTTTAATGCATATTCAAAGATAGAGCTGTCTCTTTTGGTACACACCTATTTTTATGTTTTTGGCACAGATTCCTTTAATGGTTATTTAAAGTTGATGAGACTTTTTTTATTGATTTTTTAGAATCATAAATAAAAAAGCTTCCTAGGTTTCTTACTTTATTCTATACTTTCTTATCAAGCTTTCGGGTTTTGCAAACCTTCTACAAATCGGGGCAACGGATGATCCTAGCTGCTTCTGTGGAAATGAAAACCAAAACTCAATACATTTAATAATAGAATGTCCATTCTTTCACAGCTACAGAAGTAATCATTTTTTCCCCATCGAAAAAATTTGCGAATTTGTACATAACAAAGAAATCAGTTTGAGAAAACCAACCTTTCAGTTTTAATTTTGTTTTTAGTCCTGTTATTGAGTTGTATATAAAATTAATTATATATAAGCTGCTAAAATGTATTTAGGCGCAAGTATCCCGAGCTGGGATATCACGTCTGATATGTTAAAAAAAAAAATAATAATAATAATAAACCCTTTAACCATTTGTTGCAGCTTGGATCCTCACAGTAATAGTTTGGAAATCCGTGTAGCTTCTTAACCTTTGTTTTAGATGTTGACTATCTTTCGGCAGAGCTTAATTTGGACTGTATGTTTTCACCTCGACCTGCGGATTGACTACTGAGAGATTCTCCCTATCCAAATGCGATGTAACAACAAGAGAATGGCCACACAGCCTCACGGCGTTTAGCTGACACACACGACGTTTTGCTGACAATTTTTAATACATTTTTGGCATTCAATCTGTATATATACATATAAATGTATTAACACACAAAATAGGCATTACCACACCGCTCACATGTGCTTTTTAGATGGTAGGAAGCCATCTACTGGAGCTACAACACCTTTTTCTATCTATTTTTTCACATATAAATGTATTAAAATTTTAAAAAAGGCATATCCTGACCACGAGCACATGAGCTTTTTAGATGGTAGAGCGCCATCTAGTGGAACAGAAATCAACTAAACGTTGACTGTTCTCTGATATTTGGTCAACCAGTTTTTTTTATTTTTTTATTTATATAGAAAATGAGTTGGTCAAATATCAGGGAACAAGCTAAATCAATGTTTAGTTGATTTCTGTTCCACTAGATGGCGCTGTGCCATCTAAAAAGTTCATGTGCTCCTGGTCAGGGTATGCCTTTTTTGTTTTTAATATCAACATCTGGCCATTATTTATTTATTTTATAATTTTTTCACATATAAATATTCAATATATGTATTTATATACAATATACGTATATGATTGATGTATATTTCAATACACATAAAAATATACAAGCAGACGACGGCTAAAATAGCGTATGTATACGAGGCAATATTTAAAAGCCAAGCACCAACTTTAAGAAAATAATACACAAAAGGCTTTATATATATATATACACACACATGAAAATAAGAGAATGGCCATTATTTATTTAAAGGCTCATATATAACATTCCATCACGTCAAACTTTACCTATAAATTGTCAAAAATATTTTTAGGAAAGAAGATTTTTTTTTAGGAATATTTTCGGAATTTAATCCTAAGAGCCATTACCGGATTCTAATTCTTCAAAGGGTTTTGGTACAGAGTAATCTGTTTGAATACGCTTTCACTTTCAGGTGGGCTACGATTGATCGTCTGGCTCGCTTTTAAATTGGGAGGTTATTCCCATTTTGGCCGAGCGCTCAGCAACATACTTATTACTATATCACAGAACTTTTTTTTTTCGTCAATTACAAAGTAATATAATAGCGTAATTTTTGTATTTTCCGAAAAGATTAGTGTGTTTGAATTTTTGAAAAAAAAATGCTTTAAATTAATAGGAATATTTTTCTATATAATGTTTGAATAAAATATTAGAATTCTTATTTGATTTTTTTTTCTCTTAGACGAATATTTTGGAATGATTTAATTTTTCGAATATTAATTTTATAGAATTCATCAATATAAATAAAATTGTATTAATATTTTAAACAGATAAAATTGTATCTGTTTTTGTATCTTTTAATTATGTATAAACTTTATTTCAGGGTAATTTACTTTCATTAATTAAAAAAAAGCCGTTTTTACAATACCACCGTAGTATTGCATAAAGTTTACACAGATGCCATCCCCAACCAGCCAGTAATCTACTGAATTAATTTGCCAGCTAAACACCTCTTCGGCGGATTGTTAAGATTCCATTAGATCCCGTGTGGATCTCAGGGAATAAAGTCCACCCTAGACTGACGAAGGCCATTAGCCCGAAACCATGGTCTCTAGGTGGACGCTTCTCAGTTTACCAAAGCTGGTATTGTGACTTTGTCACCGACCTGAGGCCGCTAGTTCGCGGCGACGGCTAATAGATGGCGTCTGGTTTTAGACGTCTATTTTGACGGGAGAGGCGACCCTTGTCTCTTTAGATCAATTTCTTCCCTGCAAAATTTCCATTTATTGAATTGTTTCAAATCCTCCAAAAAAGACCTCTGGGAAAACCCCAGGACTATAATAGAAAAGCTAAGACAATGGAACCTAATGGAGATCGTTTAAACGCCTTGAGGAATAAGCAACAACAACACAAATGTTGATATTGTATTTCATATTTATCATTGCTAATTCTTGATTGAAAAGAATCTCTCTCAGAAAGCTATCTTCGCATTCAAATAAAACATTATTAGTTTGTTATATCGTATACTGTTGTTTAAATCTATATGCTTCATATATATTTTTAGATAATAAAAAGGCATATATTGGGTTGAATTAAATATTTATTTGCCAAATTTTCGGTTGGCTGAACGTCAAACTTTGTCAAGGTATTACATTTTGTATTCAATCTTTTATTCAATCCAATTTATTCCTTTTAATTATCTAAAGATTTCAATATTTATTGCTCTATTTTCAGAACTTCACATATACAATTTTACAATTTAAAACAATTATATTGATTCTTCTAATCTATTGTTACAAAGGTGGAAAAAATATATAATAAGATAGTAAATAAAGAGTAGATAAAATGTAGAGGAACATATAATGTAATATTTAAATCAAAGATACAATTCTTTCATTGGCCTTGTAGAACGAGAGTGGTGTACGCGTGCTCGCATGTTTTAGTTTTTTTTTAATTATCCCTGGTACACGTGGTACAGGCCATGATAATCATGGTGGGTAGAAGTTGGCGACTGCTTTTACTGTAAGCGCACCACATGTCTACACATGTAAAAAGCAGATGTTTTAGTAAAAAACACAAACATCCTCGATAAATAGAGGCGAGTTGCCACTAGAAATATTGGAACAATAAAATAATTATAAATCAAATATATGCATCTTTTTTGAATAAATAGTTGTGTATATGTAAAAAATTCTTCAGCAGGGGAGGTTTTACCACCTTGAGAAGTCCTTCTCCAGACAAGGAGAGGGTCTTATATATATGTATCTATGTTGCTGAATATAGAATATCTATTGTATCTATTTACCGAAAAAATTACATTGAAAAAGGTATTCAAATATTCTATATAAAATTTGACGTTTTCAAATGTTTCTATGTTATTTTCACCAAAAGAAACACGAGAAGCCATACATTGTTTATCCTATTTATCACGCAGCAGACGATCCCCCTCAACAACAACAAACAATTTACAACAGCGAAGAAGAAAGATGGCGAACTTAAATAAAGAAGCAGACGACCAAAGACGTTTAGAAATATCAACAAATCTTCGTTTAAAACGTTAACGTTTTAAAAGGATTTTATTATTTGGCAACGCGGAATTCGATTTTCCAAACAAGGTTATTTAGAGAAGGTGGAAAAAGAAGGGAAGGGGGGGCAGCCATTTATCTAGGCTGGGATTGGTCCATAAATCTCAGCAGACGAGACAAAGCTTCTTTGACAGCCGCAGATCAATAAGGGAGCACGCGCGCACGTGTTCGCTAATTCAAGGGGCGTGCTCATCACTTTATCTCCTTCTTGCTATGGATCATTTAACCGCTGTGACCTGGTTATTCCCATGTGGAGCATTTGGGATTCTTAAGGATTTTTTTTTTCACTTCGTCGATGGCAGATTATGGATGATGGGCTGTTGAACGTTGAGTACGTAGCTTCTGTCAATGGAAGAGAGCAAAATATCATTAACATAATCTCCTTTTGTGAAAAAGACATCTCCTTATCGTGCAACTGAAAGTTGCTGATGGCTTGAGCCATCTATCGGAATAAATATCAACTATTCGCGTTGACTTCTAATTATTTCAGAATTGGCCAATTACCCATTCTTGATTAATCAAGAAAAGCTAACCACAAGAATTGGCCAATTCTGGAATAATTAGAAGTCAACGAGAATAGTTGATATTTATTCCGATAGATGGCGCAAGCCATCAGCAACTTTCATTTGCACGCTAAGGAGATGCCTGTTTCATAATTTATGCACCTTATCCCAGTACAATATCACATTTGTATTATTTTTCACATAATCTCCTTTGTCTTTTCGAATGTAAACTTGTTAATAACATATATAATATAATCAAGATTCTGTAAGCTATATATTACAGCTATATATGCTTATATTGCTTATATGAATAATTTAGGAAGATAATATTAATGCGCCTAATAATGCACCCCTCCCTTCAAACACTAGCAGATTCGTCCAATTCCATAACTCCTCCCGTAGGATGAAATCGAATCCGCAGCTGTACTGATGAAGGCCATAATCCGAAATTATGGTATACAGGTTCTGTATTTACATAATATGGTGTTGGGGCTCATTCTTTTATATCCACCTATACGTTCCGTACAAGGGTGATAAATGTATTTGCTCGATGCAAATATTTGTATGTAATTCTACTGTACTAAACACTTATGTCCATAGTTTACTTAAATACCATTTCTAAGATTTCACCCTTCAGTGTAGCATATATAAACAGAATGATCCAATACAGTATCCTGGTCAGAATATGCCATTTTTATTTTTGATTTCAACACCTGATCTTTTTATCTTTTTTTTTTCTTTCGTTTTTTCATATATACCAATATGTAAATAAAGTTTAAATAAATCAAATTTCGGGCCCACGGTCGATAAGCGTGGATTGAAATAACGTAATCGGGTTTATAATAACATTTCAGTGTGTTCTATATTTTGTTTAGTGTGTGTGTTAAAATCTTATTTATGGGAACAGACTCTTGACACAGAATAGAATAGAAAATTGGCTCAATCAAAGACTGAGCCAGGGACGATATAGGCATAAACAAGCCCTTGCATCCCCTTTCGCTGACTCTGTGCCAATTATCATTTAGTTCAAATTTTTAATCAGCGGGAAGAGAAAACCCATTAGACAGGCTCTGCAAATCAACATGGAGGTGTATCGATAGTAACCTCAGCAACGGTTCACTTTATTAAAAAATCTACACAATACATAAATAGGTAAATTTGAAGTAGATATATAATATATATAGGAAACAATTAAGTATATAGTTAATTTTATATAATATATATATAGTGAGAGAGAGAGAAAAAAAAATAAAATAAAATAAAAAAAAAATAAAATAAAATAAAAAAAAAATAATAATAATAAAATAAAAAATTCAAGCAAGTCTCATGCATTTTGTTGTAACAAATCAATAATTTTTTTACAAAATTGTGCAAGTTCAATTTTATAGGTAGCAATTATATGGGGAAAATTAGGATTTGTTTGCCTCAAGAAAAAGGGACGGATATGGTTCAGAGAGTGACAATCAAATAATAAGTGAGTGTGACTGATATTGATCTGATTACAAAGACATGGAGAAGGTATTTTGATTTTAAATTTTACGAAATAAGAGGGAAAGGGACCATGGCCAGTTAAAAAGTAGTTCAAGAATGCATCACCTAAGATACGTTTATTGTCAACAAATTTTAGCCATTTATATAAATCCCTTCCATTTAAAGACTGGTTCCAATTATTTTGCCAAATATCTAAAATTTCCCTTTTAAATAAATGTTTTCTAAATGATTTAGGTATAGGTAATAATTGATAAGGAGAGGGAAATTTATAAGAATCTTTAGCTATCCTATCAGCCATTTCATTGCCTTCAATTCCTATGTGAGCCTTAATCCAATATAAGTGGACATTTTTATTTTTACTTCTTAATTTATGAATTTTTGCCTTATTGCGCATGGTTGTCCATGATTTTGAAAATGAATTATTAAGAGCTTGAAGTGATGAAAGGCTATCCGTGGCCAAATGCAAAGAATTATAATTCTGATATTCAAACCACTCTAGAGCCGTATAAATAGCTAAGTTCTCAGCTTGAAAGACGCTATTATCTGGAAATAAGATATAAGCTTCTCTGTGTATGATTTTGTTATCATAAAAGGCACACCACCCAGCTCCAACACCATTTTCTGATTTAGAACCATCTGTAAAAATAGTTAGGTCCGAACTATTAGGTAATTTTTTTTGAAATGTAATTAAGTTAAAGTCAGCAGGATTACAAAAGAATTTTTTAGAAGGAATATCAATAATATTATCATCTAAACCTATATTAAAAATATTAGCAGGCCTCTTTAAGGAAGTAACATTAATCTCAAGATTTAAAATTAAATTTATAGGGATAAGTCCTGAAAGAAATAAGGCGGCATCAGTGCTTAAGGTGTTATAACCCCTGCAAATAGCAAGGGCGAAAGGTCTTTGAATTGATCTTATGATTTTTACCAAAGTGTCATTATTATGAATATCTCCCCACCAAACTTTAGCAGCATAAACAATGGATCTTTCGAAGCCAGATAAGTAGATGCGTTTAATTACCGCAGGAGATAAGCCCCAATTTGAAGATGTCATTTTACGTAAATTTTTTCCTTTTTTTGTATTGTTTGCTTTATAAATTTTATATGATCGATCCAGCTCAAAAACCTATTAAACACAATGCCTAAAATTTTTATATTATTAGAAAATTTAATACATTTATTATTAAGTCTAACAACTGGATTCCTAACACCCCCTTTACCCAAACCTTTATTTAAACCTGAAGGAGCAAAATATAAAGCTGAACATTTTTCAGGAGAAACATTTAATTTATTATTTATAAGCCAATTAGAATTTTTTTCTAAACATGTATTACAAGTTTTTTCTAGTTTTGCTCTACTATCATCTACACAAGTAAAAATTAAATCATCTGCGTAAGCAAAAAGTTTAACATTAGGTAGATCCAAGAGATCAAAAATCGAATCTAATAAAATTATCCAAAATAAGGGACCACTATTACTGCCTTGAGGGCAGCCTTTCTCTATTTTAAGGGGATCTTTGATACTCTTAGGGGAAATGTCGGAAGAAGCTCTCCTATTGAATAAGAAACTATTAAAAATATTAATTATATAATTAGGAATATTCAATTTTCTCAAAGCTCCGATGATAATTTCATGTGAAGCATTATCAAAAGCACCCTCAATGTCTAAAGTAATTAAAACAGAATGTTTCCTATTAGTCTTACCATTATAGAGAATTTTTTTATTTCAGTAAGAACATCAGCACAAGACCTACCCCACCTAAAACCATATTGAAAATTACTTAGACTCGAAGATTCCTGTAAAAAATAATAAGTTCTTGAGACAATTATCTTATCAAAATTTTTTCCTAAAATATTCAACAAAGAAATTGGTCTAACGGAATTTAGAGCATGCGGATCCCTATCAGCTTTACGAATAAAGATTATCCTGCTGATTTTCCAAGCATCAGGAAAGTACCCTATTTTTAAACAACAATTATAAATATTAGGAAGAAAGTCAGGATATAATTCATGAAAAAAATAAATGGGATTTCTCATTATGCCGTCGGGTCCAGGTGATTTTTTTGCTCCCATCTGACATAATGCAGACAACACTTCAGTACTATTTATTGGCTCGAATGGATCATTATCTTCAAAATTAATACTTCTATTATGACCCATTTCAGAATCATTCTCCAAACCAAATTTAGATTTTATGAAAAATTCAAAACTTTCATCTGCCGTCAAAGTAAAGGTATCATTTAAAGTTCGAAAAGATGTAAACGTCATCGGTCTATAAAGTTTGTTATTAACAATTTTATAAGGAGTTGTAAAAGGATTATTTAAATTAACTCTACTTAAGCATCTCCTATAATAGTTATTTTTAAATTTTTTAATACATTTCTTATAAAAAGATAAAGATTCTTTAAAATTAATATGCCTCCGAAGTCTTAGATCATTATTATCTATAGTTTTTTTGAATAAACGCTTCAAGGCCATAGTTTTTTTCTTCAAAATATCTAATTGATAGTGCCACCAAGGGTTATATTTTTTCTTAAAAGATCTAATATTGAGATTCCTATTATTATTAAGAGATATACAAGCATTTTTGATTCCCTCCGCAAAATTCTTTATATAATTGTCAATATCAGCAGTATTCACTGTAGAACTGTCTAAAAAAGCAAAATTTTTAAAATTTTTGGAACAATTTTGCAGAAATTTCTTGAGATAGTTAATATTAACATTAAAACGTAAAGGGAAATTACTCTCTAGATCGGTATGAGTTTGTAAATTATAAGTTAAACTAACAAAACGATCACTAATACTCATAAAAGGGTTAGCCTGCCAACATAAATTATCAAGAATATCTGGTGTACAAAAAGTAAAATCTATAAATGTGTGCGACCTATCATTATCAAACGAGCAGGTATTGGGATCTGAAACTAAATTTAAATGATTTGAAAAAATAAAATCATACAACATATCTCCCCTATTGTCTGTCATATCCCCTCCAAACAGTTGATTATGGGCATTAAAATCACCAATAATAATATTATTATGGGAGAATTTTCGAACGTTATTAGTTAAATTAATAATTAGATTAGTAAAACCATCATCATCTTGATTTGAATCAATAGGGGGTATATAACAATTACTGATTTGAAGTTTTAAGTCATTAGCCAAAATAACCTGAAAAACACTATGATGATCTGTATTCTCTAAACAAAAAACCTTAAATTTTGGATTGATAAAAGAAGTCAATTTATTATTACTATTAAGAATTTTATGCCAAGATAAGAGTTTATTATCACACCTATTAGGAGGTATCTCTTGTATTAGAATAATATCAGCATCCAATTGAGTTGCATGATGAATCAAATGATCTACGGCAACATAGCTTCTTCCAACATTTTGTGATATAATTTTTAGAGACATTGAATAGGGAAGAAAATCAAATCAACCTTAAACCGATGAAAAGGAAAAATAACCAGTAAAGCAGTAAAATTAGTCTGAATAATCCTAAAATTGTGAATATATAAAGAAAAAACATGTTTCTGTAAGACAAAATAGTATTTTAGACATATAATGCACCATAAAATAGCACAAAACGAATGATTTTCATGGTTTTTGGAGTATAATATTATTAAAAGCCCAAATATTGCAAGATAAAAGCACATACATATTAGAAATATGTTTTTAAAACAGGATTTCAGAAAAAAATAGCCAGAAAAAACAATATTTAAAAAATTTTCTACATAAAAGGTAATCTAGACGGCATAAAATAGGACAAATTGGAAGATTTTCAAGCTTTTTTGAGTAAAAAATTTTAAAAAGCCCAAGTATTCCAAGATCAAAGCATATACATATTAGAGATATGTTATAAAAACAGGATATCAGAAAAAATAGGCAGTAAAAACAACATTTAAAAATATTTCTATATAAAAGGTAATGCAGACGGCCAAAAATAGCCCAATTTGGAATATTTTCAAGCTTTTTTGAGTAAAATATTATAAAAAGCCCAAATATTCCAAGATCAAAGCACATACATATTAGAGATATGTTATATAAACAGGATATCAGAAAAAATAGGCAGTAAAAACAATATTTAAAAGATTTCTATATAAAAGGTAGTGCAGACGGCAAAAATTAGCACAATTTGGAAGAAAATCATGCTTTTTTGAGGAAAAAACAATAAAAAGCTCAAATAATCTAAAAACCAAGCACATACATATTAGAAATAAGTTATTAAAACAGGATATCAGAAAACTTGTAATGTTGAAGGTATTTTCTGATGCCAGTTGTTAATGCCATGGATAATAGATTGTAGAACGACAATTGAAAATTATCCCGCATGTGTTTCTTTTGAAGGAAAAATCAAAATTTATTTTAAGGAGAAATAACGATTATTTCTAACCTTAGGGATGAAGTATGAAAGGATGAATTGTGAAGAGTAATGATAAACGGCAAAAATAAAAGTGTCCAGGGATTGGAATCGAACCCACAGTGTTCCGCTTACCGGGCAGATGGCATGTCCACTAGGCTACCCTGGGCATTGTCTATATTCATATAAATCTCTATTCATGATAAAATTGTGAAAACGTTTTAAAATTACAAAATATTTTCTCACAATGAGTTTCTTTTTATTACAAAACGCTAGCTTTCAAGTGATAATCTCTCTTCAACGGGCTTAATAAAACATCGACTATATCTTACAAGAAATATTTACAAAAACATACAGCGTGGATATTTACAACTGAAATTCATGTTGAATAGACAAATAACACATCCTGAAGTACTCAACAATATATCACTCTTTTGCTCGACAAATTGGCCGTCCTACAAACGGACTGTACCAAGCAGAATGATCAAAATACACTGTGGCAATGAACCAAGCAAGACAACAGAGCTGCAACACAAGTCCCCGGGATGGAGAGAAAGAAGGGAAGTGATACTTTAACAAAAAATCAAGAAAAAAGATATGTTTCAAGGCGAAAAGATTTTTTATATAAATAAAAAAGGTATAGAAAATAAAAGATGGTCTAAGGTGATCAGAAAAAAAATCCTGAATCTAATGGTGATGCCTATATTTAAAATTGAATGCAAAAAAGGACCTTTTCAGAAGAAAAAAAAAAAACAGAAAATTTGACCAGAACAAGATATCTACAACAGTAAGTCATCAATATACAAGAAGGTCTGTTGGATCAAGCAATCAACTGAGGTATTAGACAAAAATAGACAAATATAAAGAGTATGTATGTATACTCCCATGTACTCTGTATACGAGAAAGTGAGGAGTGCATGGCGACGTAAATTGAAGGTACTGGAAATGACTCCTGGCGCCCATAAGAGAAAGAGAAACGGTAGAAAAAAAATCACTTAAGATGTGAGGGTCGTTTTCTGGGAGTTTTAATTGAAAGATTGAGTTGGGGTGTGTTTTATTGATGGCCCCTTTAAATTGCGCATTGATCCATTCTGGAACATTCCTGGAATGTTTTAGAACATTTTTATCATGTTTGTTTTCAGCGTGATGGATGTACATTTGATTGGTTCACAGGAAAGTTGTTGTTCAAATCTTGGAAACTTTATTAAACACGTCGCGTTGAATATTTTGATGGGAAAATATTGATCGATATAAAAAGAAAGGTCATCTCTTTCGTCAAAGTAGATCCAGAAACTATGTGTCATCTATTGACCGTCTCTGCAAACATGCATACTCGGTGACAAAACCGCAACATCATTTTTAGAAATTTCGGAATGCCCACTTGGAGAACATGCTTTCATCTTAATGGCCTTCTTCAGTCCAAGATGGGATTTAAATCAACATTATCCACAAGGGTTATATGAATCTGCGGAATTTGTCAAAGAGGGTTTTATATGGTAAAATGTTTAGCTCAATTCAATGGCCAAAATATAAATGGATATTTTACCGAGAGGATAATTTTTGTTATCTATAAAGGTTGCCTCTCTCGTCAAAATAGGCTCAGAAACTATGCACCATCTAAATAAATGGATTATAAGACAATAATACGCCATATATATATATATATATACGATATGAGAACATTAAAACATGAATGTTTCTTTTACACATAAAACAAACTTCTACTGTCCTTAATGCGATGATAAAATGTTGGGAAAGCTTGGCTCATCAGTGGTGAACCCTCCCAGCGGTTTCGGCAATTTATTCTACCAGATGATATCGCCTGATAATTAATTATTGCCTAATTAGCTTTGTTCTTGTTGTTTGCGGAAGATAATTATTCGATGTATAAATATATGTAAATGTAAATCTACTGTCCTAAAAGCTTATGTCCATTGTTTGCTTAAATACCATTTCTGAGATTCCACCCTTCAGTGTAGCATATATAATCAGAATGATCCAATACAGTATTAAAGCTCTAAAGAAGCGGTCTGGTAGATTAAAAAAATTGGTAAAACCTCTGGGAGGGTTCACTACTGATGAGCCAAGCCCTCTCTATATTTTTTCATCATCGCAGTAAGAATAGTATAAGTTTGGCTCGAGTCCAGTCGCGCGTATGAACTTTACAAATATCTATTTTGAAATATTTATATTTGGAAGAAACGCCTGTGGAAGATTCCATAACTCGGAAGCTTGTGTGTGCCAATGCAAATATGTTAGAAAATAAACTTGTTGAGGAGTACGTTATACTTAGAACCTGGAAACTCAATGTCTTCAATTAAATATTTATTTCAAAACTTTCAAGGCTGTACCTCTTTCTCAACAAAATATGAAAATCGTCTTAAAATTTGTTTAAAGGATTAAAACGTAAGAGGACGCCTCTCTTTCTCTCTGTTTGAAGATTGAATTGTCTGAACACTTAGTTGATGAAGTTATTATTGATGAACTAGTGCCATCTTAGATTTTGTCATTGAGGGTACACTCATGGACAGAACTTGAGGAAGTAGAAAATATTTGATGTCACTGATCATCTTTTTTTTTTTTTATCCAAGAGAGACAGAGATAATTTGATGACACTCTGTAATCTCGTGTGTCTTCAATAAAGGTCACTGTAATATCTTTCAGAGTGTTTGTCTGAAACCCTATATACATGTTACAAGGTACAACTTCCGTAAGTTTTGTCCATGAGTGTATCTTTCAGAGTTATTGTCTGAATCCCGATATACATGCTAAATGGTACAAATTCCTTAAGTTTTGTCCATGAGTGTATCTTTCAGAGTTATTGTCTGAATCCCGATATACATGCTAAAAGGTACAACTTCCTTTAGTTTTGTCCATGAGTGTATCTTTCAGAGTTATTGTCTGAATCCCGATATACATGCTAAAAGGTACAACTTACTTGAGTTTTGTCCATGAGTGTATATATCAGAGTTATTGTCTGAATCCCGATATACATGCTGAAGGGATTAATTTTTGTCCATGAGTGTATCTTTCAGAGTTATTGTCTGTATCCCGATATACATGTTAAAAGTTACAACTTCCTTTAGTTTTGTCCATGAGTGTATCTTTCAGAGTTATTGTCTGAATCCCGATATACATGCTAAAAGGTACAACTTATTTAAGTTTTGTCCATGAGTTTTTCTTTCAGAGTTATTGTCTGAATCCCGATATACATGTTACAAGTTACAACTTCCTTAAGTTTTTGTCTATGAGTGTATGATAAGGCACAATTTGGATTATAGATTACAAACACAAGGTAATAAGACCAAATAAATAGTGTGTGATATTTCGGTAACAGCGTTGTTACCATCATCAGACAAAGGTGTACTGAATATTATTATTTTTTAAATAGCAGCCGGGTGTTGTCCAGTGGTTTATTCAGTACTTTTGACTGAAGATGGTAACAACGTTGTTACCGAAACGTCACACACTATTTATTTATTTGGATTTGGTCTTATTACCTTGTGTCTATGAAAGTAGTTGAATTTATTGTAAATAATGTTGAATATCGGAAATAAAAATATTTAAGAACCAAAAGCTAGAGTTTACCTGAATACCATAACATCGAATCATTTTGTAATTTCTGTTCTTTTTTCTATATTTCTTTGAGTTTGTATTTTTTTTAATTCACAGAGTAATTCTCCTAATTATTTGAAACATTTTGGACCATTGACGACGTTGTATTTTAATTAAAGGTTTCTTGCAGCTGCCGCCATTAAAATGTCCTCAACCAGCTGTCCGCCGCCATTAATGGCAGCAACAAATTAATTTGCACAAAAACATCAAAGTAATGGAGACAAACCAACTTGTAATTATCGGAATTTTGACGCTGGCCGTATCGACTGAGAGGATTTCACTGTGTGTTTGTTGGAAGTTGGAATTCTATAATATTTATATGATAAATTGTTTTGTTGTGTGTGATTTATATTAGATAATTGTTGTCGATGCTAATTTGAATTTCTGCATATATACTTCTCATGGACAAAACTTAAGGAATTTGTACCTTTCAGCATGTATAGCAGGATTCAGACAATAACCCTGGAAGATATTACAGTGACCTTTAGTGAAGACACGAGATAACCAAGTGTAAACAGCCTCAGACTCTTTAAAAAAAATAAATAAAAACATATGACCAGCGATATCAAAGACTCTCCACTTCCTCAAATTTTATCCAGAAGTGTAAATAAAGGTCGCCTCTCTCGTAAAAATATACGCTAGAACTAATCGTCATCTATTGTCCGTCTTCGCGGACTCGGGTCGGTGACAAAGCCACAGCACCAGCTTTGGAAAACCGAGAAGTGTCCACTTGGAGACCATGGTTTCGTAATAATGGCCCTCGCCAAATCTGGGCAGACTTTGATTCCATGATCTACAAGGGATCTTCACAATCTGCCAAAGAGGTGTTTAGCTGGTAGAATGGCTAGGCCAAATCTGAGGAGACGGAGGAGAGTTCTAGCGTCTATTTTGACGGGAGAGGTGTCCTTTATTTTATAGATCAATCTCCTACCGGCAATATTTTCAACTATAGTGGTAAGGGGAGTATCCACAACATTAGGGCTGTCCCAACTCGCCTATGATTATCATACCCTGACATTATATTAAAACAGCAGATGAGTATACATGTACCTACAATATAAGCTGTCACACCATGATTATCATACCCTGGCATTATATTAAAACAGCAGATGAGTAGATATGTACCTACAATATAAGCTGTCACACCATGATTATCATACCCTGACATTATATTAAAACAGCACATGAGTAGACATGTACCTACAATATAAGCTGTCACACCATGATTACCATACCCTGGCATTATATTAAAACAGCACATGAGTAGACATGTACCTACAATATAAGCTGTCACACCATGATTATCATACCCTGGTACTATATTAAAACAGCAGATGAGTAGACATGTACCTACAATATAAGCTGTCACACCATGATTATCATACCCTGACACTATATTAAAACAGCACATGAGTAGACATGTACCTACAATATAAGCTGTCACACCATGATTATCATACCCTGACACTATATTAAAACAGCAGATGAGTAGACATGTACCTACAATATAAGCTGTCACACCATGATTATCATACCCTGAAATTATATTAAAACAGCACATGAGTAGACATGTACCTACAATATAAGCTGTCACACCATGATTATCATACCCTGACACTATATTAAAACAGCACATGAGTAGACATGTACCTACAATATAAGCTTTCACACCATGATTATCACAGCCTGGCATTATATTAAAACAGCACATGAGTAGACATGTACCTACAATATAAGCTGTCCCAACTCGCCATGATTATCATACCCTGACATTATATTAAAACAGCACATGAGTAGACATGTACCTACAGTATAAGCTGTCACACCATGATTATCATACCCTGACATTATATTAAAACAGTACATGAGTAGACATGTACCTACAGTATAAGCTGTCACACCATGATTATCATACCCTGACATTATATTGTGGCGAAGAAATATTTTATTATTTAATTTAATATTATTCAATGAAAATATATTCAACAGATTATAAAAATATATATTAATCTGTTTTAGTGAAATCATCTTAAAATATTTCTTTGCTTACTTGCTTAAGATTCGCTAGCTGTATATAGTGGGGCTGACTTGTTAATAATTGTCGACTCGTCGCTGTGACGTCATCAATAAATACTTTTACATCTTAGGATATTTCAAGGCTTGAATTCTACGCTACAACTGGTGAAGAAGCTGGATCGATACCCATTCAGAAAAAAACGGAAAATTGACTCGGTTGAGCAAGAAGAAAAAACCATGAACATCAAGAAAGAAGCAACTACTCAGGTGGGTTCATTTTTTGTCCAACATCTACCTAGAAACCCCTCAATGTTCTCTGGTGAGGGTGTTGAAGATCCCCGTAGCTGGTTAAAAGGGTATGAACGTGTGGCGAAGCACAACCAATGGGATGAAACCCTTTGTCTCGCTAACGTTTATTTCTATCTTACTGGCACTGCTCTCAAATGGTATGAAAACAACGAGGAAAGCATCCAGACATGGACGGAGTTCATGTCACAATTAGAAAATGTATTTGGAAAAAATGAAAGCTCAAGACTGCGAGCTGAGAAAATACTCAAAACTCGCGCACAATTGAAAGGAGAAAGCACCGAATATTACATCCAAGACGTCCTGCGCCTTTGCAAAGAGGTAGATCCACAAATGAATGAGGAAGATAAAATATCCCATCTGATGAAAGGGATAGCTGAGGAGCTCTACCAGGCACTTATCCCAAGGGATGTGCATAACACTGAGCAATTCGTCACCGAATGTCGCCGCATTGAAAGCATACACTGTAAGCGAGTGACCCCTACCAAATACGAGAGACTACCAAATGTGGCATCTCTCAGTGATCATGATGACAGGGCAGATCTGTCATATATGATCAGGCAAATTGTTCGTGAGGAGGTACAGCGGGCATTAGGCTCTACTCGAGAGGAACCAAAAATTTCTTCCATCGAAGATATGGTAAAGGAGGAGATTGGAAGAACCCTGGCGCCAATCTCAAAGCCTAGGAGAAGTTCCCCACAGAAGGAAATACCCAGAGAGTTTTATAATAATAGATATGTGGCCCAAACGATAAGACCGCAGCAGCCAAAACAAGTAAACGGAAGACGCGATACCAACGAATGGCGAACCACGGAAGGTAAGCCAATCTGTTTCCACTGCGGACGCCCTGGCCACGTCGTGCGCTACTGCCGTGACAAGAGGAGAGAATATGAAGGAGAACAAACTTGGAATTACAAGCAGAGAGATAGGCTAGAGCCTAGAACATTCTATAATTCTCGGAGCAGCCAAGAGCCCAACGACGACCTGCCAAGAGAAAATAGACGCCGCTACCGAAGCCCCTCTCCTTACACTGGCCGAAAAGGACAATATTCGTCTCCTGATAGAAGACCCAGCCAGTCGCCTCGCCGTCCCCGTCAGGAAAACTAGAAGATGCGTCCTATTTTGGAGGTAAGGCCGCAAAATCTATAAATCCTCCCTTGTCGACCACATTAGAATTAAAAGAAAATTACATAGACATTAAAATAGAAGGAAAAATGACGCGTGCCCTCGTCGACTCAGGAGCCTCATATTCTGTCATTTCTGAGAGGTTCAGACTCAAACTAAGAAAAATAATGTTTGCCGAAACTGACGTCACATTACGAGTAGCCAACGGTAAAATTGTAAGACCAAAAGGACGCTGCACACTGAAACTGGACTTGAATGGACTACAGGAAAGCTTTGAATTTGTCGTTATGGAAGACTGTAGTCACGAAGTTATTCTTGGTTGGAACTTTTTGAAGTTATCTAGGGCGATAATTGATTCAGCTGACGACACACTCTTCTTAGAAAAATGTCTTTTTGAGGATACCCCTAAGAACAGCTCACCTCTCTACTCGGAATTGGAATATAGAATCGAACCCGCCTCTATTCAGTTAATAGAAGTAGCAAGTCGTGACATTCCTAATGACGCAATTGTGGTGGCAGAATGTCGAAAAGAGCTATTGCTTGAAAGAGAATTAACGGCTCCCTCCTCTGTCATTTCACTTACCAATAACCGAGGTAAACTTTGGGTGGTGAATTGGAGTCCATATCCGAAACTAATCCCACAAGGGATGCATGTAGCCGATAGTGCTGTCATCGAAGATAGTCAATTATGTACTCTAGCTGATTGTAACCAAGTTGAAACAGAGGCGGAACATTCTGAAGACCCAAAAATCTCGGAATTTTTTATAGATGATTCACTCGATGAATCTCAAAAAGAAAAATTAAGAAATTTGTTAAAAAACTATACGGATATTTTCGAATTTAGTAAAAGAAAACAATCAAGGACGTCAATGTTAAACACCGAATTAACACTGGAGACCACCTACCGACCAAACAAAGACCTTACCGAGTTGCACCAAGAGAACGCCAAATTATTCAGGATGAGGTAAACAAGATGGAAAAACTTGACATCATTCAGCCCTCTGAAAGTCCGTGGGCCTCGCCTGTAGTATTGATAAGAAAAAAGGATGGAAGCTGGAGATTCTGCGTCGATTACCGCCGCCTTAACAAAATAACAAAAAAGGATGTCTACCCTCTCCCAAGGATCGACGACACTTTAGACTGCTTACGGGGAGCTAGATTTTATTCTTCCATGGACCTCCAATCAGGGTACTGGCAAATCGACGTAGAAGAATCGGACCGTGAGAAGACAGCATTCATAACTCCAGATGGACTGTACGAGTTCAAAGTAATGCCATTTGGGTTATGTAATGCTCCAGCTACCTTCGAACGAATGATAGATAATCTTCTGAAGGGTCTTAAGTGGACCATTTGCTTGTGTTACCTCGATGACATCATCGTTTTTTCAGATGGCTTTGAAGAACACCTAAGACGCCTTCAACTTGTATTAAATTGCCTTAAGAAAGCCGGATTATGTCTCAATTCCAAGAAATGCAAGTTTGGTGCAAAAACTATCACGGTTCTTGGACATGAGGTGAGTGAAAATGGAATTCGTCCCGACCAAGAAAAGATTCGAGCAGTCCGCGACTTCGCTACGCCAAGGTCATTGAAGGAAGTTAGAAGTTTTCTTGGCCTTTCATCCTACTACCGCCGCTTCATACCCAATTATGCCCACGTAGCCCAACCCTTGAATGACCTTTTGAATAAAGACTCAGCATTTAATTGGAACCAGGAAGAGCAAAATGCATTTGAAGCTCTCAAGTCAGCGTTAATTTCCGAACCCGCTCTTGGACATTTTGATTACTCATCCCCAACCGAAATACACACTGACGCAAGCAACTACGGAATAGGAGCAGTATTAGTGCAGATACAAAAGGGAAAGGAAAGAGCCATTGCTTATGCATCCAGAACCTTAAATAAGGCAGAAAAAAATTATTCAACCACAGAAAGGGAATGCCTTGCCATCATTTGGGCTATCAATAAATTCCGACCATATGTCTTTGGACAGCCGTTCACTATTGTTACAGACCACCACTCTTTGTGCTGGCTGACCAACCTCAAAGACCCATGTGGGAGGTTAGCAAGATGGGCACTTCGGCTGCAAGAGTTTGACGTCACTGTCGTGTATAAGAGCGGAAGGAAACATCAGGACGCAGACTGCTTATCAAGAAGTCCATTAGAATACAGTGAAGATATGGAGGAAGATATTCCAAGCATAGTGACTTTGCAGAACTTTAGCGAAGAGCAGATGAATGATCAAGCTATTAGAAAAATCGCTGACAAATTACAAAGTTCTCCTAATAATTCCTTTGTAAAAATCGATAACACGCTCTACAGAAAAAATTATGATCCAATGGGGAAACCATGGCTTTTGGTGGTTCCACGCCATTTAAGGCAGGAATTACTGAAAAATTTCCATGATTCACCCACGGCTGGTCACCTCGGATTTACTAAAACCTATGACCGAATAAGAAAAAAGTATTACTGGCCCGGAATGTATAGAACAGTTAGAAGGTATGTGGCACACTGTTCAGATTGTCAGAGGCGTAAACATCAGCCCCAACTCCCCTCAGGGCACTTACAGCCAATACCTGTTCCTGAAGTTGCCTTTGAAAAGGTAGGAATGGATCTCCTGGGGAGATTTCCAACATCAGAAGGTGGCAACCGTTGGATTATTGTATGTACAGACTACCTAACAAAATATGCGATAACTAAAGCTCTACCCACAAGTGAATCCATGGAAGTCGCCAAATTCTTCATTGAAGATGTCATCTTAAAGCACGGCGCGCCGAGGGAATTAATCACGGATAGAGGAAGGAACTTCACATCTTCAATGATAAGTGATCTGAACAACCAGTGCAGAATAACCCATCGGAAGACGACCGCCTATCACCCTCAGACAAACGGACTCACGGAGAGGTTGAATAAGACCATAGCAGACATGCTGTCCATGTATGTAGATGTCAACCATAAAGATTGGGACAGGATTCTTCCATTCGTTACATTTGCATACAACACAGCAAAACAAGAGTCTACTGGGTTCACCCCATTTTTCCTTGTACACGGGCGTGAAGCCGAGACTCCACTGGACGTGTTATTCCCCAAGTTATTGCCAGAAGACGACGATTTCATCCAAACTCTAGGGGCAAGAGCCGAAGAAGCACGAAAACTGGCACGTATCCACTCCATGAGATCTCAAGGTAGCAATAAACATCGCTATGACGCCCATCACAGAAATATAATTTATCAGCCTGGAGATCTTGTATGGATCTTTATTCCTGTGCGTAAAGTGGGATATTCGGAAAAACTAATGAGACGTTACTTCGGCCCATACAAAGTAACCCAAAAAATATCTGATGTAACCTATGAAGTTGAAACATTCGGAAACCAGCAAGGTCGTCGTAAAACAAAAGATTTAGTTCACATTGGTAGGATGAAACCTTATTTAAACCCAGAGGACCAGGAGGACCAGCTAGAAGAGGACCCAGAAGATGACTCGACAAACTTCCAGGAAGAAGACATCCCCACTGAACGAACACAACAACCACAGACCCGCGAAGAGATCTCAGGCCCTATCACCCGTTCTCGAGCCTTGAGACTGAGGATGTAAGTCTCCTTCTGAGCATCGGGTCGATGCTCTTTATAGGAGGAGGCTATGTGGCGAAGAAATATTTTATTATTTAATTTAATATTATTCAATGAAAATATATTCAACAGATTATAAAAATATATATTAATCTGTTTTAGTGAAATCATCTTAAAATATTTCTTTGCTTACTTGCTTAAGATTCGCTAGCTGTATATAGTGGGGCTGACTTGTTAATAATTGTCGACTCGTCGCTGTGACGTCATCAATAAATACTTTTACATCTTAGGATATTTCAAGGCTTGAATTCTACGCTACAATATTAAAACAGCACATGAGTAGCCATGTACCTACAATATAATCTGTCACACCATGATTATCATACCCTGACATTATATTAAAACAGCAGATGAGTAGACATGTACCTACAATATAAGCTGTCACACCATGATTATCATACCCTGGCACTATATTAAAACAGCAGATGAGTAGACATGTACCTACAATATAAGATGTCACACCATGATTATCATACCCTGACACTATATTAAAACAGCAGATGAGTAGACATGTACCTACAATATAAGATGTCACACCATGATTATCATACCCTGACATTATATTAAAACAGCACATGAGTAGACATGTACCTACAATATAAGCTGTCACACCATGATTATCATACCCTGACACTATATTAAAACAGCAGATGAGTAGACATGTACCTACAATATAAGATGTCACACCATGATTATCATACCCTGACACTATATTAAAACAGCAGATGAGTAGATATGTACCTACAATATAAGCTGTCACACCATGATTATCATACCCTGACATTATATTAAAACAGCAGATGAGTAGACATGTACCTACAATATAAGCTGTCACACCATGATTATCATACCCTGGCACTATATTAAAACAGCAGATGAGTAGACATGTACCTACAATATAAGATGTCACACCATGATTATCATACCCTGACACTATATTAAAACAGCAGATGAGTAGACATGTACCTACAATATAAGATGTCACACCATGATTATCATACCCTGACATTATATTAAAACAGCACATGAGTAGACATGTACCTACAATATAAGCTGTCACACCATGATTATCATACCCTGACACTATATTAAAACAGCAGATGAGTAGACATGTACCTACAATATAAGATGTCACACCATGATTATCATACCCTGACATTATATTAAAACAGCACATGAGTAGACATGTACCTACAATATAAGCTGTCACACCATGATTATCATACCCTGACACTATATTAAAACAGCAGATGAGTAGACATGTACCTACAATATAAGATGTCACACCATGATTATCATACCCTGATATTATATTAAAACAGCAGATGAGTAGACATGTACCTACAATATAAGCTGTCACACCATGATTATCATACCCTGACATTATATTAAAACAGCAGATGAGTAGACATGTACCTACAATATAAGCTGTCACACCATGATTATCATACCCTGACACTATATTAAAACAGCAGATGAGTAGACATGTACCTACAATATAAGATTTCACACCATGATTATCATACCCTGACACTATATTAAAACAGCACATGAGTAGACATGTACCTACAATATAAGCTGTCACACCATGATTATCATACCCTGGCACTATATTAAAACAGCACATGAGTAGACATGTATCTCTACGATATAAGCTGTCACACCATGATTATCATACCCTGACCTTATATTAAAACAGCAGATGAGTAGACATGTACCTACGATATAAGCTGTCACACCATGATTATCATACCCTGGCACTATATTAAAACAGCAGATGAGTAGACATGTACCTACAATATAAGCTGTCACACCATGATTATCATACCCTGACATTATATTAAAACAGCAGATGAGTAGACATGCACCTACAATATAAGCTGTCACACCATGATTATCATACCCTGACATTATATTAAAACAGCAGTTGAGTAGACATGTACCTACAATATAAGCTGTCACACCATGATTATCATACCCTGACATTATATTAAAACAGCAGATGAGTAGACATGTACCTACAATATAAGCTGTCACACCATGATTATCACAGCCTGCCGCTACATGTCTACACACACGTGGCTCTAAGTTGATTACAGAATTCTTGCAAAGTGATTAAGTATTCCCCGTCAATTTCCCCGGAGGTTCCCCTCAAGACGTGATCACTGCTTTAATTGAATCGAGGATTCTTTTTTCACACTCCCAATGTCTGATTACCCGGTGTTTGAAGAAGTAAGCCAGGCATTATGTATAATTGATTCTCGTATTTCATTTATACCTTTGTTTCTCTCATTCTAAAACATTTACTCATCAAAGAAAAAGGTAAAATGTTACATAGCGCTTTTTGTAATTGCTTTCAAGTTTTTTTCCATGTTTGTCGATATTATATTTTGAATTTTTCTGCGCTTATGTTTTTAAATTTATGATATTATGTGTATATATAATGTTTTTTTTTTGTTTTTTTTTTCCTTTTTGTGATTGGCTTTCAAAGTTCTTCCTTTATTCATTAAATATTCTTTTATCGTTGAGTCTTCCCCATTTTTTTTTTTTTGCCATTGCAGTTAGTACAGTAAGAAGTTGTTTTTATTTGAAAAATAGAAAAATCTTGTTAAAATGGTTTACTTGATCAAATATGATAATGTTGTGTAAATGTGGAAGACGAATGGATATCTGTTATATAATGGTTTGTCACCGAACAGCTTGGTTTGAAGCTGTTAGACTTTGCCATATTGGTAACATCGTTTTTCATCGATCACCGAAGTTAAGCAATGTAAAGCCTGGTCAGTACTTGGGAGGGTGACCACTTGGGACTTCTGTAGGTGGTATTATTGTCGACCTGGGATCTCACAATATATCACAACTCTATCAGTTGGATGGAAATTTTGCCGGGAGGAAATTGATGTAAAGAGACAAGGGTCGCCTCTCCCGTCAAAATAGACGTCTAAAACCAGACGCCATCTATGATATAGATGATATAGAATAGATGGCGTCTGGTTTTAGACGTCTATTTTGACGGGAGAGGCGACCCTTGTCTCTTTACATCTATCAGTTAGCTTACAGTCGATCATTGATTATACAGGGAATGGCACAGAGTAGTGTTCTCAGATGAATATCGCTTCTGTCATAGCAATAACAGCAACCAAGTAAGGGTTTGGCGCTGTCTTGGTGACAGGTCCAATCTGGCCGCATCTATGGAACACCGCATCTCACCACAACGCAGCATTATGGTTTGGAGAGTCATCGCCTATGCTGTAATATTTATGCAGGAATATCCTCACAGAGGCAATACTTTATTTTCAATATACAGCGATGGTTAGAAATAGACTTTTTTTCTTCATATTTACATATCAGCATACAGAACCTGCACAGTACTTCAGTATAAGTGTTATTACCTTGTATTTGTTACCAAAGTGTCAGACACAAATTATTGATTAGGATTTGGTCTTGTTACCTTATGTAGCTAATTTGTAATTCAAATAGTAACCTTATCCTTTCCCCTATATTGAGAGAACTATGACAGCCCAACGATACATAGATGGCGTGCTGCTGTCGGTGACGCTACCTTTCCTTCAGGGAATACTAAGTTCCATTTTCCAACAAATAACACCCGACCTCACACAGCACACATCAGCCAACATGTCCTGTACCTCGGTGCTTCCATGGCCACCAGTCTCTCCTGATCTCTCACCTATTGTCTGCAGCATGATGCGGCAATATGGTGAGATGGTCGCATATAGCGGTGGTCATAATTACCGTAATTAATTGAGAGCGTGACCTGTAGGTGGCCTATCTCCCGGACAATAGGAACCTAAGCCTAATTAAGAGGCTTAGCAACAGGATATTTCTGGGGCCATGTCCGGAGAACTGGGGTGAGGGGAGAGCTTTTGTAGTAGAGGACCCCCTCCCCCCTCTTGGGCGTTTTTTATTCTTTAATGCAGATCGGGTGCAGCGGCAGATGGGGACAGCTCCCCCGGTACCTTTGTGAAAAAAAGAGTTTGAAGGAGCGAGTAAAGCCAATCTTTGGCGTTGAGTGGATGCAGCTGGGACATTGTGACAGAGTTTTGCATGACTTCACGCCGTCTGACAGTTACACGGCCATCCCCGTTCTGTTTGGTAAACTTTGCCAGGTTCTCGTGGTATTATGTCCCTACCTGTACACCTTTGTTTCGTTATTGTATATTTAGTGTCAATATTCCGTATTTGTAAACTTTATCATTCTGTTTGGTAAACTTTGCCAGGCTCTCGTGGTGTTATGTCCCTACCTATACACCTTTGTTTCGTTATTGTATATTTAGTGTCAGCATTCCGTTTTTGTAAACTTTATCATTCTGTTTGGTAAACTTTGCCAGGCTCTTATGGTATTATGTCCCTACCTGTACACCTTTGTTTCCTTATTGTATATTTAGTGTCAGCATTCCGTTTTTGTAAACTTTATCATTCTGTTTGGTAAACTTTGCCAGGCTCTTATGGTATTATGTCCCTACCTGTACACCTTTGTTTCGTTATTGTATATTTAGTGTCAGCATTCCGTTTTTGTAAACTTTATCATTCTGTTTGGTAAACTTCGCCAGGCTCTCGTGGTATTATGTCCCTACCTGTACACCTTTGTTTCGTTATTGTATATTTAGTGTCAGCATTCCGTTTTTGTAAACTTTATCATTCTGTTTGGTAAACTTCGCCAGGCTCTCGTGGTATTATGTCCCTACCTGTACACCTTTGTTTCGTTATTGTATATTTAGTGTCAGCATTCCGTTTTTGTAAACTTTATCATTCTGTTTGGTAAACTTTGCCAGGCTCTTATGGTATTATGTCCCTACCTGTACACCTTTGTTTCGTTATTGTATATTTAGTGTCAGCATTCCGTTTTTGTAAACTTTATCATTCTGTTTGGTAAACTTCGCCAGGCTCTCGTGGTATTATGTCCCTACCTGTACACCTTTGTTTCGTTATTGTATATTTAGTGTCAGCATTCCGTTTTTGTAAACTTTATCATTCTGTTTGGTAAACTTCGCCAGGCTCTCGTGGTATTATGTCCCTACCTGTACACCTTTGTTTCGTTATTGTATATTTAGTGTCAGCATTCCGTTTTTGTAAACTTTATCATTCTGTTTGGTAAACTTCGCCAGGCTCTCGTGGTATTATGTCCCTACCTGTACACCTTTGTTTCGTTATTGTATATTTAGTGTCAGCATTCCGTTTTTGTAAACTTTATCATTCTGTTTGGTAAACTTTGCCAGGCTCTTATGGTATTATGTCCCTACCTGTACACCTTTGTTTCGTTATTGTATATTTAGTGTCAGCATTCCGTTTTTGTAAACTTTATCATTCTGTGTGGTAAACTTTGCCAGGCTCTTATGGTATTATGTCCCTACCTGTACACCTTTGTTTCGTTATTGTATATTTAGTGTCAGCATTCCGTTTTTGTAAACTTTATCATTCTGTGTGGTAAACTTTGCCAGGCTCTTATGGTATTATGTCCCTACCTGTACACCTTTGTTTCGTTATTGTATATTTAGTGTCAGCATTCCGTTTTTGTAAACTTTATCATTCTGTTTGGTAAACTTCGCCAGGCTCTCGTGGTATTATGTCCCTACCTATACACCTTTGTTTCGTTATTGTATATTTAGTGTCAGCATTCCGTTTTTGTAAACTTTATCATTCTGTTTGGTAAACTTGGCCAGGCTCTCGTGGTATTAGGTCCCTACCTGTACACCTTTGTTTCGTTATTGTATATTTAGTGTCAGCATTCCGTTTTTGTAAACTTTATCATTCTGTTTGGTAAACTTCGCCAGGCTCTCGTGGTATTATGTCCCTACCTATACACCTTTGTTTCGTTATTGTATATTTAGTGTCAGCATTCCGTTTTTGTAAACTTTATCATTCTGTTTGGTAAACTTGGCCAGGCTCTCGTGGTATTATGTCCCTACCTGTACACCTTTGTTTCGTTATTGTATATTTAGTGTCAGCATTCCGTTTTTGTAAACTTTATCATTCTGTTTGGTAAACTTGGCCAGGCTCTCGTGGTATTATGTCCCTAACTGTACACCTTTGTTTCCTTATTGTATCTTGACCTGTAGACCTTTGTTTCCTTATTGTATATTTAACATTCCGTTTTCCTAAACTCCAATTGTCAGGCTCTCATGGTAGACAATAGTTACCTGGACAACTTTGTTCGCTCTTGTATATTTAGTGTTTTCATTCCGCTTTTGCAAACTTGTCATGCCGTTATGCTTGTATACTTTGCTTATATATTGTTATATCATAAAAAGTACATGAATCTTTATTCGAAGAGTTTCTTGTAAGGCTTTGTATGCGTTTTACTTCTGTAGAAGGACAGAAATTCTCGATATCTGTGTGCTCATCTATATAAACCAATGAAACATTCCAGAAATATATCTACCAATCAAACACCATACAATACTGTCCAATCAGAGCACTACAATGTTATAACTAGCATATAAACCAATGAAACATTCCAGAAATATATCTACCAATCAAACACCATACAATACTGTCCAATCAGAGTACTATACAATGTTATAACTAGCATATAAACCAATAAAACATTCCAGCAATATATCTACCAATCAAACACCATATAATACTGTCCAATCAGAGCACTTTACAATTTATAACTAGCATATAAACCAATATAACATTCCAGCAACATATCTACCAATCAAACACCATACAATACTGTCCAATCAGAGCACTATACAATGTTATAACTAGCATATAAACCAATAAAACATTCCAGAAACATATCTACCAATCAAACACCATACAATACTGTCCAATCAGAGCACTATACAATGTTATAACTAGCATATAAACCAATGAAACATTCCAGAAATATATCTACCAATCAAACACCATACAATACTGTCCAATCAGATCACTATACAATGTTATACCTAGCATATAAACCAATAAAACCTTCCAGATATTTATCTACCAATCAAACACCATACAATACTGTCCAATCAGATCACTACAATGTTATAACTAGCATATAAACCAATAAAACATTCCATAAATATATCTACCAATCAAACACCATACAATACTGTCCAATCAGATCACTATACAATGTTATACCTAGCATATAAACCAATAAAACCTTCCAGAAATATATCTACCAATCAAACACCATACAATACTGTCCAATCAGATCACTACAATGTTATACCTAGCATATAAACCAATAAAACCTTCCAGAAATATATCTACCAATCAAACACCATACAATACTGTCCAATCAGAGCACTACAATGTTATAACTAGCATATAAACCAATATAACATTCCAGCAACATATCTACCAATCAAACACTATCCAATCTACAATGGACTACCAAATTAATATTTTAATCATGGTGCCAAAATAATTAATGAGCTAGCGCTGCCACATTAGGTTTGATGTCCAATTAGGAGTGTAATGCATTCAATTTGCTACCAGTTATAAATCAGGGCTCCCGCTGACAGATTCTCGAGACAATCATCATGTACAAATTCGCCGTGAGGGAGGCCATGTTAGTTACTGTGATCTTTATTCCTATAATTACCTCGCCATATTTCAGATAGAATTCGAACTGCAGAACCAACAACGTGTGTTTGTGGTCACATTGTGATGGATTCTTAGACCCAAGCCTCCATAGATTCATAATATATCATAAGAGTTTGTATTATTGGCTGTATTGTTCCAAAGATTCTGTTTGGGGTCTTGAGTATATCAAGATGTTGGCGACTGGTACAGGGAAAGAATATATACGAGCAGAATGAACACTACACTCATAGACAAAACTTAAGGAAGTAAAAGTCTTTGATGTCGACGGTCGTCTGCTTTTTTTTTTTTTCTATGACACAGAGGTTGTTCAAACTTGTTCAGAGTTATTGTCAGAATCCCAATATACATGCTAAAAGGTACAACTTCCTTAAGTTTTGTGCATGAGTGTATATTGGTTATCTCGTGTGTCTTCAATAAAGGTCACTGTAATATCTTTCAGAGTTATTGTCTGAATCCCAATATACATGCTAAAAGGTATAGCTTCCTTAAGTTTTGTCCATGAATTTATATTGGAGTGTATATTATATAATTATGATAAAATATTTATTTCATGATCCAATTTATTCGAATATTTTATAATTACGATATTTGGACTAACGGCAGGCTTGGAGTCGTCAAGCTATAAAATCGAATTATACTGACAAAGAACCCTTGCCGCGTATCGAAATATCTCCACTAAAGTACCACGTCTAACGTACCACTTGAAATAACGTACATTCAATATAGGAATTAAAATGACAAAGTGTACCTACTAGAATTTAGAGAATTATCAACAATACCTATCTTTGTTATGTATTTAAAACCAAGCTTTCGGACAATGGAGCTTCAACAGATCTATTTATAAATAGTCCTAGTAGTCTTGTAGGTACGAGACAGAACCTTGACTCGAAAGGTTGCCTCTCAAAGACATAAAAATATATTTATATTGTAAATAGTTATTTACAACTCTCTGATGAGCTACACACACCCTCTGGATCACAATACACTCATGGACAAAACTTAAGGAAGTTGTACCTTTCAGCATGTATATCGGGATTGGGACAATAACTCTGAAAGATATTACAGTGACCTTTATTGAAGACACACGAGATAACCAATATACACTCATGGACAAAACTTAAGGAAGTTGTACCTTTCAGCATGTATATCGGGATTGGGACAATAACTCTGAAAGATATTACAGTGACCTTTATTGAAGACACACGAGATAACCAATATACACTCATGGACAAAACTTAAGGAAGTTGTACCTTTCAGTATGTATATCGGGATTGGGACAATAACTCTGAAAGATATTACAGTGACTTTTATTGAAGACACACGAGATAACCAATATACACTCATGGACAAAACTTAAGGAAGTTGTACCTTTCAGCATGTATATCGGGATTGGGACAATAACTCTGAAAGATATTACAGTGACTTTTATTGAAGACACACGAGATAACCAATATACACTCATGGACAAAACTTAAGGAAGTTGTACCTTTCAGCATGTATATCGGGATTGGGACAATAACTCTGAAAGATATTACAGTGACTTTTATTGAAGACACACGAGATAACCAATATACACTCATGGACAAAACTTAAGGAAGTTGTACCTTTTAGCATGTATATCGGGATTGGGACAATAACTCTGAAAGATATTACAGTGACTTTTATTGAAGACACACGAGATAACCAATATACACTCATGGACAAAACTTAAGGAAGTTGTACCTTTCAGTATGTATATCGGGATTGGGACAATAACTCTGAAAGATATTACAGTGACTTTTATTGAAGACACACGAGATAACTAATATACACTCATGGACAAAACTTAAGGAAGTTGTACCTTTCAGTATGTATATCGGGATTGGGACAATAACTCTGAAAGATATTACAGTGACTTTTATTGAAGACACACGAGATAACTAATATACACTCATGGACAAAACTTAAGGAAGTTGTACCTTTCAGTATGTATATCGGGATTGAGACAATAACTCTGAAATATATTACAGTGACTTTTATTGAAGACACACGAGATAACTAATATACACTCATGGACAAAACTTAAGGAAGTTGTACCTTTCAGTATGTATATCGGGATTGAGACAATAACTCTGAAATATATTACAGTGACTTTTATTGAAGACACACGAGATAACTAATATACACTCATGGACAAAACTTAAGGAAGTTGTACCTTTCAGTATGTATATCGGGATTGAGACAATAACTCTGAAATATATTACAGTGACTTTTATTGAAGACACACGAGATAACTAATATATACTCATGGACAAAACTTAAGGAAGTTGTACCTTTCAGTATGTATATCGGGATTGAGACAATAACTCTGAAATATATTACAGTTATCTTTATTGAAGACACACGAGATAACCAATATACACTCATGGACAAAACTTAAGGAAATTGTACCTTCTAGCATGTATATCGGGATTGAGACAATAACTCTGAAAGATATTACAGTGACCTTTATTGAAGACACACGAGATAACCAAAATATACACTCATGGACAAAACTTAAGGAAATTGTACCTTCTAGCATGTATATCGGGATTGAGACAATAACTCTGAAAGATATTACAGTAATCTTTATTGAAGACACACGAGATAACCAAAATATACACTCATGGACAAAACTTAAGGAAATTGTACCTTCTAGCATGTATATCGGGATTGAGACAATAACTCTGAAAGATATTACAGTAATCTTTATTGAAGACACACGAGATAACCAATATACACTCATGGACAAAACTTAAGGAAGTTGTACCTTTCAGCATGTATATCGGGATTGAGACAATAACTCTGAAAGATATTACAGTAATCTTTATTGAAGACACACGAGATAACCAATATACACTCATGGACAAAACTTAAGGAAGTTGTACCTTTCAGCATGTATATCGGGATTGAGACAATAACTCTGAAAGATATTACAGTAATCTTTATTGAAGACACACGAGATAACCAATATACACTCATGGACAAAACTTAAGGAAGTTGTACCTTTCAGCATGTATATCGGGATTGAGACAATAACTCTGAAAGATATTACAGTAATCTTTATTGAAGACACACGAGATAACCAATATACACTCATGGACAAAACTTAAGGAAGTTGTACCTTTTAGCATGTATATTGGAATTCTGACAATAACTCTGAAAGATATTACAGTGACCTTTATTGAAGACACACGAGATAACCAATATACACTCATAAACAAACCTTAAGGAAGTTTTACCTTTCAGTATGTATATCGGGATTGAGACAATAACTCTGAAAGATATTACAGTGACCTTTATTGAGACACACGAGATAACCAAGTGTGTATACACTCATGGACAAAACTTAAAGAAGTTGTCCCTTTCATCATGTATATCGGGATTGAGACAATAACTCTGAAAGATATTACAGTGACCTTTATTGAGACATACGAGATAACCAAGTGTGTATACACTCATGGACAAAACTTAAAGAAGTTGTCCCTTTCATCATGTATATCGGGATTGAGACAATAACTCTGAAAGATATTACAGTGACCTTTATTGAGACACACGAGATAACCAATATATACTCATGGACAAACTTAAAGAAGTTGTCCCTTTCATCATGTATATCGGGATTGAGACAATAATTCTGAAAGATATTACAGTGACCTTTATTGAGACACACGAGATAACCAAGTGTGAAAAACCTCTGTCTCATTTTATATACATAAAATAGACGATCTGCGAAATCAAAGACCTTCCACTTCATAAAGTTTTTTTTTCCATGATAATGAATACCTGAATTATAAAGCATCGAGAATTTCGTTATGGAAATAAATTGAACAAGAATTATTTTTGGGACGCGTATAAAAATAAAAATTAAAAAAATGATAAAAGTAAGTAATTATTTTTAAAAAATAACATTGATCAAAAATACCATAATGGTATAACAGATTTTATATCCATTATCTCTATGATTATATATATCATGAGGGAGACAGAAATGTGTATGAGAGGTTAAAAAACAAATGGGTTTATAAATATATTTTTGTGAAATCTTTTAAAAGGAAAAACATTTCTAAATCCTTTCATAACTAGAGAGAAAAAATAAATCTCTAAAGAAGATTTTGTCAGCCAAGGAGGCGGGGCTTGGGAGGGTCAGCTTCTGTTATTAAGTAAAATATGTCACGAGAGAGAGGGAGGAATATATGTAAATATATTTAAAACAAAAAAGGCATATCCTGACCAGGCTCACAGGAACATTTCTTGATGGCAGAGCGCCATCTAGTGGAGCAAAAATAAACTAAATGTTTATTTAACTTGCTACGTGATATTTGGCCAACTATTTGATATTTTTGACGTGACAACGTCTTAAATTAGGTTGCGGCTGGGAGTCACTTATGAAAAAGTGTAACGCCCGGTAACGTTACGATGAGTCATCGAACGAGAGTGCTGCGCGCGCAGCGCTAGAGAATTAGGCGCATTGAATCGGCGCATGCTTGTCTCTGTCTTTGTCTTTCTCGAACGTTCTTGGCGTTGGAAAAACAAGAAAGCGTCATAATACAAGTTCACACGTGTGGTTAAAGTATCGTCAGCTGTGTCTGTAGTGAAAATGTGGAGTGCTTAGATTCGTCATTTACAACAACTACAACAATAAAGGTAAATAATTGTACACTGATATTTCATTATCGTAAACTATGATTGATTGATTAATTGTTAGATTGACACAAAAGTTGAGAAACTGAGTTTATAGGTTATGTCATACTATTGATAAATGTTGATAGTGTTAAGTAAATTATTAGTTTAAAATTAATTAATTATTATTTTACAAATTTTAAATAGTTTCAAATTTATTTAGCAAAAATTTGAAAGTGGCAGATATAAGAAAGTGGCAAAAAGTGGCAGATATAAGAAAACTTTATTTAAACTGTGTTGAGCAAGAATTTTAACATCTAATTTAAGTAAATGTTTTAATTTTCAACTTCATCATTTACAATTACAAATTTTATTTAATTTCAAATTTATTTAGCAAAAATTTGAACCTTCGATCTGAATAAGTGTTTTGATTTTCAAATACCAACGCGGCTGGTGGAGTGGCGATCTATCGTAAATTATCATCGACATCTACGGCGGAAGTGTTCCAAGTTGCGATTACAGACGTAACTCGTGTCATTAAAACCAAGGGTGACATGTGCATGACTGAATTTACTTGCTTCGCCGCTAATACTAGCTTCAAGTTTATACTCGGTGCTGTATATATTCATCCAGGAGCTAGTATGCAGGATATTGGAATGTTACTATGGCAAGGACTCGGTCCGTACATTCACAACAGCCAGTACGTGCCACCGTTCGTGCAAGTTGATTCTAGTATACCGATTCTTCTGTGTGGTGATTTTAACAAAAACGTAAAGCCTGACAACTCGTTTCTTAAATTCATGAAAAATACGTATAATCTTGATTGCGTATCAAACGTTTCTAAGTCAACTACGTTAAAAGGAACAACTATCGACTTGACTTTCGCAAGACACATTACAGCAGAAACACTTCCTTTCATTTCATATTTCTCCTATCATCGTCCTATCCTCAACAAAATCACTCAAATAGGAATTAGTTAAGTTTAAGTTTACATGTACAATGTTTTAGTAAACAAAATATATTTCTATAGTTAAAATTTGTGCAATTCTTATTTTCATTCAATTCCTTGTTCCTATTGTGCAATTTAATTATATTCATATCAATAAATATTCTACCGTTGTCACGTAAAATCTTCGCCCGTAAAACCGACTTTACAGGCAACCATTGTTTATTGTTTTTCACACACACACACGCATATCCCTATATATATAAAAGTCAGTGTATGTATGTATATGGGTACCTATGTCGGCTATACACGTCCACAATACGTAACTAATCTAACTGAAATTTTAACAGTATATAGAGTAGAATCTGGAAAAACTTATAGTGAAAATTTCAGGTCTCTATCCCGAATATTCTTCGAGTTATTTGCAAATTGCGTTGCAAATTTGCCCTTTCGCTCTAAAGCAGCGCCTCTAGCGGTGAAGATGGGAGGTAATATCAGCTGACCTAATGTACATGTAAAACGTGTTTTAACAGATCATAGAGAGAAAATTCTGGAAGAGATATTTATCGGATTTTTAGCCAAGAAAAATTGAAATTGAGAGGTTCTGGGCAAAAAAATAGTTGTTTTTTAGTCAGAAAATGATGATGACAATATTGCTGTATCATGTTTGATTATCAGATACAAAATTATATCGGGAAAATTTCCAAAAAGCAGAGACTACGGGTAAAGCCAGTTCATTTTTAGTATGCAGGAACAAAATTCTAGCAGAAAATCATCCATTCGAGCAGAAGACACAAAGCCAGATCCTCTCTCTATAAAAATATCTCTTCTCAGACACAAAGTTTGGAGCGGGACGTTTCACAAGAATGACATCCACGGCGCCAATTTATAATTGTAACGAATAGTATTTGAATAAAAACATTTAATCGGGTAAAACCTGGGCGTTGCCCGGGTCATTCGGCTAGTACATATATATATACGTAGACGAAACTCAAGAAAGTTTAATACCTTGATGTCGCCAGTCGTCTATTTTTTCGAAGGAGACAGAGGCAAATTTTGATGACACTTGGTTATCTCGTGTATCCTCAATAAAAGTCACTGTAATATCTTTCAGAGTTATTGTCTCAATCCCGATATACATGCTGAAAGGTACAACTTCCTTAAGTTTTGTCCATGAGTGTATATTGGTTATCTCATGTATCCTCAATAAAAGTCACTGTAATATCTTTCGGAGTTATTGTCTCAATCCCGATATACATGCTGAAAGGTACAACTTCCTTAAGTTTTGTCCATGAGTGTATATTGGTTATCTCATGTATCCTCAATAAAAGTCACTGTAATATCTTTCAGAGTTATTGTCTCAATCCCGATATACATGCTGAAAGGTACAATTTCCTTAAGTTTTGTCCATGAGTGTATATTGGTTATCTCATGTATCCTCAATAAAAGTCACTGTAATATCTTTCAGAGTTATTGTCTGAATTCCGATATACATGCTGAAAGGTACAACTTCCTTAAGTTTTGTCCATGAGTGTATATTGGTTATCTCGTGTGTCTTCAATAAATGTCACCGTAATAACTTTCAGAGTTATTGTCCTGATATACATGCTAAAAGGTAAAACTTCTTTAAGTTTTGTCCCTGAGTGTATATTGGTTATCTCGTGTGTCTTCAATAAAGGCCACTGTAATATATTTCAGAGTTATTGTCCTGATATACAAGCTGAAAGGTATGACTATAGCCGCGCCATCTTTCGATAGAAAAATAAACTATTTATAGCGATTTGTTCTTTTGCAATTAAAAACAACTTCCTCTGTTCTTACTAAGATGGCAAAATATTGGTAGGGCCTGGCTCATCAGTGGGGAACACTTCTTAGCGTATTCACTAATTATTTAACCTAAACATTCCTATATTGTATTTTGAGATACTAAACCTACTAGCAATTCTAAAGTATCATTTTTTTTTTTTTTTGCTTATCCATAGTACACGTGGTACAGGCCATGATAATCATGGTGGGTAGTTAGCGTCTGCTTTTTACTGTAAGCGCACCACATGTCTACACATGTGAAAGCAGTTCGACTTTGCACTTACAAATGTGCCAGAGCCCCGTTTGATTACTTGCACTCGCTGGTGGGGTTGGACTTTTGCAAGAATCGGGGGGCCATTGGAGCATTTTTTTTTTAACATAAAAAGTGTCCAATGCGGGAATCGAACCCGGGTCGTAGTGGTCGAAACCAAACGGTTTAACCAGCCTTCCACCGACCCCCCCCCCCCCTAAAGTATCCTACACTTATGAACAAAACTTGAGGATGTTGTACCTATTATCATGTATAAGCTTTTATAAGTTGATCAGGTTTTAAATAATTAAATGACAGTTACCTCAGAACCAGCTCCATATCAATGGTTGTCCCTATGTAACATAGCAATAAGTAGGAATTATCTCTTCCACTACATGAGGGTGAGGATATCGTTGTAAGCCGGCAATGTGAGAAACTGACTGGTGTCTTAATAAAATCTTTGTGTGTAAAGAACCTGCTGGTTTATAACATGCTAAGTATCCATTTCAGTGTTAAGTGAGAACACTAAGTTGGTTTATACTCGTTTTAAAGTTTAATTTGAATGTTTGCAGTGATGGCTTCATTAGGTTGTGTTAACCTTAAGTTAAATTAACATAGTCAAAACTAAGGCTTAAATTGTTGATGTACAACTGCCAACAATATGCAATGTGGGGAGATATGAAAGCTTTGTGTGGATATTTAGTTGCATAGTCCAAGTGTCCTTTAGAGCGAGAAGTGTCCTCTTATAGAAGGATTGCTAATTAGTATAATGGTAATTTGGAAAATGAACATTGTCCTTTATAGAGAGGTTTCTTCTAGCAGGAGTGTCCTCTCACAGAGGTTCTAGTTATTAAAAGATAAAAACATTCATTTTGAAAAGTAAATTCACTGGAAAATCTACATTATTTCACTAAAAAAACTAAATATAAAACCATTACAACTTTTTAATGGATGTGGACCAAACGAGAGATTTCTGATTTGAAATAAATATACTTTCTTTTTTTAACGAGTTAAAAATAAGTTTGAAAATTCTTTAATGTTTTAAAATAAAAGGTTCAACCGGCAAATAGAAGAAAATTACTTTTCGCGCGAATAAAATATAAAAAGTTAAATTTATCGCAAATTATAATATTTGAAACATAATTTTGTGTTTATTTGTTGAAAATATTTTAATGTATTCTCAAGTTATATTTTCTTTAGTTGGAATATTATGAAAAAGTAAAGGTTTTTCATTCATCAAAAATCTCCAATACATTCGAGAGAAGCGGGGAAAGAAAATGAGCATTTTAAAAGGGAGCATAGCATTAAAATAATTAAGTTTTGGAATGAATTTATTTTTTAAGGATTTAATGGGACTCCTTTTCATTGGCAGATTTAATAAATAAATAAGAAAAACTTGATGGAAATTTGAATTTCAAAAAAGTTTTTTTTTCTTCTAGAAAATGTTGATGAGAAGAAGAAGCATGTAATATTTGTTGGAATATTTAGAAATGGGATTTGGTCAAATATTATTTAAAATATCGTTGAATTTATAATTATTCACAGAATATACATTTATATGTTTATTTAAATGTTGATTAGATTTCAAATATGTAAATAGGTCTATTTAAAAACTATGTTTATATATCACTTCAAATTTTACAAAAAAATCATATTAACAAACTCAGATAATTTATCTATGTTAGGTTAATTTTGAATATCTACGTTAGTAGATAACACTGATAAACAGAGGATATATAATATACACTCATGGACAAAACTTAAGGAAGTTGTACCTTTTAGCATGTATATCGGGATTGAGACAATAACTCTGAAAGATATTACAGTGACCTTTATTGAAGACACACGAGATAACCAATATACACTCATGGACAAAACTTAAGGAAGTTGTACCTTTTAGCATGTATATCGGGATTCAGACAATAACTCTGAAAGATATTACAGTGACTTTTATTGAAGACACACGAGATAACCAATATACACTCATGGACAAAGCTTGAGGAAGTTGTACCTTTTAGCATGTATATCGGGATTCAGACAATAACTCTGAAAGATATTACAGTGACCTTTATTGAAGACACACGAGATAACCAATATACACTCATGGACAAAGCTTGAGGAAGTTGTACCTTTTAGCATGTATATCGGGATTCAGACAATAACTCTGAAAGATATTACAGTGACCTTTATTGAAGACACACGAGATAACCAATATACACTCATGGACAAAGCTTGAGGAAGTTGTACCTTTTAGCATGTATATCGGTATTCAGACAATAACTCTGAAAGATATTACAGTGACCTTTATTGAAGACACACGAGATAACCAATATACACTCATGGACAAAACTTGAGGAAGTTGTGCCTTTTAGCATGTATATCGGGATTCTGACAATAACTCTGAAAGATATTACAATGACCTTTATTGAAGACACACGAGATAACCAATATACACTCATGGACAAAACTTAAGGAAGTTGTACCTTTTAGCATGTATATCGGGATTGAAACAATAACTCTGAAAGATATTACAGTGACTTTTATTGAAGACACACGAGATAACCAATATACACTAATGGACAAAGCTTGAGGAAGTTGTACCTTTAAGCATGTATATCGGGATTCAGACAATAACTCTGAAATATATTACAGTGACCTTTATTGAAGACACACGAGATAACCAATATACACTCATGGACAAAGCTTGAGGAAGTTGTACCTTTTAGCATGTATATCGGGATTCAGACAATAACTCTGAAAGATATTACAGTGACATTTATTGAAGACACACGAGATAACCAAGTGTGAACAAAATTGACTCCTAGACAAAACTTAAGGAGGTTGTACCTTTCAGCATGAAAGATATTTGATATACCGTTATCATCTGAATCCCGATATGCATGCTAAAAGATACAACTTCCTTAAATTTTATCCATTATATAATGCCACGTTAGAATTTAATACACTTGGTATATATTATCTTTGAAGTCAATATATTCATTACCTATATATGTTAATCATAAGGCTACTTAAATTATATGCACATATATTCCAAATTTAACGATATAATTTAATAATTATAATTTTCTCTAACATATAATTAAATTTAAAATATTCTATATATATGAATTCTATATATTTCACTCTTATAAAATTCAAGCTAAAAAGATATATTTAAATAGCCTTATACTATCTCATTATCTTTAAAGAGGGAAAAACGCTTCAACACATTTTTAAAATTTACCAAATTATATTATATAGACCTTTTCTTTGAATATAAAGCGACTTGGGGCAAATGGTTCTATACATGGCTCTGACCAAGAGAATATTCCAATATATTACATTATATATATTCCCATATGGATATATGTTAAATGCATATATTAATCGTATTATGTTGCATATCTTTAATATTTAAATTACTTTTAGCCATTATATATATAATCTAATTGAAGCTATAAATGAAATTATGATTCTCACACTAAAAGATTATTTTAATATAACAATTTCTCATATATTGTCGATTTTAGACAGAATTCTTAAGCCTACTTTTAGAAGTACGTTTAGAGTATAAAGTATACTAAGGTATAAAATACATTCCTCATATATGGAGAGTGGAGACTCATTGACAAAACTTAAGAAAGTTGAAAATGTTTGATATCACCGGTTGTCTGTTTTATTTGAAGGAGAAAGGTTGTTCACACTTGGTTATCTCGTATGTCTTCAATAAATGTCACTGTAATATCTTTCAGAGTTATTGTCTGAATCCCGATGTACATGGTAAAAGGTACAACTTCCTTAAGTTTTGTCCATGAGTGTATATTGGTTATCTCGTATGTCTTCAATAAAGGTCACTGTAATATCTTTCAGAGTTATTGTCTCAATCCCGATATACATGCTGAAAGGTAAAACTTCCTTAAGTTTTGTCCATGAGTGTATATTGGTTATCTCGTGTGTCTTCAATAAAGGTCACTGTAATATCTTTCAGAGTTATTGTCTCAATCCCGATATACAGGGTAAAAGATACAACTTCCTTAAGTTTTGTCCATGAGTGTATATTGGTTATCTCGTGTGTCTTCAATAAAGGTCACTGTAATATCTTTCAGAGTTATTGTCTCAATCCCGATATACAGGGTAAAAGATACAACTTCCTTAAGTTTTGTCCATGAGTGTATATTGGTTATCTCGTATGTCTTCAATAAAGGTCACTGTAATATCTTTCAGAGTTATTGTCTCAATCCCGATATACAGGGTAAAAGATACAACTTCCTTAAGTTTTGTCCATGAGTGTATATTGGTTATCTCGTGTGTCTTCAATAAAGGTCACTGTAATATCTTTCAGAGTTATTGTCTCAATCCCGATATACAGGGTAAAAGATACAACTTCCTTAAGTTTTGTCCATGAGTGTATATTGGTTATCTCGTGTGTCTTCAATAAAGGTCACTGTAATATCTTTCAGAGTTATTGTCTCAATCCCGATATACAGGGTAAAAGATACAACTTCCTTAAGTTTTGTCCATGAGTGTATATTGGTTATCTCGTGTGTCTTCAAAAAAGGTCACTGTAATATCTTTCAGAGTTATTGTTTGAATCCCGATATACATGCTGAAAGGTACAACTTCCTTAAGTTTTGTTCATGAGTGTATATTGGTTATCCCGTGTGTCTTAAATAAAGGTCACTGTAATATCTTTCAGAGTTATTGTCTCAATCCCGATATACAGGGTAAAAGATACAACTTCCTTAAGTTTTGTCCATGAGTGTATATTGGTTATCTCGTGTGTCTTCAAAAAAGGTCACTGTAATATCTTTCAGAGTTATTGTTTGAATCCCGATATACATGCTGAAAGGTGCAACTTCCTTAAGTTTTGTCCATGAGTGTATATTGGTTATCTCGTGTGTCTTCAATAAAGGTCACTGTAATATCTTTCAGAGTTATTGTTTGAATCCCGATATACATGCTGAAAGGTGCAACTTCCTTAAGTTTTGTTCATGAGTGTATATTGGTTATCTCGTATGTCTTCAATAAAGGTCACTGTAATATCTTTCAGAGTTATTGTCTCAATCCCGATATACAGGGTAAAAGATACAACTTCCTTAAGTTTTGTCCATGAGTGTATATTGGTTATCTCGTGTGTCTTCAAAAAAGGTCACTGTAATATCTTTCAGAGTTATTGTTTGAATCCCGATATACATGCTGAAAGGTACAACTTCCTTAAGTTTTGTTCATGAGTGTATATTGGTTATCTCGTATGTCTTCAATAAAGGTCACTGTAATATCTTTCAGAGTTATTGTCTCAATCCCGATATACAGGGTAAAAGATACAACTTCCTTAAGTTTTGTCCATGAGTGTATATTGGTTATCTCGTGTGTCTTCAAAAAAGGTCACTGTAATATCTTTCAGAGTTATTGTTTGAATCCCGATATACATGCTGAAAGGTACAACTTCCTTAAGTTTTGTTCATAAGTGTATATTGGTTATCCCGTGTGTCTTAAATAAAGGTCACTGTAATATCTTTCAGAGTTATTGCCTTAATCCCGATATACGAGTACATGCTAAAAGGTACAACTTTCTTAAGAATGTGTTTTTAAGATATTGCATTTCCCAAATACATACACTCGTAGGCAAAACTTATATGTGTATGTGTATAATGTTTCATACACAATATAATATATATTTAAAATATTATATAGAAAAGACAAAAAAAAAAAAGCAGACGACCCTCGATATCAAAGACTTTCAACTTCATTCAGTTTTGTCCATGAGTGTATTGCTAGGTTTGGAGTAAAATACTGTACAATACAGTTTACATATTAATTCAGTCAAACTATATTTTGGACGTTACAATTTTATCCAAGTGAATAATATGCTTCATCGATTTATTTTATTTTAGTAATTTGGTATTATATGCAAATAGGGAGAGATGTTATAGAGTTTGATAGCACAGATTCACTAAAATATTTATATATAAAATAATAAATTAATCATATTTATAAATTTCTAAACATACTTTGTTTTTCAATAAACAATAACGAAGTCGAAACGGCGCATGCGCAGTAGACAGTGTTGCCAGATAGAAGTTCCAAAGTGTTCTCGAAAGAAAATGGCGGTAGTAATTCAGCACTAATTAGGTTGTTCACCAAGGAGATGATTTACACATGTGAACGGACAGAAATCACATTATAGACCATGTGATGGATCCTTCCTACTCCCCGGATATAACTCCCGTGATTGCTGACCACGTGACTTTCCTTCGATCATCTCCAAAGGAAGCTTTCGAAAATTTATCCAACCATAACATTTGTTGGTATATTACACAGAGTAGCTATAGATGAGCTCGTGTTTGAAAAGGATCTCTTGTATATAATTATTATTCTTGTTTTACAAATATAAATAATACTAAGTTTGTTTTTCAATTCTTTTTTTAGAATTCCACGCCAATAAATTAGATATTTGTATTTAGAGACCCACGCTACTCAATTAGATATTTGCAACACTCCGAATCCAAGACCTTGCACAGGGCTTTAACCTTGTAAATATGCAAATACACTGTAAATGTGATTACATATTATTCATTCTAAATATCATAAGCTAGGTTGAATATTTTAGAGTGGTACCTAATAAATTTATATTGGAACTTGGAGATATTTGAATATACCCACACGTTAATAAATTAGATATTTGCATAACTATCCTATTTGCATATTCATTTCCTGGAGATGCCGATCACATTAAGTACAATAAAAGTTCAAATAGAAATGTAAACCCCAAGCTATCACATAGTAACCCAACCGTTAAAAAGCCATTTGAAAATATATTTTTTAAAAAGAAGAAAAATCTCTGAAAAACTTTACACTTCCAAAGCCAGGCAGGTAAACAAGACGAGGAGGGGTTGCCAGCTCGAATGTCTCCGCGGCCAAATGAAGAAGATGATGGATGACGTAACCAAACTCTGGCGAGAAATGAGATTCACCGCGGAGGAATACATTCCGACTGGATAGTTGTCCCTTTACATTCCCTGGATAAAGTTCATTCAGTGGAAATTTTAAATAGCAGTGCGGAATTCAAGTGACAAGCAATAATATCATATGCATAATAAGATATGAACATTTCTATTAAATCACACACACACATATAATATATATTAAAAATAAAAATGGCATATCCTGACCAGCAGCACATGTGCTTTACAGAAGGCAGAGCGCCATCTAGTGGAACAGAAATCAACTAAACGTTGATTTAGCCTGTTCCCTGATATTTGGCCAACTCATTTTCTTGATAATCCAAGAAAAGCCATCCACGAACGCGTTTCGCGCTTTTGGCGCTCGTCAGCGAGGAGTAGGCTGTATATGTAACATATAAAATTAGGAAAGACAAACTTCATGATGACAATTTTGTTTAAGACCAAATTATAATTGGTAATATACATTATCTAGGCCAAATCAATAAAAGAATTACCGAATAATGCGAAAGAAAAAACGTAAAAAATACAGTAGCCGCAAACTCACAAACTACAGCACAGATAAGAAAAACTGGAACAGAACAGGAGACAGAAGTTGGTAGAACTTTCCAGAATCTTCTACGAAGTACACCGGCGGTAAGAAGCAGCCTGACCTTTTGAGACATCAGCTCACGCTTGCTTGGATCACACCACGTAGCTTCTTTCTTCTTCCCAGCTCGAGCTCCGCATCCGTATATATCCCGGTGTAGATATTTTCAGAATGCTCAAGGTCTGACTGCCAATCAGAAAGCAGCCAGCACTAAGCCTCGCATATTTGAATTAAATTGACCAATCAGTTCTTCTCCAATTGTTCTACCTAATTCTAGAATGTTCTAATAAAAAACATTCTATTCTCGGACGCGCTTTTTATTCCACGTAACCATATTTATGCTGGTGTAAAAATGGCTATGAAAATCACAGCCACAATTTGACACATGGCACCGATCAATGCCATGAAGAAAGTCTGCCGTCCATTCCAAGAAAGATTCTGCCACACGCCAGCTTGCTAATGCATTAAAGATGTACGGCGCCAAGTGCGTGCTGCATACGCCGCGTTGTTTACCTTCCCAGACCTCGCACGCAGCAACGCTGCCAAAAATCAATCCACACAATTGTTCCTTTCGTGAACCATCCATTAATCACTATCGGAGAAATGTTTTTTTTTTTTTAAGAAAATTTCTCGACGAGACACATTCTTGAAGATTCCAGCAAGTTTTGTTAAGTGGGAACTTTTCAATTTGTTAATTTGTGTTTGGGGGAAAGTTTTCCGATATTATTGGTTTCGATGGTGAACGCCACCAATCAATTCTCCAGAGTAGAGCAAAAACTGGCTTCCCCATTCATCCTCTCTATTGAACAACTTCTCGGCTATCGGCATTCATTTTTACCTGGGGAAAAAGAGCAATTAATTTTAGATTAATCCAACACACACATGAAGTCCGTTCACCAATTTACTACAAAATTTTGCCCTTCAAACAATATTTTACATAGTTAAAACATTGTTCAGTTGTTTCTCTAACGGATTCAAAACTCGCTTTAAAGGAATGTTATTAACATGTGTTATTGCAAGCTCTTTACTACACAGTTCATGGAACATAGTTACATATCATACATGATGATACATATAATATTATATATTATTCATATTATTATTTATTAATAGACTCTAATCACCTTTTAATATGTTGACGAGCAAGAGCTTTCGAAACTCGCGGTTAAAGTTATTAAAAGTAACTTATTGCGAAAGGAGATTTAAATTTGTATATATGAAGCATAGTTAAAGATGATATATATTTACATATTGTACACATAAGATCACATGTGGTACAAGCTTTTACATGGTATACACACACAAAACTTTATTAAGACCACCAGTCTTATACAGCTTCACCACAGGAAGAAATAATAGATGGAGCTCCTATACTCCAGGCAGCGTAGCACCCAACAGCAGCCTCCAGGTCCGACACATGTCTAATGGCCACACGTTCCTTTGTGCATACGTCATGGTTAGCGAATCACTGAACAGCGTGGAACAGTGTGGAATCAGTCGCGTTCTAGTCTTCGCTTTTTTATATGGTATACGATAAAGTTACAAACAGGTTTGACCTCGATTTTTCCAAATTCCAAAGAATTCAGTTTGTAGAACTGAAGCAGTGGAATGACATGATATATGCTGTGAGTTCTTTAGAACTTGAGACTTGTCATCAAACTTTAACAGTACCGAGTTCTCCTCATTGTAATATACACCAATGCCAATGTAAGCACTAAATACATCAAAGACCAACTAGAACTATATTTAGGTAAACCTCACCTTGTCGGATTTTGACCTGGGCTTTCATAAACTCCATTAAGTCATTTTATTTTAACCAAGGCGTTGTTCCATCTGATATATGATAATTGTTAAGAATAGTGTATCGTACATGATATATGGTTATATATGGTATGTGGTACATGTAAAGCTGTGTATATGATATAAAGTTGCATGTTAAGGATGGGAGAAGACACATCAGAGAGGGCTTATTTCATTTAAGAAAAAATACATGCTGAAAGGTACAACTTCCTTAATTTTGTCCATGAGTGTATATGGTGCATATCCATGGTTATCCTGGAATGTAACTAGATCTATAAAATTCGATTAAAAAACATCAATGATGATACTGTGTGAATGGGGAAATTATGTGTGGCTATTATAAGGAAGGAATATCCACCAAGAGCTGTGTCTGAATCCATGTTATGGTCGTCAGAAAAGATGCCTGTTCTCCATGTTAGGAACGGCCTTTCATTTTAAGCTAAATCGGAATGCTACAGTAGGTGTTTCAGAATCTTCGAATAAGACACAAACATTCATTTATCCATAACTATCGATAGCCTTAATCCATAACCCATAACTACCCGTTTCATGATTTTTCAGGATGCCTGAATGACCCGTTTTTTTGGTCGTTGAGGTACAGCTTGCACCACGCTGATGTGGGCCAACAGCCCAAAACGCGTCCGTGGTTAGCTTTTCTTGATTAATCAAGAATGAGTATTTGGCCAAATCTGGAATAATTAAAAATCAACGAGAATAGTTGATATTTATTCCGATAGATGGCGCAAGCCATCAGCAACTTTCAGTTGCACGTTAAGGAGATGCCTTTTTTATAATTCATTTATCCGTTATTGAAATCCTCATTATCTTCATGAAGTAGTCTTATGATTATGCACTGGGATAAGAAAAGGAAGAATGGACAATCATCCAGTACTTTTTTACTGAAGATGGTAACAGCACAGTAGGGAAATATTTTATTTGAATTTAAACTTATCACCTTGTGACTCAATTATCTCTAATCCGAATAATACCTTATCATCAAGAAGTATCGATCTATAAATATTGCCAAATTAGGGAAGACCAACTTCGGGATAAGACAACAATTTATTTCAGGCAAGGACAAACTATGAGTGATAAACAAAAGATAAGAAAAAGAGTGAAGAAGTTTACAGAGTAGCAAAATATAAACATAAAAAAATACTCTGCTAATAAAATAATAAATACTTTGTTATAATCTATTTATGATGTAATAAAACATATCAGAAAACACGTTCATGACTTCCTCATAACATTTTATCTAATCAGCTGTGAAAGAGAAGAATCAAAAAGAGAGCTTTTCCTTCCATCCAGTCTTATCCTAGCAAGTCCTCCGGGCAAACCTGCTCATCCAGGTTATAGACAAACATCAAGCCACCCTCAACACTAAAACACAAACCTTAATTTAAAAAAAAGCACACAAAAAACGAATGTCGAGTGGGTCCTCACGAAATGTCGTTAAAAGATGCTGTAAAATAAATAAGGAATGAAGGGGAATTGCTGGAGGGGAGAGCGGACAAATTGTCTCATGGCGATGGAAGGAAAGAGCAGTACTTAAGATGCCTCTACTCACTCAGGGAGGAATAATGAGGGTGTTACAAACATCCTCTAATTCCCATTGTAATGTGGGGCATGGTATTTCACACATGGTAATCTTCCGTGGAATGTAACAGCAAGCTGTCACTCTCTTCTCCTTCATTTATTGATGTTTATATTGTAGTGGAATGATCGTTGAATGCATGTTTGAATTACTTTGTTCATTCCTGTCATCCTTTATCTGAATGATCGATATATGTAAATAAGGCATTGGTTATTTATTTATTTATTTTGTCTTAGTTTACAGATGTTACATTCGACTCACCTTGTTTCCTGGATAATTACATATGGCAAATTGGTGGTGTAGAGGTGTCCCCCCCCAGACTTTGCAGCTGTTGGGTGATGCGCTCCTAACTTAGCGTTAAGTCCTGTATCCCAGAAGCCCTTACAGGGTACTATCAGCCGGGCCAGCTGAGCCCAGGTTTTTAGTGAACTTGTTACTGCTCCCTCTCCTCCTTTTTAATCCTGACTTGAGACCGGCAAAGGCGGAGTTATCAGATTCCTGATAATGAAGACAACTATTGATGAATACGAAAGCCTATTTTAAATACACTCATGGACAAACTTAAGGGAATGGACAGTCATTGATGTCACCAATAGTCTTTATTTTTTAGGGAGAGAAGGGGAATTTTGTTCACACTTCGCTATCCCGTGTGTCTTCAATAAAAGTCACTGTTTTACAAATATCTTTAAAAGCTATTGACTAAATCCCAATATACTTGCTAAAAGGAAACACTTATTGAAGTTTTGTCCATGAGTGTATATTTCATAGTTATTGTCTGAATCCCGATATACATGCTAAAATGTCCAAATGTTTTGTCCATGAGTGTATATTTCATAATTATTGTCTGAATCCCGATATACATGCTAAAATGTCCAAATGTTTTGTCCATGAATGTATCTTTCAGAGTTATTGTCAGAATTCCGATATACATGCTAAAAGGTACAAATTCCTTAAGTTTTGTCCATGAGTGTATCTTTCAGAGTTATTGTCTGAACCCCGATATACATGCTAAAAGGTACAACTTCCTTAAGTTTTGCCCATGAATTAATCTTTCAGAGTTATTGTCCGAATTCCGATATACATGCTAAAAGGTCCAAATGTTTTGTCCATGAATGTATCTTTCAGAGTTATTGTCCGAATCCCGATATACATGCTAAAAGTTACAAATTCCTTACGTGTTGACCATGAGTTTAAATATAATCGATATGAAAGATCCTCACCGAAGATTGCCAAAGTGGTTTAAAGTCTGAAATCACCAAATAATATTACCTGTATTGCCTTCAACCAAGTTTTACATATTTAATAAACTTCCACAATCCCGCAGACTTAATCCTATTTAACTAATTAGTTATTAATTCAGACAACTAGTTAGATTCGCTTACCCCTATTTGAAATTCCATTTCTCTATTCGATACATAATTTTATTCTCAACCTGCAACAACCCTAAACCACATCATTGACTGTATTGACTCATCCTTAGATGAGCTCTTCTCATCCCCGGCAGACACCATCAACAAGCTCTACAAGCTTGATATCCTGATATGATTGAGTGGAGATAAGAAAGAATAAGAAGATTCGATACAGAATTTTATTCTCAACTTGCAACAACCCCAACCCACATTATTGACTGTATTGACTCATCCCCGGCAGACACCATCAACAAGCTCTACAAGCTTGATATCCTGATATGATTGTAGAGTAGATATAAGAAAGAAGAAGGCCCATCCCCAGCAGACACCATCAACAAGCTCTACAAGCTTGATATCCTGATATGATTGAGTGACAATTTTTTGACAATTAAAACAGACTTTATTGACATTCTAGTCAATATTTACACTCCATCAAGAGTTAAGAAATATTTACAGTCTTCTGGTTGGAAGTGGGAATTCACATCAGGCGGAGCCCTCCCCGAGGGGACGTTTTGATCTCAGTCGGTAGCTACAGAGCTGCCCTGAATTTGAACAATCCGTCGAGAGTAGTCTGGTCACCGCCCCGGGCGCGCCCGATGACGGTGTCTAAGAAGCCCGCAAGAATATTCCTTTGGTCTCGCGGTGTGTCGTGAAAATAATTCCAAGCGTCCTCGTAGCACAGGACCGAATTAATGGTAGAATCCTCATCGATCCACTCGAGTATGGGTCTCAAGATGTTTTTATGGTCCAATTCCTTGAAAGTGTCAAGGAGCCATTTCTTACGGTCTTCATCGGTCTTGATAGGCAGTGCAGGCAGAGAGGCCACTTTAGTTGGGGCTGATTGAGTGGAGATAAGAAAGAATTAGAAGATTCGATACAAAATTGTAGAAAAGAGATGAAGGTGACATATCCAATTACAAATTTGCATACTTTAATGTAATTAAGAGATTAAAGTAACAATATATAGAAAATGAAATGAATAAATCACGAATTTTCTTTTTATACACGAAACAAACTTCTGATTATCCTTACTGCGATGAAAAATATATTGAGAGAGCTGGGCTTATTAGTGGTGTCAACCCTCCCAGCGGTTTCGCCAATTTAATCTACCAGACTGCTGGGAGGGTTAACTACTGATGAGCCAAGCCCTCCCAATATTCTTTCAACGCACACACACTCACAATAAGGACAGTTGAGAAAAGTGTGTTTTATGTATAAAAGAAACATTCGGGATTAAATAGTTTATTTTTCTACATGTAGATGGCGCCTCGTTATTACTTTCTATTAACCCTTTAAGCGTCAGGCAAGACAATGTATTGGTTTGATGTGACTTGATGCTCCTTTTCTCCTTAAAAAAAATCTAATGAAAATTAATTAATTGTATTTAAAGCGTATATTCTTTTGCATTGTGTTTCATATGTTTGTATGAATCATAAAAGCGTTTATTTAAAAAAATAATAATAATTTAAAGAATAGTTTGATGTCTTTTGAAGGCTAACAATAATCAGGAATGACCTTGAAAACGGCCGGCACCTAAAGGGTTAAAGAAACAGTAGTTTTAACTCATTCTATGAAATTTCAAATTAAAAAAAAAAACAATAAATTAACTCACAACGATAAGAATGTTATACATTTGAAAAAGTACAACAAAAGAATTCTTCAAAAAAAAAAAAATCTTAAAATGTTCGATACATTAATCGCTCCATTGAGAAGCCGGGGGAAAAATCACAGAGAAAAAAAAAAGAGCAAAAAAGGCAGGCTTGGCAACCCTGGAATGATGGGCAGATAACAAGCCGGAGAGATGGAGAAGTGGGAGGGTAGTTAAGATCCCCCAATTAAATATTCAAACCACAAAATTGGCTTTTGTCACAGTGGCTTTAATTGTGTTATTAATATTAGATTCGTGGGGAGCTATAAAGGGATCTCTAGCCATTAAAAATAGAAACAAGTAATTGTTGGAAGTCTGCTGGTAATTTGCTTTTGTTAGTGATGGTTCAGCTTCCTCCGAGCAATTTGGGGGAATGGTCAAGCAGGAAAATTATTTGATATGCAAATCAAAGTTTCGGAAGGTTCATTCTAGGGAGGGAGTGGTTGTTGACCTGAGTTGTGCTGGAATTTGAAAAGGTGGCGGGCGGGCGGATCCTTGGTTAGTGCTATTGTGTGGTTGTTTATTGTCTGCTAGGTCAGCCAGGAAGTGAGAAGTGGCGCTATGCAATCTTAGAATAAAGTCACATAACACCTATTTTACATATTCATTATGTTCTACTCGTTTTTTAAATAAATTTAATTTTGCATTTTAAAGGAAAAGAGGTAATTTTAATATATTTATTAATATTTTAAAGAGAAAATGTTGATTTATTTTTTTAACATTTCAACAAAAAATGTGGGCTTTTTTTTGGGGGGGGGGGGGGGGGGGATTTGAACTCTTTTTGACGCTTATGACTCTTTTTGAAATAAAACAATTTTCTACCGCCCTTACTCCAATATATATCAATGGAACTAGCTCATCAGTGGAGAAGCCTAACAGCGGTTTCGCCGTCTCAAAGATTCCAAGAAGTCACCCAATACAACCCACAAATCCCATAGATCCCGATAAGTCACCCAATACACCCCACAAATCCCAAGAAGTCACTCTGTACAACCCACAAATCCCATAGATTCCAAGAAGTTACCCAATACACCCCATAAATCCCAAGAAGTCACTCTGTACAACCCACAAATCCCATAGATTCCAAGAAGTCACCCAATACATCCCACAAATCCCAAGAAGTCACCCAATACAACCCACAAATCCCATAGATCCCAAGAAGTCACCCAATACAACCCACAGATCCCATAGATACCAAGAAGTCACCCAATACAACCCACAAATCCCATAGATACCAAGAAGTCACCCAATACAACCCACAGATCCCATAGATTCCAAGAAGTCACCCAATACATCCCACAAATCCCAAGAAGTCACCCAATACAACCCACAAATCCCATAGATCCCAAGAAGTCACCCAATACAACCCACAGATCCCATAGATACCAAGAAGTCACCCAATACAACCCACAAATCCCATAGATCCCAAGAAGTCACCCAATACAACCCACAAATCCCATAGATACCAAGAAGTCACCCAATACAACCCACAAATCCCATAGATACCAAGAAGTCACCCAATACAACCCACAAATCTCATAGATACCAAGAAGTCACCCAATACAACCCACAAATCCCATAGATACCAAGAAGTCACCCAATACAACCCACAAATCCCATAGATACCAAGAAGTCACCCAATACAACCCACAAATCCCATAGATCCCAAGAAGTCACCCAATACAACCCACAAATCCCATAGATACCAAGAAGTCACCCAATACAACCCACAAATCCCATAGATCCCAAGAAGTCACCCAATACAACCCACAAATCCCATAGATACCAAGAAGTCACCCAATACAACCCACAAATCCCATAGATCCCAAAAAGTCACCCAATACAACCCACAAATCCCATAGATACCAAGAAGTCACCCAATACAACCCACAAATCCCATAGATACCAAGAAGTCACCCAATACAACCCACAAATCCCATAGATACCAAGAAGTCACCCAATACAACCCACAAATCCCATAGATCCCAAGAAGTCACCCAATACAACCCACAAATCCCATAGATCCCAAGAAGTCACCCAATACAACCCACAAATCCCATAGATCCCAAGAAGTCACCCAATACAACCCACAAATCCCATAGATACCAAGAAGTCACCCAATACAACCCACAAATCCCATAGATACCAAGAAGTCACCCAATACAACCCACAAATCCCATAGATCCCAAGAAGTCACCCAATACAACCCACAAATCCCATAGATCCCAAGAAGTCACCCAATACAACCCACAAATCCCATAGATCCCAAGAAGTCACCCAATACAACCCACAAATCCCATAGATCCCAAGAAGTCACCCAATACAACCCACAAATCCCATAGATCCCAAGAAGTCACCCAATACAACCCACAAATCCCATAGATCCCAAGAAGTCACCCAATACAACCCACAAATCCCATAGATCCAAGAAGTCACCCAATACAACCCACAAATCCCATAGATCCCAAGAAGTCACCCAATACAACCCACAAATCCCATAGATACCAAGAAGTCACCCAATACAACCCACAAATCCCATAGATACCAAGAAGTCACCCAATACAACCCACAAATCCCATAGATACCAAGAAGTCACCCAATACAACCCACAAATCCCATAGATCCCAAGAAGTCACCCAATACAACCCACAAATCCCATAGATCCCAAGAAGTCACCCAATACAACCCACAAATCCCATAGATACCAAGAAGTCACCCAATAAAACCCACAAATCCCATAGATACCAAGAAGTCACCCAATACAACCCACAAATCCCATAGATCCCAAGAAGTCACCCAATACAACCCACAAATCCCATAGATCCCAATAAGTCACCCAATACAACCCACAAATCCCATAGATACCAAGAAGTCACCCAGTACAACCCACAAATCCCATAGATCCCAATAAGTCACCCAATACAACCCACAAATCCCATAGATACCAAGAAGTCACTCTGTACAACCCACAAATCCCATAGATCCCAAGAAGTCACCACAAAACTAAGGATCCGCTCGGGACTCCGATTAAAGAGACTCCCCCCAAGAAAGTAATTGTTGCCTCAGCTGTTTGGCATGCCGGGAAGTCGCGGTCCCTCGGGGCGACACGAGTCCTATCTGGAAACCACACCGAGGTAAGGTGCCCGGAATTTAACCTCCCCACTTTAAATGGAATATTCCAATTCTTGATTCTGATATTCCTGAAATATATCGACCCTCCTCCTTATCTCTACAGATCTACAGGTCCTGGGGAGAGACAGGAGTGGAAGTCTCTACATCTCGTTCTGCTATTGTCCAGTGGGCCAATAATCAAAATGGCCGTCCACTTCTTCTATCATGTCAGCCATATTGTTCTATTTCCTTCCCAAATTTTCCTGAAATGTGTTTATGAAGAAGGGATGAGTCACTACTTTCGAATTCAGGTAACTTGTTTTATAACACTATACACTCATGGACAAAACAGAAGGAATTGGAAAGTCTTCGATATCGCTGGTTTTCTGATTTTTTAAAGCATAGGCATTTAGTATAAAATATCAAAACACCTTGCGCAATAAGAAAGAAAAGGAAGTTATTTCGTAAGGTTTTTAAAAAATATTTTATAAAAGTAAATAGTAATTTTCCTATACCTGAATAGGCATATATAGGCAAATTTTGTTCACATTTGGTTATCTTGTATGTCGTCTATAAAGATCACTGTGTGTATCAACAATCTTTCAGAGTTATTGTCACGATATACATACTAAAAGGTACAACTTCCTAAAGTGTTGTCCATGAGTGTATACACACTTGGTTATCTCGTGTGTCTTCAATAAAGTTCACTGTAATATCTTTCAGAGTTATTGTCTCAATTCCGATATACATGCTAAAAGGTACAACTTCCTTAAGTTATGTCTATGAATGTATTATATGGAAGACAAAATGTCTTACCAACATGGTTTTTTTTGCTGTATTTTAGCTTTCTATTCCTATACACAACAGAAGACTTAAATCTCGATATATTCAATCACATTATTTACATACTTACGTCTAATATGATGCAAATTCACAATCTTGTATTATTCTATAATAATACTGTCCTATATATAATAGGAGAAACACTCACTCAATTCACATCCAATCGGAATAACATAATCGTATTATGCTAAACAAGATTAATATAATTGAATATAGTATTTCCTTATAATACATTCTATTTATCCTTTGGGAATATACGAACTCACAAAACATATATATATGTAGTACAATAGGTCTCCAAATAGCTAGGCATATATAGAGAATAAATCTATTCTACCTTATATGGAGAGATATATAGGCTGAGCGGAATATATAGTAGAACTCTCGTCTGCTATTGTTTATTTAGCCACAGCGTAGAGTGGTCTATGATTAAATAAATACTCCTCTGTGATTTTATTGGGAATATAAATATTTGACCAATTAATCGAATTGTTTTGCAGAATCAACTGCTTTCATTTATATTATTTATAAATAATTAGCACTTTTTTTTTATATTAAATATTTTTCTTTGTTTATTTTATCTTATATAGCCTCTCTATAAAATGTATTAGTAATAGTGATAAAATGTGTAGTCATTTTTAAAAATGAATTATTTTGTTTGAATTACTTTCATTTTTATTTGAAATTTCCTTTAAGGAAACAAAAGGTCGCATAAATTTATATGAAATATTTTGAATTATTTTAGATCAAATCCTATCAACTAGGAATTCCCTTGAAATATGATTTATTTAAAAATAAAGGAAGCATATCCTGACCAGGAGCACATGTACTTTACAGAAGGCAGAAAGTATATGTACTCCTGGTCAGGATATGCTTTCTTTATTTTTAATATCAACACCTGACCCACTTATTTTTTTCTATTGTTTTTTTAATGATTTATTTGTATTGAATTTCAAATCTTTATAAAATTATATTTTATATTGAAATTAATTAAATGTGTGTGGAAAGATAGAATTCTCCATTTTGTTAACTTATTAAGCTCTATAAAATAAAAGGAATTCAAAACACGAATGTTTCTTTTATACATAATACAAACTTCTACTGTCCTTACTGCGATGAAAGAAATATATTAGGAGGGCTTGGTGATGAAAAAATATATTAGGAGGGCTTGGTGATGAAAAAATATATTGGGAGGGCTTGGTGATGAAAAAATATATTGGGAGGGCTTGGTGATAAAAAAATATATTGGGAGGGCTTGGACAATTTCGCAGTAAGGACAGTAGAAGTTTGTATTATGTATAAAAGAAACATTAGCGCTTTTAATTCCTTTTATTTTAAATGTATAGATGGCGCGTTATTGCTTTGGGTTATTAAGCTCTTTTGCCCCTTCACCCCATAAAATATAATCTCTCTTTTGTACAGCGATAGAGGGAGATAAGTTGATAATGATATTTAACAACATTCCATAACCACAACTAATAATGCTGCAAATCATTTGTTGGATGGAAGTAGATTCAGAGAAAAACATAGCCACATCAACCTATGGTTTAACTCCTGACATTTCTGTGACTTCCTATCATTTTCTTCAGGGTCACTATCCTCAGAGTTTTTTATTATTATTATTATTATACCTAGTACACGTGGTACAGGCCATGATAATCATGGTGGGTAGAAGTAGGCGACTGCTTTTACTGTAAGTGCACCACATGTCTACACATGTAAAAAGCAGTTCGACTTTTGCACTTACAAATATGCCAGAGCCCCGTTTGGTTACTTGCACTCGCTGGTGGGGTTGGAATTTTGCAAGAATCGAGAGCCATTGGAGCATTTTTTTTTATTAGAAAAAAGTGCCCAATGCGGGAATCGAACCCGGGTCGTAGCGGTCGAAACCAATGATTTTCCTCAGAGGGACAGCAGGCCAATGAAACGTCAGGGGTTAAATAAATCATTGGTTAATACAGCTATATTTTTTCTGAAAATTAATGCCATTACATTGTACAACAAACAACACCAGATACAACAAAACCAACGTAGAACCAGCAACAAACAAACAGCCAGGACCAGCGGAAGTATGTAGATGGGAGGTGTGCAAATCGATGGCTGTGATAGAGACGTGGAGATATTTTTAACAAATGGAGTCCATTCACTCCGGCTGGCCGATAAGGCTACTTGAGCCTCTCAGTCTGTCTTTTTATATCCCCTGCCTGCACTCGGCCTCCTTGTTTTTTATTAATAACAACACCGCGACGTAGATTGGATCCTATACATTTCCCTCTTACATATTGTAATACCAAGCGTGCTGTGTGGAAATCTTTCAACTTGAAATCTCATATATATGTGAAAAATAAGAAATAAGGACACATTTTCGCAAATACGCTATTCAATTAAAGAAAATAAGAAAAAGACGGTCAAGTGTTGACATTAAAAACATAAAGAGTATATTCTGACCGATCACATAATGAGATTTTAAGAAGATAGAGCGCCAGACTCAACAGAGTAGTTTGTGATCTCTAGGAAATATAATTTGAATGTTTTTATATAACATATATATATTTAATTTAAAAGACATATTTTGATCCAATATATGCCTTTTTAATTAAATATTTATTTATGGATTGCTCTATTTTCAAAACAAATACATATATATACAGTATATAATATTAATGTGCATATTGTCCAGGATATATGCAACTAGCATATAAATGTAGCTAATCTATCGTTAACAATTTGAGATGTTAGAATAACTTACTGCGACAATATGGCCAGTATTTGCATATAGGCAGGCAGTGTAGCGAGTAGCTTCTAGGCCTAAATCTGCTCCGTGAAGATGAGGCAGACGTGGAATGGCCAAGACGTGCTCCCCCATTCTATGAAAAAGAAATGAAGATGGGTTGATATCTCTTTTGGAGACTTTTAAGGGATAATTCATGAAGATATATATTCCTATTTTAAAAGTTTTCAATGTTTTTTTTTTATTGATTTCTTAAAATATTCGTTGATAATATTAGGTTTAATAATTGAAGATGTTTATTAAATTTTCTCTAAACAAATTATAAGTGAGTAGAGATTTTTATTGACTTTACAAAAGTATTCATTATATTCTTGTGTTAATAGCCGAATAATTTTTTAATGGAATTTTCTAAAATAAAGCATTAAACTCTTGTTTATAGCATTATATATTTGTATTGATGCAGAAATATTAAGATATAAGAAAACCAAATACTTGTTGTTCTCCTATTGTTTATCAGCAAAACTTTTGTGTTGTTGTGTTGATGACCTCGTCTTACAAAAATTAACTTTTTTTTTTTTTAATTTACACCAAAAATAACCGGAACGCGTACGTGATTAGCTTTTCTTGGTCAACCAAGAAATTGCATTTGATCAATTCTAGAATAATTTAAAATCAAAGATTAGTTCATATTTATTCCGCTAGATGGCGAGCCATCAGCAAATTTTGGTTACACGATCAAGAGATGCCGTTTTTTTTTTTCTTAGAGAAAAATATATTAATATTTTACGAACACAACAAAATCTAACACATAGTAGCTTTAAAAAATGCAATCCTTAAATAGAGAATTAATATTTCTGCTTTATTAAAAATGAGTTTTCAATAAGCGATAAACACATGGCTTCTTAAAATACAACAACAGACGGTTTTAAAACCTGTCTGGCACCTAGATGAACTTTCGCGCCAAATTTAACCCTAGAAAACGTCACCAAAAGACTATTTTAGTCGCAAGACGAAAAGTCGTTATTTTTATTATTTTTGGAACTAATTTCCGGGTGAGTTTCGGAATATAAAGAGGTTGAGTGACTCATCTTCAAAGATGGCGGCTACAGTAAAAAGATCGTCTGAGGTTAATTAAGAATGAGGTAGGGTTACACCTTAACGGCGAGAGAGCTCAACCAATTAAAATTGGAAAGAAAAAATCGTTTTGAGAAGCCTAACAGTTAAATACGTTATTTTTAAAAGATCGTATTTCGAATATTTATTTCTAAATGTTTCTTTAACTCTTTTATTTGTATTTACCATCTTTATATGTTTGTCTGCAATTTTTCCATATCAGTCATTTATTATATTTAGTAATTTTTGTTTTTTCACAAGAGCAAAGTAGTACCAAGACATTATAATGATGGGTAGTAGAGATTTATAATACTACATTGTTACGCGTGTATTTCAAGGCCATTATAATCGTTATGCAAATTTGCCGAGAGGAAATCGATCAATAAAATAAAGGTAATTTCTTCTGTCTAAATATACGTTAAAATTAAGTGTCATCTATTGAACGTCTCCTTAAAACGGTCATTGACACTGTTCATTGTACTGTAAGTACACCACATGTCTACACATGTAGTACCAGGCCATGGTGAGTAGTGACAGCTTGTACTGTAAGTACACCACATGTCTACCCATGTAGTACCAGGCCATGGTGGGTAGTGACAGCTTGTACTGTAAGAACACCACACGTCTACACATGTAGTACCAGGCCATGGTGGGTAGTGACAGCTTGTACTGTAAGTACACCACATGTCTACACTCGGCCGTGCGGCCACGCGTCGCGCGAGCTCCTGAGTTCTTCGCCTCTGGCGGGCGAAAATTGTCGCGGATGGCGACAAATTTTATACGGGCTGAAAGCCCTTCGAAAGCTGTTCAAAAGCCTGTAAGGCACAGCGTACAAACCCAAACATGCGCTGAATTATCTGCGAAAGAAGATCTGCAGAGGAAGTTTTCAAATAATCTAAGCGCAAAGCAAAACTATGCAAATCCGCCGACAGGCGTTAAAGATGCAAATCTCGCCGCCGCGCGCGGAGACGTCACGACCGGCTCGGCAGCGGCCACGTCATCCAATGGCGCTGCCCGTGTCCTGGGAAACTGGGCGGACTACACCGAGGACCAAGGCCCTGGAGAGGACGACGACTTCACCGTCGTCAAGAATAAGAAAAGGCGCCGTGAATCGCCTGGTTCTCCTACAGCGGCTGCGCCTTCCTCTGGCACCAGAGGCGCAGGGGCCACTCGCCGGCCACGATCGTCCACGGGATGGGCACCGCGGGCGGAGGAGGTCAGGACCACTAGGGCGCATATCGCGGAGGCCAGGCCGCGGCAGGCGTCTTCAACCGAAGACCACTGCGTCTTCGTAGAGCGCAGCCCTGAACTGGAGCCCTACCATTACATGAGGGCCATAGATCGAATGTTTGGGAGCACCAGGGAGGTCTTCCAAGTGACCAAGATGAACGGCCACTTCCTGGTGGGGGACTGGCAAACAGAGGCATGGCCGAGCGCCTCATCAACGAGGGCCTCGAGGTGGAGGGAACACTCCACAGGGCCTTCCCGTTCCGCAAGAGGGCGGAGCGAATTACAGTGGGCAACCTCCCCTTCTTCGTGGGGGATGCAGCCGTCATCAGCGCCCTTTCATCTTTTGGGCGGGTCACATCTATCGCCCCCAAGCTGATGAAGGCTGGCCCATACATCTACAACGACGGCCGCCGAGAGGCGTTTATCATCCTCCGCGAAGGAATGACCATCGAGAGGCTGCCCACCCGCCTCAACATCACCATCAAAGGCGAGGCCTGGCCCGCATACCTGTCCTCCGGGATTAGGTGCTCCAGGTGCCGTGGCCAAGGACATCGCAGGGCCAACTGCCCCCTGCTTGCAAGGCGAACCACCGCTCCTGGACCGGCCACACCAACCTCTCCAATCAGCGTCCCACCAGCGACTGCGCCTAGACTGCCTCAAAAACCATCTGCCCAGCCTCCACCTCCGGCATCCCCCAGCCCAACCATGGAGGTCTCCGACGTCCCTCCCACAAGCCGAGCTGCGCTCCATCCACCTGCAGCACTCTGGCAATCACCACCAGCGCCTTCGGCCTTACCTGCGGAGGATGCGCCTCCTGCCCCTCCACCAGTGACCCCTGCTCCGTCCCTGCGAACACCTGGGAGTCGCGAGCCTGCGGCCCCAACACCGGACGTGGAGATGTCCATCGTGGAGGAGACCTCTGCGTCCTCCACGTCAGCAGCAAAGAACGCAATGAGGGTCGACCTCGATGAGTTCATCGAGAGGCACCCCACCGTCTCCTTCGCTAGGACGGACGCCCTTGGTCTTGGGCGGGAGGAGGTCCTGGACCTCCTCTCCTCGAGGACCAAGGCGCAGAGGAAAGGACCCCTCCTTTCGCCTCCGCAGTGCGACGCCCTCGCCGGCCTGATCGGGCAAATCTTAGATCTGAGGCCCGGAGCAGCCAGCAACCTGTACAAAGTCCTCGGACAAGTCAAAGCTGAGCTGATGACAACACCAGCTGCAGTGTCTCCAACACCCCCACTGCCTGCGCCTCGACCTTCTGAGCCAACACCACCCGCTCCCCACGGGTAAAAGACGTCACCGGCCATCGCGACACCTCCACCTCCGATGTCTACCCAAATGATTGATGCCTGCTATGACGAGGCAAATGATATAATATATAAATTATGCCATGAGCGCTACTCGGGACCCATATCCGATATGGGAGCCTCAGAGGGTGACATCGTTGAAGCGATCATTTTCCCCGACGATAGGGAGCCTCTCCTCAGGCGCCTCTCCACTCGAAAGAAAAACATTCTTGCCGAAATCGTCAGCGCTGCCATTGAGCGTGCTCGGGACTCAGATCCCTTTGTGCGTGAGGGTTTACACGCACTCAGGAAGATGCTGCCCCCCTAATCGAGTCGAGACGACCCTCGGTGAAGGCGCCGCCTGGTGTGAATTATAAATTGTAAATTGTAAACTTAATGTTGCTTAACTCTACGGAGTTCTCTGATTGACTAAGTTGTCAATAAAGTATTGTTCATTGTCATTGTCACATGTCTACACATGTAATACCAGTCCATGGCGGGTAGTGACAGCTTGTACTGTAAGTACACCACATATCTACACATGTAGTACCAGGCCATGGTGGGTAGTGACAGCTTGTACTGTAAGTACACCACATGTCTACACATGTAATACCAGTCCATGGTGGGTAGTGACAGCTTGTACTGTAAATACACCACATGTCTACACATGTAATACCAGTCCATGGTGGGTAGTGACAGCTTGTACTGTAAGTACACCACATGTCTACACATGTAGTACTGGGCAGTGGTAGGTTGTGACAGCTTGTACTGTAAGTACACCACATGTCTACACATGTAGTACCAGGCCATGGTGGGTAGTGACAGCTTGTACTGTAAGTACACCACATGTCTACACTCGGCCGTGCGGCCACGCGTCGCGCGAGCTCCTGAGTTTTTCGCCTCTGGCAGGCGGAAAAATGTCGCGGATTGCGACGAATTTGGTATGGGCGGATAGCCCATTCAACGCCGAACAAATGCCTGTTAGGCACGGCCAAAAAGCTAATCCCTGTGCGGAGAAATCTGCAAATTTCGATTTGCAGAAAAAAATTTCTATTAATTTAAGAACAACTGAGAATTTTGCAAATTCGCCGGCTGGCGATAAAGATGCAAATTCGGCGACGTCGTCAGACTTTGAGATTGATACGCCTTTTAATGGCGCCATCAAGGCCCAACGAAGCTGGGCGAATTCTTCAAAGGATGTGAATCCTGCATCCGAGGACGGCTTCACCATCGTCCAAGGCAAAAAGAGACGCCGCGGCTCGGCGGATTCGCCTGCAGCAGCCGCACATTCCAGCAACGCCCGACGCTCTGGAACCAATCGCCGTCAACGATCATCGACGGAAAGGGTGCCTCGGGCACAAGAAATCAAGACCACGAGAGCACACATCGTGGAGGCCAGGGCGCGGCAGGCGTCTTCTACTGAGGAGCAGTGTCTCTATGTTGAGCACTGCCCTGAACTCGAGCCTTACCATTATCTCAAGGCAATCGATGAAATGGTCGGAGGGACCAGCGACGTCGTCCAGGTCACGAAGATGAATGGGCTCTGCCTGTTGGGACTGGCCAACAAGGCCCTGGCGGAGCGCCTGATCAATGAAGGGCTCAAGGTTGACGGCATGCTCCTCAAGACCTTCCCCTTCTACAGAAGAGCTGCTAAATTAACCATAGGGAACCTCCCCTTCTTTGTGAAGGATGCTTCCGTCATCGACGCCCTCTTACCTTATGGGCGGGTAACTTCCATCATCCCCAAACAGCTAAAGGCTGGTAGATACGTCTATACCGACGGCCGCCGAGAGGCGTGTATTGTCCCACATGACGGAATCAACATCGAGTCCATCCCTGCCCGCCTCGATATAAAAATAAAAGGCGAGGCCTGGCCTATATACCTGACCTCCGGGATCAGGTGCTCTAGATGCCGCGGCCAGGGACACAGAAGAGCAAACTGCCCCTTGCTCACTGGGCAGTCCATTACCTCCAGACGGGCTTCACTGCCCTCTACCACCAACCTCCCACCATCGACCGCACCTGGGCTGCCTGGACAGTCTTCGGCCGCGCCAACTGCGCCGGCGCCTACCAGCCCAGCTAGCAGGCTTTCCGGCGCTCAACCAGATGCCCGAGCTGCGTCCCCACCATCTACGGCGCCCCGGCCGTCTACATCAGCGCCTCCGGCCTCATCTGTGCAGGTGGCGGCTCCTGTTCCTCCATCAGTGGCCCCTGCACCTGTTGATCCAGCGAGCCCTCGCTCGGCGGCGACTGAGCCGACGCCTCCAGCCCGGCCGGACTTCATTGCCCCGTGTGGCCCTCTGCCTGCACAGGAGACCCTCGGACCCGCAACCCACACACCGGATGTCGTCATGACCCCCACTGAGGAGACCTCTGCATCCTCACCAGCCGCAGTGTTTCCAACACTCCCACTGCCTGCGCCTCAGCCTGCTGGGCCGACACCATCTGCTCCCCACAAAGAGGAACCGACACCGGCTATGACACCTCCGTCCCCACCGCCTGCCCCGATGGAGGAAGACCTGCCGCCGGACCCTGATGAATGCATCTTTAGGATTTACAGAGAGATCCCCAGTTCCCAAGTCAACCTTGGATCCTTGGTCGATGAGGAAATCACCTGGACTGACATTATTGATGCCATCTTACACCCCCAATCTAGGGCGCCATTCCTTGCGAGACTCTCGCCTATTTTGAAGAAAAACCACGCTGTCTCCCTCGAGGCGGCCATCGAGCGCGCTCAGGACTCCCATCCCAGGATCTTCAGCGGGTTGTCCGAGCTCAGGAAGGCCTTGGCTCCCAAGACTAGACGTCACCGCGGCAAGCGCTACACCTAATTTCTTAATGTAATTTTGACCATTGATCCTCTTCGTTGAGTACTGATATTGACGGGTCGTCAATAAAATTCCTTTAATTGTCAATTGTCACATGTCTACACATGTAGTACCAGGTCATGGTGGGTAGTGACAGCTTGTACTGTAAGTACACCACATGTCTACACATGTAGTACCAGGCCATGGTGGGTAGTGACAGCTTGTACTGTAAGTACACCACATGTCTACACATGTAGTACCAGGCCATTAAATCAAGGTGTCATGAGTCTATCAAATGTACAGTACAAGTTTAAAAAGTCGGTAGGATGATGTCCACCACAGAACATTTATAAAAAGTTGAACAAAATCACAAAGCAAACCAGGACCAGGTTTTTTCAACTATTTTCAATTTCTCTAGCTTTGTGTATAGTTAGCTGGAAGTCATACTTCTAGTTCTCCTGTTGAAGGACATGTATAGTTAGCTGGAAGTCATACTTCTAGTTCTCCTGTTGAGGACATGTATAGTTAGCTGGAAGTCATACTTCTAGTTCTCCTGTTGAAGGACATGTATAGTTAGCTGGAAGTCATACTTCTAGTTCCCCTGTTGAAGGACGTGTATAGTTAGCTGGAAGTCATACTTCTAGTTCTCCTGTTGAAGGACGTGTATAGTTAGCTGGAAGTCATACTTCTAGTTCTCCTGTTGAAGGACGTGTATAGTTAGCTGGAAGTCATACTTCTAGTTCTCCTGTTGAAGGTCATGTATAGTTAGCTGGAAGTCATACTTCTAGTTCTCCTGTTGAAGGACATGTATAGTTAGCTGGAAGTCATACTTCTAGTTCTCCTGTTGAAGGACATGTATAGTTAGCTGGAAGTCATACATCTAGTTCTCCTGTTGAAGGTCATGTATAGTTAGCTGGAAGTCATACTTCTAGTTCTCCTGTTGAAGGACGTGTATAGTTAGCTGGAAGTCATACTTCTAGTTCTCACTGTTGAAGGTCATGTATAGTTAGCTGGAAGTCATACTTCTAGTTCTCCTGTTGAAGGACGTGTATAGTTAGCTGGAAGTCATACTTCTAGTTCTCCTGTTGAAGGTCATGTATAGTTAGCTGGAAGTCATACTTCTAGTTCTCCTGTTGAAGGACGTGTATAGTTAGCTGGAAGTCATACTTCTAGTTCTCCTGTTGAAGGTCATGTATAGTTAGCTGGAAGTCATACTTCTAGTTCTCCTGTTGAAGGACGTGTATAGTTAGCTGGAAGTCATACTTCTAGTTCTCCTGTTGAAGGTCATGTATAGTTAGCTGGAAGTCATACTTCTAGTTCTCCTGTTGAAGGGACATGTATAGTTAGCTGGAAGTCATACTTCTAGTTCTCCTGTTGAAGGTCATGTATAGTTAGCTGGAAGTCATACTTCTAGTTCTCCTGTTGAAGGTCATGTATAGTTAGCTGGAAGTCATACTTCTAGTTCTCCTGTTGAGGACATGTATAGTTAGCTGGAAGTCATACTTCTAGTTCTCCTGTTGAAGGACGTGTATAGTTAGCTGGAAGTCATACTTCTAGTTCTCCTGTTGAAGGTCATGTATAGTTAGCTGGAAGTCATACTTCTAGTTCTCCTGTTGAAGGACGTGTATAGTTAGCTGGAAGTCATACTTCTAGTTCTCCTGTTGAAGGACATGTATAGTTAGCTGGAAGTCATACTTCTAGTTCTCCTGTTGAAGGTCATGTATAGTTAGCTGGAAGTCATACTTCTAGTTCTCCTGTTGAAGGACGTGTATAGTTAGCTGGAAGTCATACTTCTAGTTCTCCTGTTGAAGGTCATGTATAGTTAGCTGGAAGTCATACTTCTAGTTCTCCTGTTGAAGGACATGTATAGTTAGCTGGAAGTCATACTTCTAGTTCTCCTGTTGAAGGACGTGTATAGTTAGCTGGAAGTCATACTTCTAGTTCTCCTGTTGAAGGTCATGTATAGTTAGCTGGAAGTCATACTTCTAGTTCTCCTGTTGAAGGACATGTATAGTTAGCTGGAAGTCATACTTCTAGTTCTCCTGTTGAAGGACATGTATAGTTAGCTGGAAGTCATACTTCTAGTTCTCCTGTTGAAGGACATGTATAGTTAGCTGGAAGTCATACTTCTAGTTCTCCTGTTGAAGGACATGTATAGTTAGCTGGAAGTCATACTTCTAGTTCTCCTGTTGAAGGACATGTATAGTTAGCTGGAAGTCATACTTCTAGTTCTCCCCTGTTGAAGGACATGTATAGTTAGCTGGAAAGTCATACTTCTAGTTCTCCTGTTGAAGGTCATGTATAGTTTGCTGGAAGTCATACTTCTAGTTCTCCTGTTGAAGGTCATGTATAGTTAGCTGGAAGTCATACTTCTAGTTCTCCTGTTGAAGGACGTGTATAGTTAGCTGGAAGTCATACTTCTAGTTCTCCTGATGAAGGACATGTATAGTTAGCTGGAATTCATACTTCTAGTTCTCCTGATGAAGGACATGTAGAGTTAGCTGGAAGTCATACTTCTAGTTCTCCTGTTGAAGGACGTGTATAGTTAGCTGGAAGTCATACTTCTAGTTCTCCTGTTGAAGGACATGTATAGTTAGCTGGAAGGTCATACTTCTAGTTCTCCTGTTGAAGGTCATGTATAGTTAGCTGGAAGTCATACTTCTAGTTCTCCTGTTGAAGGACATGTATAGTTAGCTGGAAGTCATACTTCTAGTTCTCCTGTTGAAGGTCATGTATAGTTAGCTGGAAGTCATACTTCTAGTTCTCCTGTTGAAGGACGTGTATAGTTAGCTGGAAGTCATACTTCTAGTTCTCCTGATGAAGGACATGTATAGTTAGCTGGAAGTCATACTTCTAGTTCTCCTGTTGAAGGACGTGTATAGTTAGCTGGAAGTCATACTTCTAGTTCTCCTGTTGATGGACATGTATAGTTAGCTGGAAGTCATACTTCTAGTTCTCCTGTTGAAGGACGTGTATAGTTAGCTGGAAGTCATACTTCTAGTTCTCCTGTTGAAGGTCATGTATAGTTAGCTGGAAGTCATACTTCTAGTTCTCCTGTTGAGGACATGTATAGTTAGCTGGAAGTCATACTTCTAGTTCTCCTGATGAAGGACATGTTTAGTTAGCTGGAAGTCATACTTCTAGTTCTCCTGTTGAAGGACATGTATAGTTAGCTGGAAGTCATACTTCTAGTTCTCCTGTTGAAGGTCATGTATAGTTAGCTGGAAGTCATACTTCTAGTTCTCCTGTTGAGGACATGTATAGTTAGCTGGAAGTCATACTTCTAGTTCTCCTGTTGAGGACATGTATAGTTAGCTGGAAGTCATACTTCTAGTTCTCCTGTTGAAGGACATGTATAGTTAGCTGGAAGTCATACTTCTAGTTCTCCTGTTGAAGGACGTGTATAGTTAGCTTGAAGTCATACTTCTAGTTCTCCTGTTGAAGGTCATGTATGTTAGCTGGAAGTCATACTTCTAGTTCTCCTGTTGAAGGTCATGTATAGTTAGCTGGAAGTCATACTTCTAGTTCTCCTGTTGAAGGACATGTATAGTTAGCTGGAAGTCATACTTCTAGTTCTCCTGTTGAAGGACGTGTATAGTTAGCTGGAAGTCATACTTCTAGTTCTCCTGTTGAAGGTCATGTAAGAGTTAGCTGGAAGTCATACTTCTAGTTCTCCTGTTGAAGGACGTAATAGTTAGCTGGAAGTCATACTTCTAGTTCTCTGTTGATGGACATGTATAGTTAGCTGGAAGTCATACTTCTAGTTCTCCTGTTGAAGGACGTGTATAGTTAGCTGAAGTCATACTTCTAGTTCTCCTGTTGAAGGACATGTATAGTTAGCTGAAGTCATACTTCTAGTTCTCCTGTTGAAGGACGAGTATAATTTATCTGGAAGTCATACTTCTAGTTCCCTGTTGAAGGTCGTGTATAGTTAGCTGGAATCATACTTCTAGTCTCCTTGAAGACGTGTATAGTTAGCTGGAAGTCATACATCTAGTTCTCCTGTTGAAGGACATGTATAGTTAGCTGAAGTCATACTTCTAGTTCTCCTGTGAAGGACGTGTATAATTATCTGGAAGTCATACTTCTAGTTCTCCTGTTGAAGGTCGTGTATAGTTAGCTGGAAGTCATACTTCTAGTTCTCCTGTTGAAGGACGTGTATAGTTAGCTGGAAGTCATACTCTAGTTCTCCTGTTGAAGGACGTGTATAGTTAGCTGGAAGTCATACTTCTAGTTCTCCTGTTGAAGTCATGTATAGTAGCTGGAAGTCATACTTCTAGTTCTCCTGTTGAAGGACATGTATAGTTAGCTGGAAGACATACTTCTAGATTCTCCTGTTGAAGGTCATGTATAGTTACTGGAAGTCATACTTCTAGTTCTCCTGTTGAAGGTCATGTAAGTTAGCTGAAGTCACTTTAGTTCTCCTGTGAAGGACTGTAAGTTACGGATACTTCTAGTTCTCTCTGTTGAAGGCATGTTTAGTTAGCTGGAAGTCTTAATCTAGTTCTTGAAGGACATGTATAGTTAGCTGGAAGTCATACTTCTAGTTGAAGGACATTTTGTTAGCCCCGAAAACTAGAGAAATAAAAACAGTAAAGAATCCCTCCCTGGATTGATTGTTTATTTGTTAAATTGTAAAGACAGGGAAAAGCATGACTTATAAAAAGTGAAAATATGGATGAATGTTATTTTTGATAACCATAGTTTCCGTCTCCATAGGGCCGAACTAATCTGTCACTTATTCTGTCTAGGATATGGTCGAATAATATTTTTAATTTTCATTGAATACGATTGACATTTGAAACATATTTTGGCTCAAATTATCCATTCTGGTTAGCAGCCCTTTAAACAAAGATATATCCATTTTGAAACATATCTTCCAAACATATTTTGATTGAACCTTAAATCCGTTATGTGGTACACTCAATTCTTACGAATATAAATATTTTCCAAAAATTTAAATCTAGTAGATTAAATTGGGCGAAACCGCTGGGAAGGTTTTACCACTGATAAGCCAAGCCCTCCCAATATATTTTTTCAACGCAGTAATGACAGTAGAAAATTTGATTCATTATAAAAAGAAACATTCGCTCTTAATGTTTTCATTTGTTATACATAATTGCGCGTTATTGCTTTGTATTAGAAGTAAAAATGTTCTTTTGAAGATTATATATGCATATTAGCACCCATACATGTGTAAATAGCGCTTCTAATCAATTCTATTATTTTACTTTTGACGAAGATCACAGTACTGTAAATTTGAGAACATCTAGCACACGACAAAAAAATGAAGTTTTTTAATTGGCAGTTGTTTGGAATGTTGAAATGAGATCTGAAGCTAAAAATACCAGACGATCTGTTATCTTTTTTTGTCTGCTGACTAAAAGACCTCTCTGAGGTGATTGCTCCATATATATCTGGATGTCCAGGGATCTTGTAGACAAAGTTAGAGCGCCTGTAGATTATACCATTTGGGATAGAAGTATTTAATGTAAATAAATCAACGTTTAGTTAGAATTTTATTCATATAGATGGCGCCCAGCGACTTTCATTTGCACAATCAAATGTCTTGTTTATAATATCGTGTTTGAGAAAATCGTATTTCTCTGAGTGACTGTGCCTAAGAAAAATTTTAAAACACTTTAAGAGGTCAATGACAACAATTATAAAACGAGAAATCCGAAATTCAAACCCAAAAAATCACACAATTATTCAATATATTACTCAATATTTGAAGTAAACGAAAAAATTGCGCTACAAATTTCAAAAATAAAACTACACACACAGACACAACCTTTCGCGATGAGTTTCTTTTATTATTATATGCGCGAGCTTTCGGGCTGGAGCCGCCCTTCTACAGGCAAAAAAATCTGTTATTTTTTGTCTGCTGACTAAAAGACCTCTCTGAGGTGATTGCTCCATATTATCTGGATGTCCAGGATCTTGTAGACAAATCAAGACAATTCTTGTAGACAATACATTATATGTAGGTAAATAGTAATATTTAAAAATATTACTCAATAGTTGCAGAGCTAGAAACATTACACGCTGATTGTTAATTAACTCAACTCTAATTGGCTAGTTATAGTCACGTGATATCAGAGAATCAATCATCGGCGAATGGAACGGACCACATATAGACTTTAAGACGTATATTATAGTAAATAAAGTTATTTTCCTCGATTTAACGATTTCTTTATCTTTGATTATCATTATATTGAATTTTCTCGGGGGCAACTTTGTCCTTCATTTCCGGCACTAATTAATGAAATATCAAAGAATAGTATATAGCGGTGGCGATATTCCACAGGATTATATCCCGGAACACAGTGTTCTCCCCATCCATTGTGAACTGGCGAATCCTGTATAGGGCGAGAGGCCATAAATAAAGGCTTTGTTGTTGTTGTATATTGAATTTTCTACTTTATTAATCTTCCATATAGGTGTTTGGTTATTGGAATATGAATAGATTATAATTCCCAACAACAACAAGTTTAAACAATAAAAAATAAATTAAAATGCGACAAAAGTTGACATATAAAGTGTTGTGTCACGATGTGAGTCAGGGGGCTGTCATGTTTTAAGTGTCGGGAGAAAGAATTGGTGTAATTTGATTGGACCGGGCATATTTCAGGCGTGAGTCAGCTGTACCCCTTCTCCACCTGGTCCTTCTAGATCGTCCCAATTAACGGTGTGAATCATGGACTTCGGACTGTAAAAGATGGACCCATTAGTCCTGTTCGGCACGGTACCCTCTACTATGCAAATTAAACTTAATGAATTGCTGCCTGAGCTGTTGGGAATGGGAGGGACTCTAAATCCTTAACCCCTTTTTCCCACCCCACATCCCCCCCCTCCCTACTCTCTGCCCTTAAAAAAAAATTTGTTTCTTTCAAATATAGACTCTACTCTCTCATTGCCAACCCCTGGTCAAATATTAAATTCTAATATTCATAGAAGACTTCTACGAGTGTTTATGTTTTTTTCATTATTAAAATTACTGGACTCTAAATTCTCTGATTCTCATTACTTATATATAGATAATTGTTTTGTGATTTTTTTAATATTATTTTTTTATAATAGCGGTTACCAAATTTAAATTCTGATATTGATTAAAATACTTCTGAAAGTTAATAAATGAACAAATTATAAAATAATATGCTTTCTCTCTATATATATGTAACGTTTCTATGATGAACTGTACACGCCAATATGCAGATGTTTTACGTAAAGAAAAGAGAACAATCAACCGTCTGACTAATTCACTTATTTCAATCATTTTATTTATAGTTACATAATTCCTGACAGCGTAAAAATTTACATATATTAATAATTTATAAGCAGAATGTGACATATATATTCTCTAAAACCCTCAATACTTTTCACAAATATATTTTGATATTCTTCTCTGGTATCTTTTGGCTATAAACAAAATCTTCTGATATTAAAAGACACATATATATAAACCCGTATCGTTGTGAGTGCATTTAATCAAAATTGGTCAATTTTAAATCCACAATTGTGCCCTTCTTTTCCCCCTATTTTAAAGGTTATTTTAAGTAATATATTCTTTTTGCTCAATCACAGATATTTTATAAAATGATATATAATAATATTTTAATAAAAATAATAATAAATTTTGAATATAAACTTTCCAACGAGTTGTGTGTGATTGCATCAAAATCATTCCTATTTTAAAAAAAACTTCGGTAATTATATATATTTCAGGCAAGCTGTATGGTCAAATTTTAAAATTTAATAATCATAGAAAGTCTAAATATTTGTGCGATTGCGCAGTATTAAATTTATTTTATTCCTAAACGTGAATCTTTTACTATCTTCTGTTCTTTAGAAATGAATATATTTTGAGTAAAGAATGTATTTTTGAAAATAATAATACTCAAAATGATTTTTTTAAATTTTTAAAATGGTTCAGTGTTTTGTACTACCCTGTGAAATAAATCTGTTTCCTTAATATTTGTACCTTCTCTGTGATATTTTCCATCTATATTTTGGCCATAGATTTGGCCTAGCCACTTTTCCAGCTAAACACTTCTTTAGCAGATTGTAAAGATTTCATTAGATCATTTGAGGATCTCATGGAATAGACATGGGACGAGTAGGTAACACCCTCGATTCCCGACAGTCAGGAACCGGGATTGAATCCCTCGTTAACATTTTGTTTATTGTAAATTAACCATCACATATTATTCACTGTTTCAATTATCATAAACTAGGTTGCTCCTTTTGAGCGGTACCTAATAAAGTGGTTTTGGAACGAATGGAATAAGTCCACCCTGGACTGAGGAGGGCTATTAGCCCGAAACCATGGTCTCTAGATTCTCAGTTTACCAAAGTTGATGTTGTGGCTTTGTCACCGACCCGAGGCCACTAGTTTGCGGCGATGGTCAAAAGATGGCGTCTAGCTTTGACGTCTAGTTTGACTGAAGAGGTTACCTTTATCTCTGTGAGATTGTAAATAGAGATGGTCCAGATAACATCTATATGCAGATTTCCTGCCAATTATTTACATAAATAAGAGAACACTAGATTTTAATTTAATAACAAATATCTGTATTTTGCTCTTTGTTATTCATAGACGATACGTAAACAAGCTTAAATCCAATTTATCACTTATTGAAACATAGAAATGGAAGCTTGCCCACTGATAATCCAGGATAGACTATTTTATCCAATCGATTTTACATATTTACCGCTCTTTTATGATGCAAATTTAATCGTTCCCACCTTTTCCTTACAAACTAAAAACCTAACGCAAGAAAATATCTTGCCCTAAAACCAATTTACAGTCAAATCCTTATTTACATAAATGTCCATTTGTAAATAGAACTACGTAGTTAACAGGTTGAAGTTTTAAACTATATTTCCACATCTATCACTCCTCCCTTAATTTATGGTCCGTCGAGCCAACACAAACCGATTTAGATGCAAATCAAGGGAGATATGTAAATATAGCTAAATTTTCCCTTTTTTCGGAAGAAATCCATTTGTGAAAACATGTTTTGAATTACTTTTCCATAATTATCTTTTCAGAATCCATCCCTAAATGTTTTAGAGAACAATCTTTTCGGAAAAAAATATTCATTGAATTAATAACTATAAATATCATCATCAAATATAATTATTATCATATTATTTCTCGTTTTGTTTGTTTTTTACAGATATAATTCTATATAATTTTGTATTTTATTTTATGTTTTTTACTGAATACTAAATGCGTAAATGATCAAACTATCATATGAATAGAAATTACATTATTTAGAATCAAAGCAATGCGGATTCGAGAGATAAAAAACTATATTGATGCAATTTCTGAGTTATCATAATAAAAAAAAAAACATAATACATCATATCTTTCATTTAGAGTCTTTATCTCTCAGTGTGATAGAGGCTTTAAAAAAGGTGTGTATCCAATCGTAAATTTAAGTGTTCATTTCAACCAATCACAAACTGCCTAGCGATTGAAGTGGTCAAAAATAAATCAAAATTAATTCAGTGATTAAAAGAAATGGAAAATAGATTCGTGTGGATTAATTAAGACAACATTGATTGATCGGACGCAGGTTATAAAAAAAACACATTGCAACATTTTAAAAACATTAAATCGATATTAAAGGGTCAGCTAGGGAGTAATTTACAGCTACCTTTTATATCATTTCAAAAGATCCATCAATGTAGCCGATGGAGGAAAAAAAAAGAAATATATAGGACTTTAAAATTATGTTTCTTCAATAACTCATTCCATTGTGAATGTGAATGACCTAAAATATGCGGTGGTCAAATGGTCAATAAATTTTGCGGGCAGACGATTCTTTCAATGTAAAAGCAGACGAGAATTTAAATTTCTCGTTTTAGATGGTTAAAGTATCATAGAAAATAAATTGAACAATTGTGTGATGTTAATATAAAGATATAACGACTAAATAGATTTGAGATAATGATTTTATATGAATAAATCAGTATTATAAAGGTTATATTCAATGAATGAGAGCTTGAAAGGTAATTAAAAGAAAGAAGCAGAGTTAAACGGCAGACAAAGAACGACAGAATATATCAGCAATTTCATTAAATGGTCAAGTATCAAAGAGTGTAATTTTAATGAAAATAAGGTTGTTATTTATTGATGAGAGAGAATTGATTGTATAAATGGTCAAAACAATCAGGTAAATATTCGGCAGACCAAATTTAAATAAGGAGGGAACGAGTTTGAGTGTAACCCTATAAAGTGGGATGGTCAACCGGTCATTGAATTATTTGTAATGCAAACGATATTTAAATAGAAACGAGAACGAGGGTGCAATTCCTTAATGGAGGAAAGGTCAAATGGCCAATAAATTATACAGTAGACAATACTTAAATAAAAATGGATGTAATTCCATAATGGAAGGACGGTCAAACGGTCATTGAATTATTTTTTTCTGTATAGATGATATTTAAATAGAAGAAGACGATAGTGTAAATTTATAATGATGGCCGTGAAGAGATACCTGTCAAATGCATACAGCTCCCTCAATGTAATTTTCTAATCAGATTTAGGCGGGAAAAGGCAGACGATCCTATCATATTGGCCAAAAGACCCTACGTCCCTCTCGTCTGATTGATAAACGCCCACAGATAATATGAATGATTTTTTAGTCGTTCAAACTGACAAGTCGAGTGAAGCAGAAAATGGCATTCTTATTTCCTCTCAGTGAATTAAACCTGATTTTTTAATATACAAACAGATTATAGAATATAAAATTTAAATAGATTTTTGTTTTTCGATTCAAACTATTTGTTTAGTAGATGCTCTTAAGCAGAATTTAAGCAGAATAAAATTGTATGAAAGAGGGGGGGGGAGAGAAAGAAATATGATCATATATTTGATAACATTTTCTGTGAATGTATAAAAAAAGAGTATATAATTTTTTATTTTATAATTCATTAATGTTTTTTATTAATTTATATTTTTTTTTTCGAATTTTTATTAATTAAAACGTATATTATAATTATAATTTATATTAAATATAAAAATGACACAACTAAATCACAGCCCCACATTTATTTTTTGACAATTATTTTGATGCTAATTCGTAAAACTATAGCTACATAGAAATAAATACATATTTGAAGAAAAAAAAAACGATGTTTATTTGAAAATGTTTTAAAATACTAATCTATATTCAGATATTTTATTCTTTTAAATGCACGCAACTATATAGAAAATATATTTAAAGCTAAAAATAAAATCTTTCTTAAAACAAATGTAAATATTTCGTGCAAACATTTTAAATATAGCACTTTAAAAATTCAAAGCAGAAGAATAAATTGGTAAAAGTTTCCTCCAGCTAGTGAGTAATAATTTAGTAAGCCACTACTACAAACTTGATTTACAACGCTGAAATTTGGGCAATAAAAGTGACAATTATGAAATAATAATGACATACCTACAAACCAGCTTTTGTTAAAGTTTAAGGTTGAAATTTAATTTTGTCTTTTAATTGCTCTAAACAGGATAACAATAAACATTGATTTAATGACCAGTTAAAACGATTTTTTTTTAATTACCATAGAAAGATAATAAATTTCAAAAGATTTTAATTTTCTTTTTATATAATATTAGCAAAGAGAAAAAATATGGCGATAAACCTTTTCACATTTATTTATCTACTTAATTTATATAAAATTGAAATTAGAATCCATATTAAAAAGGGGTTGAAATATTTTAATATAAAAATCATATTATATTGAAAAAGAATAAAAGACATAATCCCATTAAACATTTTAATTTAAAATTAATTTTCATTCAGATAACTCTTCTATACTAACACCTATTAGATTTTTTTGTAATAAAATTCGATTCAATAAAAATATATTCTAATGAAATTCCAAAATATTTGCATTTTAATTAAATACACTATTTATATAATATTAAATTTATACTTATTTGTATCCGCCATTATTTTTTCATATTCACTTTTTTAATATATTATTAAATCAATAAAAAATATTATACATATCTATATTTGATATTGTTTATAATAATATTGATTTATAAATATATTTAAGGTGTTTCACAAAAGGTCAAAATGCCAAACGACTAACTAATTTAAACGATAAACAATACTGTCGATAATCAAAGATTGACTGAATTAATACTTTTCTTATAAATAAGAAAAATGTATAAATTATGTCATGCGAAAATATTTTAATCCAGACGAAATTAAATATTAAAATCCCTCTAAAGGTCTCGTATGCGTCTAATTATATATATATATTTTAAAACAACGTTAAGTAGCCGTTGCAATATCATGTCAACAAGTTTATTGGTAAAGTAATTAATTCTACTTTTTTGTTGTGTCTGCGCTATAAATTAATTAAATCTAACTATTACAATTTATTTTATTAAATATAGTTTGTTCTACTAACGTAATTATTTAAGTATAAATTACCTTTTAAGCTTGTGAATGTCGAAATACCTAATAAATAATTCTCTTTTCTCTCTCTCTCTTCTAACTAAATTCTCACTAAATAGTCAAATTTAATTTTGTGTTTAACTTCAGTGAATTTTTAATTATCAGACGCAAATGTTCCATTCTTGATATTTACCTAATTATTCTGCAATTGTTGTTATAATGTCTTAAAGTTGGTGAAAGTATTAAAGTTTAATTAGAAATAAATATATAGTTTTAAATGGATATATAGTTGTATTTGTTTTAAACTTTTAAGAAAACATTTTACACTTCAATAACAACATTTTACACTTATTAACGATAACAATATGTTTCATTTGAATAACATTTAATTTTAATTGATATATTTTTCAATGCTTAAAAATATTTTAACAATTAAACTATGGATTAAGAAAAAAGACATCTTATCGTTATACATAAGAAGGTATTAATAATAAAATTTCAATTTTTATCGAATATGTTATTTTATCTATTTTTTCTTATATAATTACATAAAGGTATTTAATTAAAAAGGCATATATTGGATCAAAATATCATTTTGAGATCCAATATATGCCTTTTTGATTAAATATTTATTAATGGATTGCTCTATTTTCAAAACATAAAGTTATATCAAAACTATAATGTGTTGTTATATATTTAACATAAAATTTTGCTCTCATACTATATGACGTCGTTATTAAACCTTTTTATTTTTAAAGACGTTGAACATTTATATATACGCACATAAAGATGAAAAGGTTTTTATTAAAATCAAATTTGTTCTTGCTAAATTTTCAAAATGATACTTATAAAATCGCACACAAAAATATTTATTAATTCTAATAATTTTATTACAAGTAAATAAAAAATTCTTGTGATTATTATTTTTTAAATATATATAATGCAATATATAAAAAGGAATCATTTAAGGGTTATAAAATTCTTATAATGCACTGCGGCCTGTGATTATAAAACGACACTTGAAGTTACACCACATGAGTTTCTTTTAACGAAAAATCAAAATTTATTTCAAGGTGAAATTTCGACTATTTCTAACCCTTTTGGATGAGGTATGGAATGGTGAATTATGAAGAGTAATGACGAACGGAAAAATAAAAGTGTCCAGGGATGGGAATCGAACCTATGCTTCAGTATTATTTCGGTATATTTATAAAAGTTTCAAAATATTTAACAAATATTGTGTAATAATTAATTAAAAAAAAGGCAAAACGTAGAAATATTATTTCATGAGTTAAATCTAAAATAAAAATATGTTTTTTTTTTGTAATCACAAATAATCTAAATTAACACTATTGTAATTATTACTAACACACTATTACTATCAAAATTAGAAACTATTATAGACACGTATGATTATTTTTTAAAATAAACCATTTCTATATTTGATATTGTTGCATCATGGCTAATGAACCTATTTTATTTTAATTTGTAATATTATTTTTCATATATATTAAATTCAAATTTATATTTTATATTTATTTATTTTATTAAACAGAATATATGTATTATAGATTCATCATTTGTATTTAGGTACACTATGTGACTTCACTGCTCTCTTTGATGTGAGAAATAAATAGAGGATTCTGGAGGCTACTTAAAGTAAAGTTATCGCATTAATATATTGAATTTTGATAACAGATGGCGCGCTAATGCATATTAATATTACTAACTAAATTTTTTAACACGTTATCATATAATAAAATACAATTAAAAAATATATAACTTAGTATAAATTATATTTTCATATATTAACGAGATGAAAGCATCCACACACATAGAGATCCGTTCAAAAGATAAATTCAATTAAATTAACCCTAAAATTCCCTCATTGAGTTCGATTCCAGATATCACAGGAAGGAGGACTAAATAGAAAATAAATTGAAAAATTTGCGGAGGGAAGAACAACCAAAGAATTTGCATAATTTATCCGAAGCGGAGTATAATGAAACAAATTCCTAATCAGACTTCTCTATAAAATCCACAGAGTATTCCCATTTAAAAGTCCTAGAACTAATTGCAGCGTTAATGGCGGACGTTTTCTGCACAGAGTAACAGCTGTCTTCTGACTTTAATGGTCCGATCACGTCCCGGGGCATCAATTTATCATTATACCACAGCTTAATAGCCAATTATTGTTTGTTTATTAAAATTCCTTCTTTTGTTTCTTTTTTTTTTATCCAATCAATTTCTTCGCTAACTACATCTCAAAGTTGAAGATATTCCTTTTTTTTTAGTTTAAAATTTTCGTCTGCTTACATTTTCTTTTTTTTCATTTTTAGTTAGACGTTGAAAATATTTTAATATAGATTTTAGAAAAATATGGGCCTTCAGTGATATTTTCAGAAAAATCAATAAATATCATTTATTCAAATATATTTTTAAAATTTAAAATAGTTTATTTTCAATAAAGATGAAAAAAAATCTATTTTTAAATTTATAATAATAGAAGCTAGTTTTATCTTCTTTGTAGAATTTATCTTTCAACCTTGGAATTTACAATCTCCATTTTATCTATATTCATTATACTGAAAAATATATATCTAATAGTTTAAAATAATATCATAGATTTTATATATGTATGATATATATTTAAATAATTTAGTATTACTGGATTTTTTTAAATTTTAAAAACGTATTCCTTTTTAAATATCTATTTTTTTTTTTATATTCGTTTGGTATATATTTATTTTCATCAATATATAAGATGTTATTGGAAAAAATGTATTTAATCTTATCGTTTGGTTATCTTTCTAGTGGATGAGCGTGTGAATCATAAATAAAAGATGAAGCCCAGGTTTCCTCGCAGACGACACCGTCACAGATAAAAGACAGGCAGACAAAGAATCGTCTGATAGGGGACAGCATTCCGTACCAAACGATCATTTCGTCGACTCAATAGCCGGCCACTCTGCACGCCTTTAATATCCCATCTCAACTTGTTTTTTTTTCTTCTGCTTTCTTTCCTTCCACTTCATTTCCCGCCCAATCGAAGGTTCTTTTGGCTAAAATGTCTAACAAACGCATGTTCAATTAATGCTAATATAATTTTACATGCTCATTTATTAAATAATAAAAAATAATTCTCTCTCTTTATATATTAAATATATTTTTGTACATAAAAAATATACCCTAAAAGCGTAACCTTTATGAAAATATCGCTTATAATAAAACTAATTAATCTAATATATTATAATTATTATAATATGTATATAATATTTTAATACTATACTTTATATATTCTATATATTTTATATTTTCATAAACTCAATATCTGTATTTCTGAAATAAATATTCATTAGCGAGAGTGTGAAAAATAATAATTAGAAAATTTTAGCAATAATGGCAGTGTATTAATTCTTAATGTATATTAGTACTGTTATAACAAATCAGCAGTCTTTTTTTTTCAATGATTTTTCTAAATATCAATTTTAAAAATCATATTGTCTCATAAAAGTCCTAAATGATACTCTGTGAAATATATCATTAATATATAATACTAATCCTTAAAGTATATATTATTAATAGTATTTTTTTATTTCAATTTAAAACGCTATATTCCCCTAGAGATACTTGTACTAACATACATGTATGTTTCTACCAGTTATCTATTTACATATTTACAATAATTATAGGCCGTATAGTCATATGATATTAACACGGAGAAAGAGATTTGAGATTTAAACTATTTCATTGACATCATACACAAGTCAATATATACTAAATTTGTTACAAACCACGGAAATTTCCAAAGTTTTTTTTAAATAGAATAAAGGCAGTGGAGGATTCAAGTTGCTTTTGTGGTATTGAGGAACAAACCTCAAGACATCTACTGATCGATTGCCCAGCATTTCAAGATTATAGAATGAAGAAATGAACTAGTTGTTTGTGAACTTAACGATTTGATTTCCGATAAAAAATCATATTTAAAGTTTAATTCATTTGTAAAATACATTCTAAACTTTCTACAAAATCTGGATCTCTAATGTTTTCATGCGTTGAATATAATATAAATAACTTATGTAAATAAACTTTTCTCCTTGTTTGGCGCAAGTATCCCTTGCGGGATATAGCGCTTTGGAAATAAAATAATTGTAATTGTAATACACAAGTCAATGGGGTGGTATTATAAAATAATATATATATATATATAAAGGGGGATATATGTAATATATATATATATATGAGAAAGATAAAATAAAAGAGTAAACTATATACAGTTATGTAACGTCCAGTAGAAAGAGAGAGAAAAAGGAAACATTGTCATCAAACATTTACATCAAAATATTGTTCATTTATCATTATTATTAAAAGAGATGAAAAATAGTTTTATATTATTTCGTATGTTTTAAATGTGTTTTATATATGGCCTTTGTTGCGTGGTCTCTTTGGATGATGAGCACGATGTACATAACGCTAGATCCTTTATATTAATACAATTATGCAAATCTATCCCGATATACATATCACCCTTGTTTCCTGAAATGTACAGTATAAATATATTGTGTATAATTATTTTAAATTATTATGAATAATTTAATATAAGTGTATACATCTCATGGACAAAATTTAAGGAAGTTGTACCTTTTAATATGCATACATTTTATTAATATTTTAGGAGAACCTTCGAAAAATTAAATGTATGGGGAAATTTCGATGTAATATATGCAAATATGGAGTGGTTTGACAATTGATTGATGGTTTGACAATGTTGAGTGGAAAATTTTACTTTACGAAAAGTCATCACACAACAAAAGTTTTATGAAAATATAACTGTATTGCTAAATAGTTCTATGTATTCTGGGATTTTTTTTTAAATCAATAAAAACCATTGATAAATTTCTCTTCTCTTTCATTGATATTCGTAGTGTGTATGAGTGAGAATATGATGATATAGAAAAGTGTGTGACTAGGTAATTCTCCAATGTATTCAGGGCAGAGTGCACAAACAGTACAAGCGACAGCTGCGCCGCACTTTAGAATGCCAAACATCCCACTAACAGATCGATTCCCATATTAAAAGCGGGCATCTGAGGAATGCTCCCTGGTCATGGGTCCAATCCAGCGGGCCTCTGTGATGACTAATCTTTGTGTTGTCCAATGGGACCACACTACTGGTCCATGTTGTAATTAATCGTTTCGTGATTGTAATGGGGCACGTGACCTCATGGTCCTATATACAGAATACATCGGACAAACATGCTTTCATTGTGATTCAAACATCAATAGCTATGATAAATGACAATATAGAAGATACTAAACACGTACAATATAAATTTACTACAAAAAAAACTATAAAATTCCCAATAAAATGATACATTCGAATTTTTGGGCATATTTGTTGTTAAAAATTGATTATGCAAATATTCTCTATTGATTTGCATAAGTGACAATTATCGTATACTTGTTTAAATTATAATCACTTCGGTGTAAAATTATAAATAAAAGACAATATATTCGTTGAGGGAAGAGTTTCTTATTTCTATATCGACAATACAAGATTTCGGGCGTAATATCGTTATATTATACCCTGTCGAAGGGCTGTTACGCTCAAAATCGTATATTTGTTATGTCGTGATAGAAAATAATCGTCCAAAATTCACGAATTCTATTTTATTTTTAAATAAAAAGACATATATTGGATCAAAAGATAATTTATTTTACCAATATTTCAGTTGGCTGAACGCCACCCTTAATCAAGGTGTTATAATTGTTGTATTTTATATAAATATATGTTGTATTACATATATATATTGTAAATGTTGTATTTTATTTGTTATTATCATATATGATTATTGTGTGTCAGTGAATAAATAATTTTAAAATATTTGACTAGTTACCAGCGATTGGCATCACTGTATGATATGTTTCTAATGATATTATTAATAATTCCTTTACTATCTTGTGTTGGAACAAAGTTGAGATATTTTTAAATAAAGATAGTTTATGAATCATCTTATCATTTTAATCATTCGCAAGCCTTATTCAGAATCTGAATTGTTCTTCGCAGGATATTTTAAAACAAGATTGGTAAGTATAATCTATGCAGAATTGCCGTAAGAGCTTTAAATGGGGGATGTATGTACTCTTCTTTTCACCACACACTAATAATTGCATAGCTTGACTATTTTGCATATTGGTGGAGAGATATTTCGAATAGATGGGTGAAAATAACCAAAATCATTTATGTAAATTTGACGTAGCGCCTTGATAACTTGTAGAAGTTACCAAATATTAATAAAACAGATCACACACACACATGTGAAAGTTTCATTTTAATCATTAGAAATGATGGTATTTGAAGCTCGTAGACTTTTTTAGAAACGCTTCAAATGTGAATATCAGAATTTTCTTTTCTGCGAAAAACAGAATATGATCTAGGGAGGTTCTATGGCATTACACTGTGTACAGGTTTTATACGTTTTTTTTTTGTACATTTTTGAATTTTAAGGTTTTAATATGTCTCCAGTTATTAATCTTGTTGAATATGTTTGTTAATTTCTATTTAGTTTTTGTTATTCTTCTATTTTCTTCAATGATCTGTACCATTGGTGATTTGATGGAGATTTCAGAATGGATAATACAATCTATAGACATGGTAGATTGAATTGACAAAATCGCCAAGAAGGATTACCATTGATGAGCCAAGCTTTTCCAAATTTTTCTCAGCTTCGGTTTACTAATTGTAGATCTCCATTCTACATATGAATAAAAGAATCAGTCCTGTGAATAGTTCCATTCTCAATAAAACTAACAACGTTGAAGTTTTTTAAAGATTTAATTATTATTTTTTTCAAAATAGAGCTATGTTATAAAAGGAAGAGGTTTCTCTTTCAGGTATTTCTTAAATACCTTCACAGAGGAAGGCCAGGATACACAGGCCGATGATAAAAAATATAAAAAGCTTTTAGAGCCTCCACTGTTTCCATTCTTGAACAATAGAGGGCATCTCGGCGTGGAGAGATGCTCCTTTTTACTCCGGGAGCTCGGTATATTGTCCACGGAGCCATTAGCTCTCAGACACGTTCCCTCCATAAACACCCCCCTCTCCCCATTTTTTTCTTGTTTAAACTGCCGTTAGAATAAAACGTTCAGTACGTTTATTGTTTAGTGTCTGGTCATGATAGTACTGGTGGGTTGTTACCGCTTGTACTGTAAGTACATACAAAGTTTACACATGTAGTACCAGGCCATGGCGGGTAGTGACAGCTTGTACTGTAAGTACACCACATGTCTACACATGTAGTACCAGGCCATGGTGGGTAGTGACAGCTTGTACTGTAAGTACAACACATGTCTACACATGTAGTACCAGGCCATGGTGGGTAGTGACAGCTTGTACTGTAAGTACGCCACATGTCTACACATGTAGTACCAGGCCATGGCGGGTAGTGACAGCTTGTACTGTAAGTACACCACATGTCTACACATGTAGTACCAGGCCATGGTGGGTAGTGACAGCTTGTACTGTAAGTACGCCACATGTCTACACATGTAGTACCAGGCCATGGCGGGTAGTGACAGCTTGTACTGTAAGTACACCACATGTCTACACATGTAGTACCAGGCCATGGTGGGTAGTGACAGCTTGTACTGTAAGTACGCCACATGTCTACACATGTAGTACCAGGCCATGGCGGGTAGTGACAGCTTGTACTGTAAGTACACCATATGTCTACACTCGGCCGTGCGGCCACGCGTCGCGCGAGCTCCCGAGTTTTTCGCCTCTGGCGAGCGGAATAACGTCGCGGATGGCGACGAATTTGGCACGGGCTGAAAGCCCTTCAAACGCCGAGCAAAAGCCTGTAAGGCACGGCGCAAAAGCACAACCATGTGCTGAACTATCTAAGAAAGAAGATTTTCAGAAGAAAACTTCAAATCTCTTCAACAAAAATCAAAACTATGCAAATCCGCCCGCCGGCGGACATCATGCAAATCCGGCCACGCCGACCGACTTCGTTACTGCCTCGTTTTCCGAGGCCGCTGCCCAAGCCAATAGGAGCTGGGCAGACTTAGCGGAGGACAACAATCAAGAATCTGAGGACCCTTTCATCACTGTCCAAAGAAAGAAAAGACGCCGTGGCTCGGCGGAATCACCTGCGGCGGCTGCACCTTCCTCTAACATCAGAGGCGCAGGAGCCATTCGCCGGCCGCGATCATCCACGGGATGGGCACCGCGGGCGGAGGAAATCAGGACCACCCGAGCTCACATCGTGGAGGCCAGGGCGCGGCAGGCGTCTTCCACCGAGGACCACTGCGTTTATGTAGAGCGCAGCCCTGAACTGGAGCCCTTTCACTACATGAGGGCAATTGAAAGAATGTTCGGAGGGACCAGGGAGGTCTTCCAACTAACAAAAATGAACGGCCACTTCCTGGTGGGACTGGCTAACAGAGGCATGGCCGAGCGCCTCGTCAACGAGGGCCTCGAGGTGGAGGGCACTCTCCACAGGGCCTTCCCGTTCCGCAAGAGGGCGGAGCGAATTACAGTGGGCAACCTCCCCTTCTTCGTGGGGGATGCAGCCGTCATCAGCGCCCTTTCATCTTTTGGGCGGGTCACATCTATCGCCCCCAAGCTGATGAAGGCTGGCCCATACATCTACAACGACGGCCGCCGAGAGGCGTTTATCATCCTCCGCGAAGGAATGACCATCGAGAGGCTGCCCACCCGCCTCGACATCACCATCAAAGGCGAGGCCTGGCCCGCATACCTGTCCTCCGGGATTAGGTGCTCCAGGTGCCGTGGCCAAGGACATCGCAGGGCCAACTGCCCCCTGCTTGCAAGGCGAACCACCGCTCCTGGACCGGCCACACCAACCTCTCCAACCAGCGTCCCACCAGCGACTGCGCCTAGGCTGCCCCAACAACCATCTGCCCAGCCTCCACCTCCGGCATCCCCCAGCCCAACCATGGAGGTCTCCGACGTGCCTCCCACAAGCCGAGCTGCGCTCCATCCACCTGCAGCACTCCGGAAATCATCACCAGCGCCTTCGGCCTTACCTGCGGAAGATGCGCCTCTTGCCCCTCCACCAATGACCCCTGCTCCGTCCCTGCGAACACCTGGGAGTCGCGAGCCTGCGGCCCCAACACCGGACGTGGAGATGTCCATCGTGGAGGAGACCTCTGCGTCCTTCACGTCAACAGCAAAGAACGCAACGAGGATCGACCTCGATGCGTTCATCGAGAGGCACCCCAGCGTGTCCTTCGCTGAGACGGACGCCCTTGGTCTTGGGCGGGAGGAGGTCCTGGACCTCCTCTCCTCGAGGACCAAAACGCAGAGGAGTGTACCCCTCCTGCCGCTTTCGCAGTGCAACGCCCTCGCCGGACTTATCAGGCAAATCTTAGATTTGAGGCCCGGAGCAGCCAGCAACCTCTATAAAGTCCTCCCCCCCCCCCCCCCCACCGGCAAGTCAAAGCTGAGCTGAGGACAACACCAGCTGCAGTGCCTCCAACTCCCCACTGCCTGCGCCTCGGCCCGCTGAGCCTATGCTGCCACTACCCACAGGAGGAACTGACCACCTCCTTTGATGACACCTCCGCCGCCCCGCCCCGACGGACATGGAGGAGGACGATCCAATGACGGAGAAAGAGCGAGACACACCCCCACCGCTGCGCCTCGGCTCGCTGAGACAACACCACCCATTCCCCACGGGGAAAAGACGTCGCCGCACATCGCGACACCTCACCTCCACTGTCCTGCCAATTCATTGATGACCGCTGGACGGAGGCAGACGACATCTATATGAATTAAACCAAGAACGCGACTGGGGAGTGGGGATCAGTGAGAGTGACATCACAGAAGCCGTCATATACCCGAGGATAGGGAGCCTCTCATCAGGCGCCTGTCCATCGGAGGAGGAGCCTCCTCGCTGCTTTCATCAGCGCCGCCATCGAGCGCGCTCGGGACGCCGATCCCTTTGTGCGTGAGGGCATGTCCGCGCTCAGGGGGGATGTTGCCTCCTGATTGGGCCCAGACGAGCCTCGGTGGGGACAACCGCCTGATTTGTTTTGAATTGTAAATATTTGGTTCCTCCTGCTTAACTCTTAGGAGTAATGATTGACTATGTAGTCAATAAATATATGATTGTCAAAATTGTCACTTGTCTACACATGTAGTACCAGGCCATGGCGGGTAGTGACAGCTTGTACTGTAAGTACACCAGGTCTACACATGTTTAGTTACCAGAGCCATGGTGGGTAGTGACAGCTTGTACTGTAAGTACGCCACATGTAACACATGTAGTACAGGCCATGGTGGGTGTGACAGCTTGTACTGTAAGTACACGCATGTCTACCATGTAGTACCAGGCCATGGTGGGTAGTGAAGCTTGTACTGTAAGTACCCCGCATGTCTACACATGTAGTACCAGGCCATGGTGGGTAGTGACAGCTTGTACTGTAGTACGCACATGTCTACACATGTAGTACCAGGCCATGGTGGGTAGTGACAGCTTGTCTGTAAGTAACCGATTGTCTACCCATGTAGTATAGGCATGTGGGTTAGTGACAGCTTGTACTGTAAGTACACAAATGTTCTCACTCGGCCAGTGCGGCAAGTATGCGCGAGTCCGTGATTTTGACTCTGGCGAGCTGTATTGCTTCCTAAATATGCCGTATTCGGCATTGCCAAGGTGCCAGGTTCGGCTGGACAAAAGCTGGAAGGCCAGCATCCCACCTCCATACCGGTAGCAGGAATTCGGGAAAAAACGAATTTTATAGAGAAATCTATAAAGAAAATCTAATACTCAAGAGTATGCAAATCGCCGGTGACGGCGGAAATGTAAATCTGGCCGCCGCGCGCGTCGACGTCACGTCCGGCTCAGCGGGCAACTTTGTCATCCAATAGCGCTGCCTTTGCTATTAGAAAACTGGGCAGATTTGATGATGACATGAACCCGGGGACAGACAACGACTTTACCGTCGTGAAGACCAAAAGGGCGCCGCGAATCATCGAATTCGCCTACAGCCGCTGCACCATCCTCCAACAGCGGAGGCGCCAGGAGCAGTCTTCGATTGAATCATCGGCGCGATCGGTACCCCGGGCACAGGAGATCCCGACAACCAGGGCCATATCACAGAGGCCGGGCGCGGTAGGCGTCCTCCTCCGAGGAGCACTGCGTCTACCTGGAACACGGCCCGAGCTACAGCCCTTCCACTACCTGAGGGCGCTGGACAGGCTGCTTGGGAGGAACCGCCGGGATTATCCAGATCTCCAAGGTAAACGGCCACCAACTCTGGGACTAGCCAACAGAGGCCTCGCCGAGCGCCTCATAAACACGGCCTTGAGGTTGAGGGCACTCTCTCCACGGGCGTTTCCTTTCCGTAAAAGAGCGGAAAGGATAACGGTGAGCAACCTCCCCTTCTTCGTGGAGGACTCGCCATCATACAATGCCTTAGGTCCTTTGGGCGCATCACAATCATCGCGCCCAAATGATGAAGGCGGCCGTACACCTACACCGACGGCCGCGCGAGGCGTTCATCGTCCTCACGAAGGATGTGACAACCGTGAGGCTTCCCCACCCGCCTCGACTCACCATCAAAGGCGAGGCCTGGCCCGCTTATCTCTCTTCCGGCATCAAGTGTTCCAGATGCCACGGTCAGGGGCACCGCAGGGCCAACTGCCCCTGCTTGCAGGGCGGGTTTAACACCACCAGTTCGGCTCCTCCAGCCTCCCCTGCCGGCGTCCCACCATCGACCGCCCTGCACCGCCTCAGAGGCACAACGTCCCAGCTAACAGCACCGGCGCCTCCCTTGGAGATCTTCGGCGCTTCGCCCGCGGCCCGAGCTGCGATCCAACCAAGCAGGCGCACCCGGCCATCACCAACAGCGCCCCCGGCCTCACCTGCGGAGGAGACGCCTTTGCCCCTCCACCTGTGACCCTGCTCGTCCTGCAGGGCGATGAGGGTCCCGTGGGCCCTCGCCCGGCCAATTC